>CM051498.1:4379639-4403139 GCA_028031935.1 Paedocypris micromegethes
AAAAAAAAAAAAAAAAAAAAGTAACAAAATATTAAAAAGAATAGTGACATGGTTGTTTAAAATTGTGCAAAATGCATAATGAAAAGATTAATAAGTTGAATAAGTAGTATTTTAGTAGTAAAACAAAGCAGTATTTTATTTAAGTAAAGGAGTAAAACAATATAATATTGTAAATAATTTCACTAATAAAATCATGTGTAATGACAACCACAAAGGTACTATAATAATAAAATACAACACTTTAAAGTATTATATTTAATATAGTACAAATTATTAAAATATGTGTAATAATTTGGTACATGAACGTAATAAACATAACATACAGCTTAGTCACTTACCATTCCGCATCTTGTAAAGCTGGACATTTTTCTGAATATATTCTGCAAACTGAACCGTGTCTCCAGCTTCACCAACACACAACAGCAGGATCTTCTCGCTCAGTTTGAACATCTTGTCATAATCTGGTGAGCAAAACATATTAAATTCCAACATTAATGCATTTAGCAGACTGTTTTGATGAAAGCGTTTCAAGTGTAAACAACTTTACAGCGTTACTTTAAGTTTAAGTTGCTTTACTGAACATTGTTAGAATAAATTTGTGCTTTGTACCTGAATTAAAACCTAAATATTATTATTTTGTTCAATTCGGATTGGCAGCGAAAGGAGACAATTCATAAAGCACAAATTACGCAACTTAATTTTAAATCTTAAAATTAAAATGACGTCTGAATTTAAAAATATGAACATTAATCAAACCACATTGTGAAATAACTACGTTATTGTACCGATATATTTACACAAAATTTATACAAAATTATTCTCGTCTAATAACATTTGTTTTTACGGTAAAATCACTTTCACTTTCGTAACTAAATCGCAAACTCATCGTCTTAAATCTACCAGCACATCGCAGAATTCCAATGATAGGAATGCGGTTATTAATACATTATCACTATATAAAACAGTCTAAACATTTTAACAGAATACGAATTTAACAGAAACTTAAATATCAATGTTGTAAATCAATTCAACGCACAATGTGTTCGCGCGGTTTCTCCAGATGATGCCGAGGTTTAAGGTTATCTACCACAACCAAAAATGTACTTTTAGACTGGTGCACGTTTAATATGTAAGTTGATGTTATTTAAATGTGAACATTTGTGCGGTCTCGTGTAATAGAACTGGTTTATTAGCAATCTGGAGCAACGCTGTCAAGACATTTAGCATGTTGCTAACATGCTACTACCAATCAAACTCACCGTGTTTCATTTGTATTATGCTGCTGGCTGCTACGTTATCTGCGGCGACAAGCACGAAGTCTTGCCCCTGGATCCCGATCAAATATTCCATGTCGTCGGAAGGAATTCAATAAAAATGAACAAACTTGGCCCAGAACGCAGAACACTCTCAGATATTACACAGCAAAAGCTAGCCGGACTTTAACAAGCGGCGCTTGGGTTTGACGTCATCACAACGCGCAGTTTTGCAGTGACGTGCGCCATTTCAAATATTATGTAGTTTGTAGATTTTGTGTTCATCAGTAGCATATGTTCACATATATATAATATTAACACATTTAAAATATGATACATAAAAACAGACAACTAATTAAAAGCGTAAACATTAGCGATTGCACATATGTAATTTAACTGTAAAATGTGTGCATAAATGACACTTATATTTTGTTTCCCAGTGTTTACACATTACTTCGGTTTTTCCAAGCAGTGATGCATATCGCGCCCATTTTGAGCTAGATGTGTTTTTAACCAACAAATCCTATTTATATTCCATCGGAAAGCGTGGAAAGCTTCAGCAGCTCGTCTTTATTTTGCGCAATTAGTTGCTGTTGCATTCGTTATTGAAACTCCTCGCAGGGAAATGGCGCGTCCATGTGATGAAAGCGCTCTCTCTTTCTTTGGGTAGTTGTCACTTGTTCAGCCTGACTGCTTCGTTAGGACTCATCATTTGCATTCAGATTAATTATCTAATTACCGACAAATGTCCGGCGGCCACCCCGCGCTTGGGCTCGTCAGCTCTGCGCCTGTAATTATTTTAATCATTTACTTTCATCTGGAGTGTTCCTGCCATACTTCTGTGTTTAGAGGCCATTCTTAATTACCCTGCCAAGACACTCTTCCCCTCTTTTCATGTGAAGAAAAGGGGCAGAGCGAGAGAAGGAGACAGCGAGAGCCCGATGGGGACAAAATCCAGGAATCTTGACAGCATCACGAGCTCGGAGCTCTGCTGCTTGTTCGCTGTGTTTCCCCCCTCATCCTCCTCCTTTCCTTCTTTCTTTCTTTCTTTCTTTCTTTCTTTCTTTCTCCCATTCCTTTTATCCATCTCTGACTCCCCCACCTCTTTGCCAACCCACATCCTTCTCTAATTCTAAATATTTTTCTCTCCAACTCTCTCCTTCTCTTTCTGCCCACCCCCCACTTCCTCCGGTTCCCCCTTTATCGCAGGCACACACAGGAATTGCCTGCGGGGCCTGGTGCTCTGACTACTAATACACTCACACACACGCGGTGTGACACACATCACGCACCACGTTCCCGGCTCACTATCTGTTCAGAAAATCTATACGCTCTCTCTCTCTCTGTCTCTCTTCAGCTTTTCTTTATTTAGGCACCACCAGCCTGGTTCTTGGGCTGCATCTGGTTTTTGTCTGGTTGTTGCTGGCTCAGTTGCTGCCATGACGGCTCTCGCTGTTGTGCCCTCTCAGCACATGTGAGGCAGGCTGCTCGGCTGCACATACAGCAACTATAATTGGAGCCTACGGCTGTTTTAGGATTATTTCAACTTTGGAATATCTAAAGTCTGGGTGATGATGATGTTAAAAACACTGAGGTTTCAGTTTCATTCAGTTGAAGCATTACATGAGTGGAGATGTGCGTGCATGTGTGTGTGTGTGTGTGTGTGTGTGTGTGTGTGTGTGTGTGTGTGTGTGAGAGAGAGAGAGACAAAAAGATAGAGAAACAAAACATCCCTCAAATGAGATACCTACGTACGTAAAGTTTAGATTGGTAGTTTTTTCTATTAATATATTGTTTTATGAAAACATCTGGAAGTTTTAATTTTGTGTGTGTGTAAGAGGAAGAGATAGAAGAGAGAAAACATAGCATGAAAACTTGCATATTTACCGTTCATATATTATTTAAAAAATGTGTTTAGGTCTTATAGATTGGTAGTGTGTATTTCTATTAAAAATCTGCTATTAAACATTTGACATTTTTTGGGTGGGTTTGTAGTTTATTTCAAGTTTATATTTATTTTGATGTCTTTTTATGTATGTTTTAAAATAGTATACTATTTTCATTAATTATCATAACAATTATCATGCATTTTTAGATTTGTACAATATTTATATATTTATAAAATCTATTTTTTGTGAGAAATATATTTATTGAAACTTTTTAACACACACAGTGTGTGTGTGTGTGTGTGTGTGTGTGTGTGTGTGTGTGTATGTGTGTGTGCGTGTGTGTATATGTGTGCTTTAGGGAAAATACAAAAATGGTAAAAGTGTCTTTTGTAATACGTAGGTTTGTAATTTTTTTCCTCATCAATATACACTGTTCTAATTTCAGACCAATTTTGAGTCAAATGTAATGGAAAGAAAGAGCATTCGGAGACGTGTCATTGGCTACAGTGGGTTTGGGGATTATGGTCTCATCGCCCAGGGGTAGTTTGTTAGGAGTGGGCTATGTTTTGAACTCAGATTAAGAATATAGGTGGCGTATGGGGTATGAACAAAGTAATAGTATTCATGGTTTTGCTTCAATAAAGAGATGAGAAATCTTGAGATGCACTCAATTAAAATTATTTATATTGATATGCAGAATACATATTTATATAAAATGCACGCACGCACGCACGCACACACACACACACACACACACACACACACTTTATTTTTGATTATTGGATGCAGGAACCCTTCAGTCTGACTGTAACTTGTCTATTTGTGCCAAGTTCCTGTAAAAATTCTTAGGTGTCAGATTTACATTACGTTATAGCTAAATCATTCTCGCCTCTTCTGTTTGAGCTTTCTGAATATTCAATATAAAACATAAAACTGATTTTATAGTGACTTGCCACACACAAAGGAGAGAAAAAGAGCAAACTTTCATCGGGAACAAAGGCTGTTGCGTCAGGACATTATGCCCGATGCTCGTGTGAGCGTGTTCGACATTGTAATTTCCACATTTGCATCCTTGAAGAAACGTAAACGCCGGTGTCACCGGCTCCACTTGCTCGGTTTAATCTGCAATTTCACGCCGCTAAACGCGGCTCGAGTTGGATTCATTGTCTGGCCCTGTTGTCGTTTAGCGGCCCTTTGCTTTTGTTAAGTGTCCATGGGACCCTGGGCACGAGAGGGACCACTTCATCTGAAGGGGTGGAAAAGAGCAAACTAAATGGAAGTGACAGCCTCTGAAAAAATTCCTACCGGCAGCTGGGAGGATTTGACATGGCGGAGACCCCCACCACCGCCGGCCCCGTGACCCCCGTGACTGGCACAGGCACCTGCCGCTCTGTGGCTGCTTTCACCGGCAGAGAGATTATCGCGGGGCGTGGTGTGGTCGACCCGCCCTCACTGAAGTCCTGTGAAAACCCCCTTATGCGTGAAAAAGCCTCCATTCAAGAGCTTTTGTTCAGCACATTTTTATGGGGAAACATTGTCCATTATGAGGTTTGGAGATTTACATGGGACTCCATAGAGGGGTATAATCCTTTCAAGCAGCAAACGAATAAAAGTTTAAACCTGCTGTTTTCATATTTATTAGCTGGTTAAAGCAGACGAGGCAGCTGATCGCACTTCATCAGGCTTCTGATGTCACCACCGTTCAAACGTATGTCGTTCGCCAAGCGAGCAGAAATGAGCAGAAAAATCTGCAACCAATAAAAGTTCAATTGATTTGTACGTCGAACCACTTTTAAAGCATTATAAAAGAAAAATAGACACGTATGGTGAAAGAGTAAATAAGTCACCTACCACGTGTTAATCAAGTAACGGAAGATTCTTATGCGCATGCGTGGCGAGTGTTACCTGTTATAACACTCACAAAACTATTTTACCGTATTTTGAAATGTTAATAAGTTTTTTAATTAATTAAATGTTATGAGTATGAAATTATGATTATCATATCGCTCAAACTCAATTTTGACATACATAGGGATTTTTTCAGCAGTTTGATATGATTTTAAACTAATGTCCGTCCGCCAATACATCCATTCCTCCCTCCAAAGACCTTTATCATGCAGCAGAGTCCGCGAGGCTGTAAACATCCCCCTAACTTTGCATCCCCTTCTTTGTCCAAGATGATTGTTTCCACGCCAGTGACGTGCCAGCGGCCATTCCACTGTCACTGCGCATCACGACGGAGGAGGATGAGAAAAGAGGTAAAGATAGACAGAGAAAGACAGTTTTTCATCTCTAGTGTCAAGGACAACCCGCTTTATGCCTTGACATGAATATGACTAGTGTTGCCCTCTCGTGTCGAGCCATGTTTCATGCACATATGACACGGAGCTTCTGGAATGTTCCTTACGGAAAATTGTCAGTCCGGAAAATTCGTTCTACAGATTCGAAGCAGCAACTCTTTAAGTCAATTTGTTTGTGATTTTCTTTTAAATTAGCGACTTGGGACACGTTTATGAGATTAAACGCAGTATTATGCAGCAGTTTACACCTGTTTAAATTCCAGTGTGATAACGGTTTTGGGACCGTTATTTATTTCGTTAGGCCGGGTAAACGCGGGCCTGTTTAATAACCAGAGACGTTCTCACCGCCGCCGTAATTCGCGCCTGGCGGGAACTTTCTCACTCAGCGGTTTGTCCCACTTTTCTACATTATACAGCGTTTCCCCTCACGTCTGAAGACGCTTCACGATAAACTACGAAAAACCACAGATAAACCACCAGGATCAACAACCAACACCTTTAAAAAAAGTAAAAGTAAAGAATTCTAAAGTAAAGTCCGTCTTTGTCTGTCCATCCACTCATTCACCACGCACTCATCCATCCATCGACCCACCCACCCAACCACATCAATCCATTCGACTAGCAGTCCTCCATTCATCCACCCATCATTCACCCAACCACTCTTCCATCAACACATCCATCCAACACACTCATCCATTCATATTTAGTCTCATTCTTTTAAACACCATGTTTACACAGGCGATGGCTTGTTACGTTGAAATCTCCCATGTAAAGCAGGTTTTCCCAAGTGTTTGTAAATCTGCTTCATTCTAACAACATTTTTGCTCCGGGACAACGTGTAATTCTCTCAGCTCACAGTTCCACCGGCGCATTGAGCCAAAAAAAACGACCCACCGAATCTTTAAACATGCATGTTAATTCTTTCGCTGGAGCGAGGGTGAGATAATCACACAGGGCTAGTGGTTTTACACACACGCTCGCTCGCTGAGAAACAGTCGGATTATCTCACATTGGCCCCGGGCTTTTGGCTCCTGAGTTTCGCCGGTCCGCGGGCCGCTGGATCGGACCAGGTGGCCCCAGGCGCACGACCCGAATCCCCGAGGGGGCAGAACCAGTCAAGTCTCAGCCCGGAGCAATGCTTTAACTGTGGATTATAGGACAAACAGCGGTATCTCCGTAAACACGCACACACACATGCAGACCAGACGCTAGGCCCCGGGCGGAAAGATACAGCGCTTTTGATTAAAACCAGGCGACTTTAAACTCTCACCGCACTCATTGTGTGATAAGAAGCGAGAACGGAGCAGACCTTTGGAGGAGAAAAAACTTGGCATCAAAAATCAGGCAGGGTGTTTGAAACAAGCATTTATAATATTGTTTCCTCGGGGAACTATTTTAATACGGTGTAGCATCATATTTCTGGATATTTCAGTCACATGAGAATAAATCATCTACCCGATTTGAACCAAACCACACGGAGCAGAAGTTTTGGGTTTCACAGAACGACACATTGTGCATAAGTTGCTAAAAATAAACGTATTGTGCAATGACGCAGACATGATGTATACATTCATACGGAGGGTGTGTGTGTGTATGCATATACGTACGCAGTGGTGTAAAGTACTTGATTAAAGGGACTTTGTTCTTGTAATGAGTATAAAAAAATAAGTAACTTTTACTCTCTACTTGACTACATTTGTGATTGATCATCTGTACTCTTTACTCCACTATAAATTTGAATGGACTCTTACCATTACACTGGGATTGTGCGCGACAAGTCGGTCAGCATCTTTTTCTACCGCGGTTAATTTCATGTGTGAACGAAGCAAAATTGTATGAAGGTACTGGGTGCTGTTCAGTAAGGTGAACTAGCTCATTTGAATTTGACCGAGACTGACTTTTTGTTCCTTTTATCTCTTTTGTTCTGCCGTTTTGAAAAATTGAGTTAAATTTAATTTCTCTACTAGGAAATAAAACCTCATAAATAATTTAATGTTTTTCCACATTTCTTGGTGTATTTTTTAGCCTAAATTCAGTACAAGTAAAATACTTAAAATTTGATACTTTACCACTTTTACTCAAGTCTTCTTGGGATTGGGGATTTGTAAATTGTAATGGAGTCATTTTTAATTTGTACTTTTACTCAGGTATGGTTTTCAGGTACTCTTTACACCTCTGCACATACGTATGTACGTACACATGCATATACTGTACATATTTTATACACACACACGTTTCTATATATACACAGTCGACTCTGCTTAATTGGGCCGCTGGTTAAAGGGAGCAGCAACTTTATTGTGAAAAATCCGAAAGTCCAAATCACATCTCATAACCCAAATTTGTGCCACTTTATTGGGACAAAATGGTCCGGATGTGTCCCAATTAACAGGAGTTGACTGTGTATGCCCATACACATAAGTACGTGTGAGTGTGTGTGTGTGTGTGTGTGTGTGTGTAGAGGTTCGGGAACATCAACAACCATGCACGTATTATGATGATCTGGAAAATTCCAAGCACAATTACAGCAGTGAGAGAGTGTGGGCGTCGGGGCAATGCCAGTTCAGAGTCCCTGGAGTCAGCGGGATGAAAAGAGTCACACATTTGGGCTGGTGCGCATGACACCGCTTCTGTGCTTTTGTCTTCAGCGGGTCTCATGACTCGTCTCAGTTTGGCTCTATTGTTGAGCGGCGGCGGCACCCATACGCAACAGCTCCTTCCGCTGCGTGAGGATGATGTCGAAGCTGGACTGGAGACGGTTCTGCTGCTCCTGGACCCGGTTTTGTAAAGTGCGGACCCAGCGAATGAGAGCCAGACGGCGGTACATGGTCAGCTGGACCTGATGCTTCTCCATCTCCTGCGCCTTAAACTGCTCCCGGTCCTGCAGAGTCCAGACAGCCTCCATGAGGTCAGGGAGATCCGAACAGGCGTCACTCTCAGAGTCTGACGTGCCGTTTCCTGCTTTCTTAGAGCGCTTTTGGATCTTAGTTGGATCTGGAGACGCTTTATCATCTGGGCGCTCACAGCAGATTTGGTCCCAAAGTGAATTATGGGCCCCTACGTCACCCACGTCACCGCTCTCCATGCTGAGTGGAGAGGAACTTCCTGATCTGTAGCTGAATTCAAACTCGTCTTCAATTTCCGCCCAGTCGATCTCTCCGTCCTCGCCTTCGTCATCCAAAAGCTCTTCTGTCTTCTCAGACTCAGTAAAAACCAGCTCCTTTTCCTCATCAGTCTCCCTCCTCATCTCCTCGTCCATTTTTCCTTCCTCTGCACCATCGGGCGGCACTCGGCCACCCATATCATCTCCGCTCTCAATCTCAGGAAGAGGTTCCAGAGGGCTCCAGCACGGCAGACGTGATAATGGTGACAGGGGTCCAGGACTGTAGTGGTTGGACGAATGGTAGAGATCACGGCCCAAAGCTCGCGGACGAACCTGATTGCGATTTTCATCACCCATAGTGAGGTCATCATCTTGACCCAGGAAGTTGAAATTGGAATCTTTCTCGAATCTCTTAGTGAGGTTACGTTGAGCTGACTGCGGCACTTGACCTTTATGAACTGGGACGACGGATTGATCTTGCTGAAGCATTTTCAGTTTTGTCTGTGATCCACTTGCTCTTAAAAAAGAAGGAGAGATTAAGTGAGTCGAGAGACGCGAGGAAAAGTGACACATCATATTTTCATACTTCAGTCAAAACAAGAAAGCGTTGAAAAGCCAAGTCGGTCCAAACAATATCTCCAGCCAAGGTCCTTTAATAACGACTAACCCAATGCATGAAATATTCAGCGGTGCAATACCGCCGCGTGTTCTCCATTTTGGTGACATGAAATATTCAGATGTCCCCTCGCAGATATGAAGCACGTGACGATGTCAATCACCCGCCTGACAGACGCTGCTTTGGTCATGTGGTGCTGAAGAACAGCGACCAGAAGATCCAAAGTCCAGAGCCTCGGGCGCGAATGATAAACAAGTCGGGAAGTGGTTTTAACCCGCCCGTGTGCTGGCCTGAGATTTCAGCCTGTCTGCTAAGGATGAACTCGCACAGCAACACACTGAAGCGCGCGATGCTCGACGGCTAAAGGCGATTAACGGACGTCAAGGCGCCAAACAAGCGCGCGCGCGCGCCAGCGACCCAATAAATACGGCATCGGACCGAACGAGATTACGAAACTGATCGGAATCCGTTACCGGTTCTCGATCGGAATAGAAAATCGACCTAAAAGGCGAGTTTGAGGAGCAAAGCCGGTGAAATGAAGTGCCGATTACGTAAGAGATTATTCTCACCCCATCTCTCGTCTCCACGCGCTCGACCGAGAAACAGCGATACAACACGGAGCCCAACCGCGCTCCAATTTTATTAGACGGTTACATAAAACGCTGATTGACAATTCCGCGCGAAAGTAAATGATTAGAGGGCATTATCTTACAGCTGGTTGTCGTTGCGGTCCGCGAATGGGATGCGGCGTCCTCCCTGTTTTCCCCTCCTCCGACCGACCGACCCTCTCTGGCGATGCTGATCTGATTCCTCCTCTTCCTCTTCCTCCCGCCCATCCGCTCGCATTTCCCAGGCAGGGAACACGGCGGAGCACCGGTCTGTGACTCGCTTCCTATACTGGGAAGGGAGCAGATAACCAGTGAAGTGAGTGGAAAGTTACAAAATAGCCACGTGGGATTTCATCGACTACAAAAAAGTCAAAACAAACACGTTATAATGTTATTCTTTTGACATATATGGTCATTCTTAACTGTCAAAACATTTAATCAATACATTAATAAATGCTAACTAAACGCAATGAAAGTCAAAACTGCGGTAATATTATAGTAAATACTGTAGCATGAATTATTAATTTTATACAGTTGACCAAGAGTAAAAATAATTTTATTGTCTGGTAGACTGTTTATCTTCCACATATGTCCATTAATCAATCTACTTATATGGCTGTACATATGGTCTTTCTGGCCGTTCATCTATCGAACTAGCCAGTCTGACCATCCACTGGGCCACATCCCATGTATGTCTGTCAGTCTAACATTCTCACAATGCCATCTACTCGGAAAAAAATGCATAATATCACTTCTGATAAAATTCAAAACATACATTGAATTATGTAATCCATTCCAACTAATTATTGAACAGGAAACAAATACAATAAGGACAAGAAAAGAAAAATAAAATCAGACTTTATTTAACTGACAAAACAGCAAAACAGCAGTTTCACTTGTTATGTAGAGAAAAACAGAACAGCCCTCCGGGATAAATAAAGTTCTGGGAATCTTGAATTCAAACTCAAATAAATAAATAAATAAATAAAGACGGAATGAAGGAATGACACAGGAAGGAAAGAACAACGGAAGAAAGAAAGACACACACACACACACACACACACACACACACAATACACCAGACCAAAAGTCCTTAAATTCCTTTGATACCTAAACAACAACAATCAGAAGTGTATACACAGACTTCAAATCGTAACCAAACCGACGCAAATTCCTTGCTGGTCCTGCAGAAGTGTGTATTCTGAAGGACTTGGGCTCATGATGAGGCCGTATGTGAGTGTGTTTTCACTGCTAGTACATCAGACAGACTCCATAAGTGCCTTCTCTCTCTCTGTCCCATGACAAGCAGTTGCCGGCGACAGAAAAAGAATCTCTCTTCCCCTCCTCGCTCCGTCCAACAACATCCCCATTCAGGAGTCGCACCTCCGGGCCGTATCTCATCTCCCCCTCCCGTCTCCCAATAATAGCCTTAACACATGAAAAATACATCAAATACACCCGGCGGCCCGCGGCTTTGTCACATGGAAAGATCATCTACAACCAGCAAACAAGCCGGGGAGCAGAGTCGCGTGGCTTTAAACAGGTGAGGGGCGTCAGGAACACAGATGGAGAAGATTCACTTACATGGATGCGAGGAGCCTGCAGTTATGACCCATTTCCCTCAGTTCGGTTGCACGTCTCGCGGCCCGGCAGTTTGAACAGTGACAGAGGCCAAAGGGACTCACCCGTGGCTCTGCTGTCAAAAGCCACCGCGCCGATTCACTGTGGCAGCTACTGCCGAATCAACCAGTTGCCCAGAAGCCCCCTACACACACACACACAAAATGAGTTAGAGTTTGACAAGGTCGTTTATGTTCAAGAGTCATCTTTCTAAGAGGTCAAAGGTTAATGAAAAACGTGTGACATGAAAACTCAACACATAGAAAGCGAGCTCTGTTATAACTCGGCGATGTCGGAAAAGGACAGAAAAACCTCGAACGGAAGCAGTGATCATTCGCCCTGCAGCACGTTTCACCAGCTAAAAAAAAGCCAGTATTAAAAGAAAAAGAAAAAAAAAACCAGCTTGAAATCCAGACAAATTAGCTGTGGAAAACACAAAAGTGCAAGAGAAATCCGACTGCACAACTATGAAGTCACCAACATCAGCTTGAAAAAAAAAAACCCCACACACATCAGAGTAAATGTCAAAATACACTTTAATTTAAAACCACATTTAAAAGAAACATAAAATTACATCACGATAAATGACAACCCAATCTGTACAAGTTAAGACCCCGCAAAAAAACAAAAAAAAAAAATTTCATCGGAAACAAAAAAAGAAAAAAAAACAAAGAAAAAAAAGTTTCTGCAGGCGAAACTTTAGTTCAGCTCTCCAGGAAGCTGAAGATGCTCCGCGGAGGTTGTGAGTGATGGAGCGGCTTCCTAACGCACGGACGCTTGGCAGCAGGAGCAGGAGGGTCTGTCTGTCCTCTTTTCTTCATCTGCAGAACAACGGGGAAACACTTTAGGAACACAATAAGGAAAAGTGATGGACCTCGGAAAAAAATATTGGAACTACAGCGCCCCCTGTGGACGACACTGACAACCCAAGCGAATTTACATTACAGGCTAGTATTAATTGTAATTTAAAGATGCTTTTTCCCAAACAACTTGCATTGAATTTCATACAAACACTAAAATGGGAACTGAACCCACAACCCTAGTTTTGCGTATCCTGTAGCCAAGCCACTATATTTCAATATCACGCAGATGATAAATGAGAGAAATAGAGAATTGAGGAACCTGTTTCCTCGGGCCATCAGATGTATTGGGTTCCTTCTCGGGCGACAGGGTTTGGAACAGAAAACCTCGTGAGTTGCGAGGAGCCAGCGGGTTGCTGTCAGAGATGGACGCTAACTTCTGCAGCATCGCTCGCGGCTGACTGAGCAAAGAGCCTCTCTTGACCTGAACACACAAATTCATCCATTAAAGTCAACTGACAGGGATTTTTTATTTTGCAAAAACTCAAGTAATTTAAACACTAAAAACAATATAAAAAAAGTTAATATTGTTAATATTGTAAAATATATTGTAATACCATATTTTTAAGATGTAAAAAAAAAGAGATGTTTGGATAAAACCATTTTAATTGGCCGTGTGTTTACATGGGGCATAAAGAGTGCGTGACAAAATGTCTTGTATAAGAAACATTTTGTTACTTAAAATGTCTTTAACAATTGAAAAAAAATTTTTAGACACAGATATCACAAACCAAACGAAACCTTGTTGATTATGTCACAAACGATTCTACTATCATAATAGTTTCATGTTATAAGATACGTTTTCACAGCGCCACCTGGTGTCAGGAAGTGAAACTGCTTAGCACTCTCAAGTTGAAAATCACTTTGGTACAAACACAAAAAAATAAAGATTCTAAAATCCTCAAGGGACCAAGCTTTGTACAAGCCTTTAGATGAGCAATAGTTTTAAAAAATGTAAAAGTGTGTCAGCACTGACCACAGGAGGCTGGAATGGTTTGCGGAACTGGTTTGCTTTGGTCTCGGCTTTTTCTTGCAGCGGAACATTTAAAGATTCTGTTAAATACAAAAAAAGTTTATCAAGCAATTAAAAAAAATAAAAACAAATAATCTACGTCTATTTTTTGTGCTACAGTGTCCAGCAAATTACCTCTATTTTGAAGAGTTTTAGCTGTTAGCTTCCGGGCCAGCTTCATAAACTGACTGTCTTCTTCACCGATTTTCTCTTCGTCTTCCAAATCCCCACTTTTTTTGGCCCGAGTGTCTGTCTAACAAGACAATACACACGTTACACAGGATACAGAACCACCATTTGTGTCCAACGTACCTGTTGTCTCAGCCACTGCTCCCTTTCTAAACGCTCTTTACGTCTCTGCAACTCCAGTTGATCGCTCTCATCATCGTCCTCTTCTTCGTCTCCATCGTGGCCTATTCCACTAAACTCAAAGTTCTCGTCTGATCGAGAGAAATATTTACAATAAATTAATGGGCTTGAACAGTTCACAATCCACACATGTGGTAAAGCGCGGCTCACCAATGTTTTTCCAGCGAAAGCGTCGGGCTCTTCCTGGTTCATCAGAGTGGAGGTCTCCATCAGCAAGATATCGTTCCTGATAAAGCCGCAGCTTCCGCTTGTCATCGTCCAGAATCTGCTTCCTGTGAGAGAATGACAGCCATGAGCCACATGTTCTCAAGTTCATGAATTAAATCTAAAGAGTTCAACTAAATCGGATAAAATAAAAAAGCACAGGTTAGTGCTTCCCCCTTGTGGTGGACAGGTGAAGCACAACACTTGGTTAAAAAAAAGTTTAGTGGGGAAAAAAAAAACTTACATGTGAATTTTATTGACTTGTTCTAACAGCTCATCATCTGAAGGCAAGTCTTCCTGTATCTCCTCCTCTTCGTATTCATCACCAGCTTCCTCGTCTTCATCATCACTTCCCACGTCACTGCCAGACAACTCCGCCTCGGAATCCACAAACTGAGCC
Organism: Paedocypris micromegethes; assembly: GCA_028031935.1. NCBI lineage: Eukaryota > Metazoa > Chordata > Actinopteri > Cypriniformes > Paedocypris > Paedocypris micromegethes. Next base: position 4,393,874 of record CM051498.1, read on the forward strand.
AAACGACTGTTGGGACATATTGTAACAGTCATGTACATGTGTATTGTAAACATATTTAGAAATCTAGCTACAATAATGCACGCGTTTAAAGGGATTAAGCTCACATTTTCTTTTTCCCAGGGTGCCGTCCAAACACTGCTTCTTTTTCCTCATCCCTGACTTCCTCTTCATTGTCGGTTTCTCCTTCGACATCGGATTCTTCCTCATTTTCCTAAATGATAAACAACATGAAAGTGTTAAGCAACAGGAAGCCGCAAATCTAAGAAAAATACATTTAAATTTACAGATTATAATTATATAAAAATATATTTTTACGCCATCTTAGCACCAATCGCTATATTTTTCTAGAAATATGATTTTTGCGGTTCACAATTTTAATTTTCAAACCCCCCTCAAATTTGTTTTTCTACAACAGACAATAAATGCAATTCACACTCAACATACGAATATTTACAAATGAACTTCTTGTTGACTTCTGATAAAAATAGTAAAACCCTTTGTTTGTAAAAATTTTATCATTTGAATAAAATGGTCATGTAATATACCCCAATTGGACATTCAATAAAAATATGCTTTATATGAGACGTTCTCGCACAAATGACAAAGTGGTTTCTCTTCACCTTAAAGATAACAAAGCAAACAATATATGTAAAAAAGCAATGCTTAGATTTGTGTTTATGTACCTTATCACTAAGACTTTCCACATCTGATAAGAGCCGGAACTCACAGTCCTCTTCTTCCTCCTCGTCCTCCTCCTCCTCAATCAGGTTATTTCTATTGACATTGACATAAAATGAATGTAGAGCTGATGATGTAGAAGAGGATTCTGCTGTTCTACCTTTGCGTTTCTGGGGGCTTTTTAAAGGTGGGACTGCAGCTTGACGCTGCGCTGGACTGGAGCGAAGAAGCACCTGAAGAAGAAAAAGCACCACAGATGCATGAAACCTCCCACACACCGCACATTCTGCCTCTGAAAGAGACTCACAAGGACTTTCCGTGAACTTGCCGGAACACAGAGCCAGCAGCTGGTCCATGTCAGCCTCCAAGACGCCTCCACTCTCCTCTTGTTGTTCCTGTGGCCCGCTGGTCTTGTTCTGCTCCGCAAGGCTGGTGGTGGATTTCTCAGGCTGCGTGGAAAAATTTCCCGAGCACAACCCTAAGAGTTCATCCTCCGTTCCCGATGGAGAAGTGCCGGGAGGCGTTGGCCTGGAACCGAAGCCGCCCGAGCAGAGTCCGAGAAGCTCTCCCATGTTGGCATCCATGGCGTTTTCATCCAGACTGTCCAGGATCAGCTGTCGCTTGTGAGAACGGCTCACGCCCCGCGGTCCGACGTTGAGGAAGCCGTCCGCATCCAAGAGCTGGGAGTGTGTGTCGTCCTCCAGGGAGAATCGACCCTGGGAGTCTCCAGCGGGCGGAAGGGCGGATTCGCTGGGAGAAGACGGACCGTAGAGGTCTTGAGAATCCTCCACAGGAAGAGAGAGCGAAGGCTCCGACATCTTGCCTGAACTCTGAAATAAGGATTTAAAACATATCTCTGTTAAACAAAACATGATTTTTTGGGTCGGCTAAATTAATCTAGCAAAGATAACTATATACTATAAATATATATATACTCTTATACAACATGAGCATTACATACATGTATATACACAAAATATTTGAAGAAATATACATATAGAATAACACAAGTCATAACATTACTAATTTTTTACCTATAATTCCCCAATTTCTTTTACTTAAAATGCGCAAAAAAATTGGTTGAAGGAAAAAAAAAGACAATAAGTGGCACTTAAAAAAAATAAAATGCTCTGGAAAAAAAAACTGCCTGACATAAAGATTTAAAACATATATTTATATAACTTATAAAAACATGCTCTGTTTAGTACAGTAAATATAAAAAAATGGTGGTCTGTGGGAGGAGAAAGACTAATAATAAAATAACTGCGCCTTTTATATGAATTTTGTTTTCTGCTAACTGATTTTTCCACATTTCTCCTCATAATCATACTGTGGTACCTTTGATGCTGAGCCAATGAAGCTTGACCTGAAGAGACAGGGCGATGGAGAGCGAAAGGCCGCGGCTGAAAGGCCCCTTCCTGCTGATCTGACCGGCTGGTATGAGGTGATCATGGAGCCCATCAGTTCAAAGCTACTGTTATGACTGCTGTCTTTCACCAGAGAAAGCGTGTCGTCGTCGTCTTTTAAAAAAAAAAAAAACTATGTAAGTATAAAAAAAAATGCACACCGAAACATTCCAGGAAAAAAAAAAGAAACAAGATACAGATACAATTTTTGCGCACTGACCTATTTTATTGTCCGTTTCCTGGCCAGTAGTTTCAGACCTTCTGCCTCCATCCCTGCAGAACGAAATGTTCAGATGGAGTGTTTTGGGAATGATGGAGTTGAATGAGGGTCCAAAAAAACAACTCACCCCGTGCGAGAACATGAATTGCCTGCAAACAGAATGAGTGTTCCGTCCGTTTCCGCTGGAGTAGGAGATGGACACGCTTTCAAAAAAACGTGTCCATCACCACCAGTTTTTTTCCTCTCTTCCTCCTCCTCAACATCATTAGCATCATCATCACCCAACAACTTGTCAATTTCCTGAAAAAAAAAAAATAAAGAAATTAATGGAACACGACCCGACAAACTCAGTAAAAGGGAATTTACACATTTGATACAACACACACACAGCTGTAGAGGAATTGTAAAAAATGTCTATTTCTGGCACCTCATCTTCCTCCGATTCAGTCAGTTCAGCTTCCTCTTCCTCCTCCTCACAATCCTCGTTGTCAAGGCGATACAGAGCAGCTCTGCGCTCCCTCTCCTCCTTCCTGCGGGTGGCCATGGCCTGCTGTAGTTGAGACTTCAACCGAACCAGCTTTTCACCTTAAAAAACATGAACACATAATCGTTAATATGTAATAATTATTTTATAAATGTGTAAGTCACTAGGGATCATTTAAGTTATGTACTAGTGTTAAAGCTTCTTTATTTATATGCAGTGCTCAAAAATGTTTCGTTTAAACATAAAAGGTTTTTGAAATGTCATTTGTCAGTGTTTGATAGATTATTGATTGATTGATTGCTGCATTACTACAGTAGTCTACAGTGCTACACATGCATTCGGGAAAACACAACGAACCGGGTTTAGCTTTCGCAGGCTGCTCCTGTCCCTCCTTTATAGTGACGGTGATGGATTCTGAAAGCAGTTCCTCTTGACCTGAAGGAGCACTCTCTTTCCTCACCACATCAAGCTGTAAAGTGCGCTCGACTTTAGGACGAGAAACAGGCAGGATGTGTTTCATGAAGCGGTCTTGCAGTGCTTTCAGAGCTGCATGACACAAATACGCTTATTAAAACGATAATTAAAGAACACTGAAAATAAATTTTCCATCATGTGTACACCATCACCTGGGTTTTCCTGGGGCGGCTCGAGCTGGACAAACACCCCATCGTCTGCACACAGTTTTGCTACTGGAGGAGGATCAAAACCAAGCTCTCTTAACCTCGCCAGCTTATCTCTTCTAGGTTTGAGCATCTGAGTGGATGTCTGCACCCTCTCGCTTGATACCTGCTGCTGTTCAGGATCACTTTTCAAACCTTCAGTTGCATGTTCATCTATCTGGGTGACATCCATGGGATTGGTTTCGGTCAAGGTTTTTCCAGAATCCACTTGTGCTTCCTCGGATTTTAAACTTTGCGATCCTCCATTAGCCAAGTCATCCTGGAACGCATTTGTATCGGTCACAGGCGAGGAAATACTGGGTGACTCGCCATCCACCAATAATCCTGGCTGAGCGTTTGTGTTGAGCTCTGACACTGGGTGGGTTGCTGCTGCAGCAGACTCTAAAATACGAGCCTGGTACTTGGCAGACCTTTAGACGAAAACATTTCCAATGATTTTCCAGTTGTAGTGTGCAAAGAAAACAAATTGCCAATGTCATACTTGAGCAAGGCCATTGCAGGACCCTGTGGACGAGGCCGTTTCTTGAAGAACTGGTCTATACTCTTGGGTTCTGGCATGTGATATGGCAGACTCACCATGGCTTCTGCAAAGACAAAAATACCAATGAAACTGGAAAAAAAAAAAAAAGAAAAAAAAAAGCCTGCATTCCTAAATCCACTTCCGACTAACCTCGAACCAACCGCTGACTTTCACTGTGAAGCTGTTTGATTGCCTCCTTGCTAGCTTTAGCTGCTTTTCTTTCCTAGATAATTTGAATAAAATCATGTTTAATACCCAGAAATTAAAATTGGGGAAAAATAACATGCATAATGAACTCACTTTTCGCTGTGGTTTGTTTTCCTGCTCGTCATCTCCAATGTCAGACTTTTGATGCTGTTAAAGAAATAAATTAACAGCATTACATGAGAACACTTAGAGATCTACATGACAATGGCTGTGTTGAGAAAAGAAGGCTTATTTTATGCTCACTCTGCGTTTAGCTTTGCTTTTCACAGCTGATCGGATGGCATTCAGAGATTCCTCCTCTTCATCTTCAACTTCCAGCTGGTCCGATTTTTCCTCCAACTGGGCGTCAAATAGATCAGAGTCTCCAAGCAAACACCCACTGTCATTAAGAGCTTTCGAAGGAGGGATGTCCTGAGAAAATGTCAAACATTAAATAAAACTGAATAAAATAATACACAGCCAAAAATGATACCATGAACCTACTTCGTTTTTTTCCTTCAGTCGTTTTACAAGATCAATATTACGCTTCTCTTTATCCACACGTCTTTGTGACTTCTCCCTCTTATTCTTCGATCTTTTAGCTTTGGCTCGAACTTTTTCCTTCTCGGGCTCACTCTCATCGCTGTTCATAGATATGCGGGATATCCTTTTCCCCCGCTTCTTTTTCAGGCCATCACCCTGATTGCTCTGTGTTATTTCATCGCTAGATTCAGAGAGGACTAAAGCATTTGCCATTCCTGACTCTTCCTGCTCTTCATCACTTTCCTGAAGAGCTTTCCGAGACCGTCCCTTGCGGCTCACTGTAATTTCATCTTCAGAATCTGGAAAAACATCGGCTTATTACTTACAGTCCATTAAGACAATTGTATAAGCACTTATAATGATAAGTAATAGTCTTCTAAGTATATAAGACTAATAAGTAAAATGCATTGGACTCATTCATTATGCAAATAATTCTCCAAAAATGACCTTGTCGATCAACAGTGACCATGCTAGTGGTGGTCACCACCTCATCCAATGGTGATCCCATTCCACTGTCCGAATCGCTCTCGGCCACAGGCCCAGCAGGCTAGAATAGACAAATCGGTTTGTTAAAAAAAAAAAAAAAAAAGCAGTGACAATGCCACACACACTGAATTACATAGATTTACAGAAGAAATGTTTTTCCCTTTTAATTTGAACAAACTTTTTTCCTGAATGTTTTTAATAACAAAGTCATTGTCATTTATATGATGACAATAAATGATACGAAATTCACTGTAAGGCTTGAAGTTACATTTTTAAAATATGGAAAATTACATTAAAGCAACTCATTTTTGGGAACAATGAACACTGCAGGGATAATGTATTCTCCGGCCTCAAATGAAAGAGGGCACGGCTAAGCTAGCTAACAATGCCAACAACGACGACTCGTTCTAAATACATTTTTATGTTGGCCAACTCCTTCTCATACGACATATTTGGTGCGTATTTAAGCATCAAGTTATTATTAATGTCTTTTGACTTGAATGCGCTATGATACATTACCCGCTCCGAGAGAAGAGAGTCCATCGTTCGGGTCAAGACTCGAGCTTTATTCGACGCAAACCCACATCAACAGCACATACTTGTCACTCCAAAGGCAAACAAGATCAGAAAAGATATATTTAGCTTAAAAAACCCGTAAAGCATTAACAAACAGACGTTCGTTTTTGTAGTGTTAAAACGGATAAGCCCATCTCCCGCCCGACGGCTCCCTCAAACAGAACTTGAAGTTTTCGCGCTCTGGGCTTGAGGGTGTTTCTTTAACTGCTTTCGTCATAAATTAAGAGCGTTCCTATTGGAAGAACAGCAGTGAAGCGTCCATCGTTTAATTTGATTGGACAGTGTGAAGCGCGATGACACATCGATGAACCGCCGGATTGGTCAACGCAGACGATAAACCAGAAAACAACAAAACGCTCAAGAGCCAACGAAGCTAAAAGGCTAATTCCCACAGGTTGCCTTCCTGTAAAATGTAAAGAAAATGGCACGATAAAATGTGCAACTGATGCAACTGAATGGCAGGAAGTGTCTCTCAAATGTTAAGATTGTAACTTACAGCAAAAACAGTCAGGTTTCAGTGTTCAAGAGCAACGTTACCAAGCATGTTCAAAACACATGTCTTTTGAAACACAGGATAATTTTATAGGTGATTAACAAAACGTATAAATAATACGACGGCGGATCGTTGCGCACCTCACCCTCGCCACCCAAAACCTTTATCATTTCCCCGGTGTGTCAGCGTCCGCGTCCACCAACCGAATTCCGCGTCCTCGCGCATGCGCACTTACAAATCCCATGGATCTGCTTTAAATCACTCAGACGACAACGCAGGCAGAGCGCTGCACATCTACGCATCCTTCCATTTCTTAAATTAGCCACTTTAAGCTTCGAGATACCGCCCCCAATTTCAGTGTCGGTACGGAGCCGCCAGGCCGGGACTGAGACGGAGAGAGAGCCCTCGGCCATGGAAGCGCTCGGACCCGGTGAGTGTTTAAACGGAGCGGACTGACAGCGTAGTGCGGGCCGACGCGTTTCCTCACCAGGGCCCGAGGCAGCGCGCTATTTAGGCCTCGGCGAAAAAAAAACGAAAACAAGCTCCACACTACGCTGCATTCGCTTGTCAAACCCATTATTACGCCTCGAATTTGTCGATAATTAATTTCCACCAAGTCTAGCTGTTGTTTGCGGAGCCAACAAGTGTGTTTTCAATGGTGTGGGAGCGTTAAATGGCTCGAGTCTAGTGCGGAAGACTGGGCGGCATTGTGTGCTGTTGGGGATTTAACCACACGCATGTTTCTTCCGCGTCTCCTGCGATCAAGTCTCCAACATCAACAACACGGCCAGCGTTGATGAATTAATTCGCATGGTTTTTGTGATTTTTATTCCATTATTACAAACCTACGCAATGCGCGTTTTGCGTTGCGCGAGCCGTACATGTCAATTTGCAGCTCGCGTGCGCTGGATTTGAAGCGCTCGCGGATGTTTTTTTTTACTGGCGCATTGTTTTTTCCCCATGTGCGTTTGTTTATGCCTAACTGGTGTCCGTGCCGGAGGATAAACGTTGACAGGACTTAATAAGCGCCACTGTCACGCACTTATCTGCGACAAGCCCATGTCCGATTGAATGAACTCCTTGACCTTTTGCCTCTGCGAAATGGTCTTAAACCACAAAATCTGGGATTGTTTTTAACTGGCGATGATTTGTAGTTAAATTCTAGATATTGAGTTTTTTTTTTTTTTTTTTTCATTTTGGATTGCAGAGGTGACAATTCAATCATTTATCTCAGGTGCCCCCAATGTGTTCTGAGATGTTAATTGCATAAATATGAAAATAATTGTATTATTTATCTTGTTGAGTTCTAATGTTTTTAGAATTTGTAGGATTAGAGTGTATGCAAAGCAAAACGACTAGCACAACATTACAAAACAAGAGTACTGAAATTGTTCATGGTTCTTAGTAGGCTTAGTAAGATGATTTTTGTCTTGTTACAGATGTTTTAGTCATGCACCAAATACCAGGAAGAGGACAATAAATAGTATTTAACAAAATCAGGGTGTAACTGTACATTTGTACATTGGCATATCTGTACATTGGCATAATCGTGGATTCCAAAATTAACGGAAGCATATAAATGAACAATAGTTTCGGACTCTTCTACTGGAGTCCTGGCCCTGTATTAATTGTGAACGGCTTGTGGTTGGTATCACTACACTTTTAGGGTATTTTTTGTCATTACCAGCATCCGCTAATTCTGGTGATCTGCCCTGTGACATTGGACGCAGTCTCATTACTGACTCATCACTTAGTCTTGTTGCCCCCAAGTTTAAGCCTATCATACCGTTTAGCAAGCTGAGCTCCTGTTGCCCCTCAGCAAACATTTACACCTGATATTGTCGTGAAGATGTGAACTAAAATATAATATTGTAGCGAGTTTTGGCTATGTAAGGTGATTTATGCCTCTTTTGCTTGTGAAATTATAAAATTTTGTAAAAATGGCAAGCATAAAAAGACACACAAGAAGACACACACGTACAGTTTTCTTTCCAGAAGATGTAATCCAATCCAAATTTGATCTCCCTGTGTGTTTTAATGTAATCACTTTGAAAGGAATATCTTGAGTTCAAGAGAAGTTTAGGCACCCTTTTATGTAGATTTCTTTTTTATGTATGTGTTTGATGACTTTGCTTCTCTACTTATTGCTGTAAATCAAATGTGTTTTTAAGGCTTCCGAAGCCTGTTTTTTCTTTTTTTTTAATTTCAATAAGTTGACGCTTAAACTTCTTAACCCCCCCCCCTTTTTTAAAATTGTGCCTTTCACTAAATCGTCAAGACTCAAAACCATTCAGTGTGGTCCAAAACTCGGTTTGAAAAGGCTTAAAGAACCCACGTTCATTAACAACTATGCAACCGAACGTGTCGGGTTTCCACTCCCAGTCTGCGCCGAGTGCCGTAGGACACGGAAGGCAGACGGAAGATAGGAACTTCCCACTTTCAGCAATCTAACCCAACGATCGTGTCTGACATCCCATCTCGGTGTGAAGTGTAACAGCTGACTGGCCTATATATAGAGCCTTCTCGCTTTTGATGAATGCTGGTTTCCCCCCATCATTCCTCCTGACCGTGTTCCTGCTGTAAAATCCCCATCACGGCGCTTTGGGAAAGAGACGACGGAGCGTCAGTAGAAGAAACAATGGCGATTTAAAGGCTCTCGATTGTTCTCCTTGCCGGCTGGCTTGCTAACTGGAGCGTGTTAGTTTATGAGGGGCTCGGACCCCTGCAAAACCGTGGTTTGACAAAAGAGAACCTCATGTCAATCTGATGGTCCCTGTTTTTTTTTCCCCCTTTCCCCCAAATCTTTATTATTTAGCCTAATTAACCTATTAAATACGTTAAAATGTTGCATACAAAGTACCCACGTTTGATGTTAACTTAAAATAAAGTCTTGCAACAAATGGTGGAACTTATATATACGGACGAATATATATATATAACAATATAAAAAGGCTATTAGAGTAAATAATAAATGCAGAACAAAAAAAAGGATAT
>CM051498.1:4403154-4428285 GCA_028031935.1 Paedocypris micromegethes
ATATATATATATATATATATATATATATATATATATATATATATATATATATATATAACACTATGCATATATGTCTACCATGGACTGACCTTTCTTGGTTACGTGATCATTGATAACGTCATTATAGGAATTATAGACCCCATCCCCACCCCCATGTGACCCCGCCACCGCTTGTCTGCGGTGATCATGTGGTCTTTTGTCTGTTGGGCTTGTTCGGTTTGTGTGAGGCAGACTGGGGGCGGGACTTTAATGATCTGGCGTTATTATTCCGGATTTGGTTCCGTGTTTTTACTGGTCGGCAGGTTAAAGGTCAAGTGGTTGGGATGTCCTGTTGCATTGTTCCTGTTACCTACGTGGTGTTTGGCCATCCACAAGCAGGAGAACCTCCTCTAAGCAGGGCTTGTTCAGGGCGTATTCACTCGCTTTCTATCGCTGGTTGGTGTGAATTGTTTTCACACGAGCTTTATCTAAAAATTGTAAATTCAACCAATAATCCGTTCATTGGAGACAACATACAATTTGCAGGAAAAAAAAGGATTTGTATAAACAGATGATCTAAGTTTAAAGAAAGGGATCAATGTTTAACTAGTAATAGAAAAGCCATTGTCCTTTTTAAATGTAAAGGTTTTCCCCTAACTTGGGTTTTTTTTTGTGTGAATACTGCGATGCATTTGTGGCATATTTCCAGAAATATGCAGCAAATTTTGTGATTTTGCTTGTATGTATACATGACACGATAAGCAAAAAATTGTTTTGTTTATTTTAGAGTTTTACAAACTTTTGAAATGCACTCAAAAGTCCTCTGATTTACCATTTTATCCAAAGTTCCTTACAAGAACAGTAAATGCTTTTTATTTAATATCAGTGTTACAGGTACTATTACTTTTTATAATGAAAATGACACACGTGCAACAGACCAGCGTTTTATTGTTCTTTTGTAATTAATATAAATTAACAGTGTGTTACAGTGTAGATTTGAAATTATAAATTGGACTTGAATTGTTGAATTTAATGAATTGTTACTGCATAATTTGCAATGTTTTTTTTTTTCCATTTGCATAATTTTTTTTCATAAATGTCTTGAAATGTTTTCATTTAAGATTCTGATGGATTGCATCATAAAAATTATTTTGCTGTATTTTTCTCAATTTGAGCGAGTCTCTGTTTCCTCCAGGCCCGCCTGCCCCTACCTCCCTCTTCCAACCACCACGCCGTCCCGGCTTGGGTACGGTGGGGAAGCCGATTCGCCTGCTGGCAAATCACTTCCAGGTGCAGATCCCCAAAATCGATGTCTACCATTATGACATCGACATCAAGCCAGAAAAGCGGCCCCGCAGGGTCAACAGGTGAACTCACATAGACCAGTTCTTTTTTTTTGTGCAATGAGCAATTATTATATAAGGTTATTGTTTAGGGCTGCAGCTATCGAATATTTTAGTAATCGAGTAATCTATCGATTAAATTGTTCGATTAATCGAGTAATCGGATAAAATACAATGAAATGGTATTTCTACATGACTGCTAAATAAATTAACAATGTATTGTTTGCAATAACATTTATTCTGAATTGCATATCCATCAACAAAACTGCACTTCAATTTCACATTTGCATTGATGGCATCAGTGGAAATGATAAATAAAAAACAGGAATAATAAATAAAAAAGGATCTTGTACAAAAGATAAAGTGCCAAATATTACAATAGTTGCCTTTTTTATTTGCCTTATAAAGCAAAAAAACAAAACAAAAAAAACTCCGGCTCAGTCATCAGCATGTTGAGGATGCTCTCCGTTTGCCCTGCTGCTTGCTGAGGAGAACATGCTGGGGACATTCTCAAGAAGGTGTCGATGCGTGGCTGAGATTTACTGAAAGAAAAGAAAATTGTGTTTTTATAATATTTTTATATACATTTTTAATAAATTTAAAACATCATAATGTAATCTACAACTATGACCTGTTTTTAATTTTCACAATGTAAAATTTACTTTAACGTCCACAATGTATGAGTAAATTATACATAATTTCACACACATTAAAATGTTAACGTGTATTGCTATGAAATGTTGACAAATTTAGAATGAATATAACTGAAGCTACATAGTTCTGTTCCTCACAAAAAACACGTGTTGCTTGGGATACGGTAAGAAAGCAGTGCATAAAATCGGGTGTCTAGAAATATTAAATTTTACCTGGTCTCTGGTTGTTGACCACAAATCAGTGCAGGGTGCTTTCTGGTTCTCCGTCATTGTTTTCCCTAAACAAAACTTTGCTCCGACTTGCCCGAGAAAATGCGCACTTTCTCTTGCCGGTCCGTGTGGAAACAACAAGCGCTGCGCGTTAAAGGTTCCGGGAACAATATGGCGGCACGTTTCGGGTAGTTTTTAGATACATCGCACAGATTTAACGATTCATCGAAGCTACAAAATATGAATCGAAGCATTTTTATAATCGAATTACTCGAATTAATCGAGGAATCGTTGCAGCCCTATTATTGTTATTGTAATATTTGTCTCCTAAAGAACGTCATTTATGTTCCACAGAGAGGTGGTGGACACAATGGTCAGACACTTCAAGATGCAGATTTTTGGGGATCGACAACCTGGATATGATGGCAAGAGGAACATGTATACGGCGCATCCACTCCCCATCGGAAGAGACCGGGTACTGAAATAGATGTCACAAACACGTTTGTGAGGATCAGATCTCACAGAATGTTTCCATAAATATGCACAGGTGGATCTGGAGGTGACCTTGCCAGGTGAGGGGAAGGATCAGACCTTCAAGGTGTCTCTGCAGTGGGTGTCAGTGGTGAGCCTGCAGATGCTCCTGGAAGCTCTGTCTGGTCACCTGAACGAGGTGCCGGAGGATTCTGTACAGGCTCTGGATGTCATCACTCGTCACTTGCCCTCTATGCGGTGAGCCGACTTCTCCGGACTGGGACGTTCCGCCACAGAGCAAGTCATTGATCTGTGAGGTTGTGTGTTCTAGATATACCCCAGTCGGCCGCTCCTTCTTCTCTCCACCCGAGGGGTACTATCATCCGCTCGGTGGAGGTCGGGAGGTTTGGTTTGGTTTTCATCAGTCCGTCCGTCCAGCCATGTGGAACATGATGCTCAACATTGACGGTATGGCTTAAGTGTTTTAGTGTTTATCAGCTCTGAACACTTATCACTTCTGTTTTATCCACAAATCATAGTATCGGCCACCGCTTTTTACCGTGCCCAGCCCGTCATTGAATTCATGTGTGAGGTTTTGGACATCCAGAACATCAACGAGCAGACCAAACCCCTCACAGATTCCCAGCGAGTCAAGTTCACCAAGGAGATCCGAGGTGAGGATCCCAGAGGATTGTTTACTCCTCACGTCGCTGACTGGGTCGTCGTGTGTTCTCAGGTCTTAAAGTGGAGGTCACACACTGTGGTCAGATGAAAAGAAAGTACCGTGTTTGCAACGTCACCCGCCGCCCCGCCAGCCATCAAACGTAAGCGACGCTTTACTGCGAAGGTTAATATCTGGTTCAGTTCTGACTTTGTGGGCATGTGTGTGCAGATTTCCTTTGCAGCTCGAGAACGGACAAGCTATGGAGTGCACTGTTGCCCAGTATTTTAAACAAAAGTACAGCCTGCAGCTCAAATATCCACATCTTCCCTGCCTCCAGGTGGGGCAAGAGCAGAAACACACCTATTTGCCCCTCGAGGTGAGAGACGCAGCCTACCGACGGGATTTTGTGAGCCATCGTGCGCTCCAGTTGTCTGATTTATGCTTGTTTTCTTGGGTCATTCCTTAAGGTCTGTAACATAGTGGCCGGACAGCGCTGTATAAAGAAACTGACCGATAACCAGACCTCGACCATGATCAAAGCCACTGCCCGCTCGGCTCCAGACCGACAGGAAGAGATCAGCAGACTGGTGAGATTGAAACGCTTTGGAAATTGTCTAAACAACAATTTCTGCTGTTTACATGTGCGACTCTGAGAAGTATATCAAGGAATGGTGAGAGAAAGTTGACCAATTTTTATTTTTTTTGCATATGAACAGCACATTTTATTTTCTCTTTTATGAACAGCGTCTCCTTATTGCACGTTTGTACTTATTTTGCTGTGTAAAAGAGTACAATGAACTACATTTTGAAAAGATGACCAGAACTTTGTTCTTCCGCCGACTCCAGGACTGATGGTGAATGAACGAAAGACTGTGAAGAATCATCAAATAGTGATTAGTCTCCTACATTTTTATATATATACATATGTATATTTGCACAGTACTGATTAGTTTACACAAGGAAAATGATTTTTGTGTTAATTGTTTGTGTGCATCACGTAAAAATGTATATCAGATGAGATGTATTTATCCCACAGTGGGGTAGTTTTAATGAACTGCAGCATTACAGGGATGAAAAAGGCACAAATGATATAATACAGATATTATACCGTGTTTTTCAGACCATAAGGCGCACTTAATTTGAAAAATGTTTAAAATTCACCGTGCACCTTGTTATCCAGAACAAAAAAGTGTCCGCTTAAAATGTAGGAAAAAATAGGAGATCAATGGTTTATCAACGCACATTTTATTTAGTGTGCAACATAGTCTGAAAAAATGACAAATCTAATAATAATGTGTATTAATAAATGTAGAGATTACAAAGACACAATAATATTCCATGCAAAAGCAACATGTCGATGTCCAAAGCAAATTTTTTTTTTTGTTTTTGTTTTGGGTTATTGCTCTTTATTTGGACGTTTTCAAATGAAAAACGCTAATAGATCTGGAGTTCTTTTGCTAATGCACGTCTTGCTGGTTTTCCAGGTGAAGAGCAACAGCATGGTGGGCGGGCCCGACCCTTACCTGAAAGAGTTTGGCATTGTGGTTCATAATGACATGACTGAGGTGACTGGGCGGGTCCTCCCAGCACCCATGCTTCAATATGGGGGCCGGGTGAGTACAGACACTGGGAGGGACTGTAGCCGGGTGAGTACTGGGGCTCGGGTGCAGGGTGGGCTGGGGGCGTGGCTTGTGTGGAAGTGGGTGTGTTTGACTTGTGTTGTGGGATGAATGGACCAACCGAAGAAACAACGATTAGACACAAATGGTGTGTTTGTGTTGTATAGATCTTGTTATGCAGTGTAGTCTGTACAATTGGAGAATGTAACACAACAGTAATTAAACATGTTTTGGCATTTTAAATTCGGACTGCACCACAAACATGATCCAAATTAAAACTGAAAGGCTGATTGTTGTTAAAACCTATTTTTCGAGGACGTTATTTTTATTGACCATTGAATCAAATAATAATTTTTGAATATTTTTTTTTTTTTATCAATTTTTCAAATTCTATCTAATGCATTTAATTTAACATGATGACCACAAGATAAATGTACAGTATTTTGGGTTTAAAAATGAAAACAAATGAATTATGGGAATATGGCCCCAAAATATGGTTCCACCATGAGTGTTGTCTCGTTGTTTCTTTCGCCAACCATTGTGCGTGCTTGCTGATCTCAAGGGAATGTGTGTTATTAACCCCTTTCACACATGAAACATATCGGTAAATTGCCGTCATGCCGTCATGTGTGAACAGACAAATGGCGGTAAATGAGTTCTGGCAATTTTCTGGCAAGGGTAGCTGTAACATTACTGGTAAATTGCTGTCAAACTGCCCTGTGTGAACGCAGAACAAAGATTGCCGGAATAAGCATGCTGAAGTTCCGTGAGCGCTGACGTAAACGACTGCTCTGAACCAATCAGAACATTCTGACAGGGGTTGTGCTTATCACGCTTAACACAGGTGCAGCTGTTTAAAAGGTGTCGCCTGTTAATGATGTCACCGAAAATATCGGTATTTTGAAAACTGTGTGAATAGTGCCTTACCAGTGAAATGGCAGATGGGCAGTGCTTGTGTCAACAGTATTTACCGATACAGAATTTTCCGGCAATTTACCGCCATTGCTTTGTCAATGGGGGGGCTATTGCCGTCTTCTAACTCCTGAAAGCATTGCTTTATTTGGTTTTAATTGATTATTGCTCACCGGGTTAGTCTAGTTGTCCCTCTAGTTCACAGGAGTTAAGGCTGTGGTGGATGGATGTAGAAATTGTTTCTTTTTTTTTCTTTCCATCACTGACCAGTTGACTGCGCTTACAAGGGTTTTTTTTTTCTTTATGATTTATTGAAGTTCATAAGTGTTTTTTATGGGAGTAAATCAGTATTGTTCTGTGATGAAATTATATTGATTTCTAATAGAACTACGCATTGTTTAAAGGAAGTGTCAGTTTTGCGTTTGTGTCTGTCTGTGTATATAAAAACGTAAAACTGACACATTTTATTTTTAATTGTAAATGTCTATGTATGTTCATAGGTCTTAAGATAAATATTCATATGGAAAATCCCCTTTTCTGAGTTTGTAATTGGCTTCAGTTAATCTACTAAATCCTGAAAGCTGGAACAGTTCATATTGCGTGTGACAAGTTGTAGAAATCGAATGTTTGTTGACATGCTTTTTTCCTGCATTGATGATTCACTATGATTAACTGCTGCATGTTTAACCTCTGAAGCTGTGATATTTCTAATTGATCTGTGATCATGTTCAGTGCTTATTGACGGTGAATGTGTAGCTCTTGCGTAAGCGGCTGTTTGTCATGTTGTGTCGGCTGAAGAAGCTGCAGGGTTCACTAAGCGTGTAGGGACTCTCTCCGCAGAACAAAACCGTGGCCACGCCAAACCAGGGGGTTTGGGACATGAGGGGGAAGCAGTTCTACGCCGGAATCGAGATCAAGGTTTGGGCCGTGGCCTGCTTCGCCCCTCAGAAACAATGCAGAGAGGATCTTCTCAAGTGAGTAACATCACAAGAACTTCATCACTCACACCGTGTGCCATGTTCAAAAATGTGTAAACACTCATCATTCTGCTTAGGAGCTTCACTGACCAGCTACGCAAAATCTCAAAAGATGCCGGGATGCCAATTCAAGGTCAACCCTGCTTCTGCAAGTACGCGCAGGGTGCCGACAGCGTGGAGCCGATGTTCAAGCACCTTAAGATGTCTTACGTGGGCCTGCAGCTCATCGTGGTCATCCTGCCGGGGAAAACGCCCGTTTACGGTAAAGACCCCCGCGTCACGCTGGCTGGCATTGGTACTGAAGTGATTGTGCCGCCCCGCAGCGGAAGTGAAGCGTGTGGGAGACACTCTGCTGGGAATGGCCACTCAGTGTGTGCAGGTGAAGAACGTGGTGAAGACGTCTCCTCAAACCCTGTCCAATCTCTGCCTCAAGATCAACGCCAAGCTCGGGGGCATCAACAATGTGCTGGTGCCACACCAGAGGTGGGTCAACGTCATTGTGTGTCCTTAGTGTTGACGCGTTCAGGGATTGATTGTTATTATTAAATAAATACAGTCGTACCCCCACTTTCACAATCAATTGGTGCCAAGAGCCGTTTCATAATGCAAAAAAGAGAGAGGAGAGACAATCGCTGTTGAATGGCAAACACACACACACACACCCACCCATACAATCACGGCTCATGGTGATTGCTTGTTAATTGTTTTCACTTATTGCGTCTTTGTATTAGTGTCTGATCACGCACGGAACGGAACGTTTCTGTTATACCTTGCTTGGCTTCTATGTACGAGAGCTCTTCATGTTCGCACCTCTTTTCTCTTTTTGTCTGATCAGGATGTGGCAAGCCAATTTACTCTTTAAACCTAACAAATGTTTTATGCTGCACAGTTTGCACTTTTGTTGTTTTTGCACCATTTAAGTTATGCATCTTTATGCATTTTTTTTCTTTGCACATTTTTCACCACTTTTTACCACTTTGTCATCACTATTTATCTCACTAATGGGAAATTTCTTAGAGAAAGGGTACAGTAAAAATAAAATAAAAAAAGTCATTTATTTAATTTGACTAGTTGCCATGAAGGTTTCTATCTTAAATCAGCCTGCCATATAGACAAGAGAAAGGGAGTGAAATGGAGAGAGTGACACATGCACACACAGGAGAAAGAAGAAGACATAGCCGCACATACAGGCAGTCAAAAAAGAGGCGTTTTTCCTCTCGTCACACCCGCATCACAGCCATTGCCTTTTTGTATCTCAAAATTTCGGAACTCGGGACAAAAGACGTGTTTCGTAACCCAGCCAAGACATTTGTAAGTCGGGGTAAAACGGTGTATATATATAAATCCACATTTTTCTCATACAGGGAGATATCTAGTTTTCTTTTTGAGGCAAACTGAACATGAACAAAGCTTTAATAAAATGCCCTTTTAGTGCCACTTGTCACCTAGCAACAGAGATTCTTGGCAATTTTAAGGGCGTTATTGTGTAGTCTGGGTTTAAATAAGTCCTTGACAAGCAAATGTGCCGTTTGCTCTCCACCAGGCCCTCTGTGTTCCAGCAGCCTGTCATCTTTCTGGGGGCAGACGTCACCCACCCACCTGCGGGTGACGGGAAGAAGCCATCCATCGCGGCCGTCGTGGGGAGTATGGACGGGCATCCCAGCCGCTACTGTGCCACCGTGCGAGTCCAGACCTCACGCCAAGACCTGTCCCAGGAGCAGCTCTACAGCCAAGAGGTCATCCAGGACCTCACCAATATGGTCCGAGAGCTACTCATTCAGTTCTACAAGTCCACCCGGTTCAAGCCCACACGCATCATCTACTACCGTGGAGGCGTCTCTGAGGGACAGATGAAGCAGGTGAATCATCAATGTGATTTATTCCTGGGAAATGGAAATGATTTTTAAAACCATCCCTGCCTGGGTTTGTTTAGTGTGGTGGGTGTTTCATGATAGTTTTTTTTCTTTCTTTTTGTAGGTTGCTTGGCCTGAACTGATCGCTATCAGGAAAGCCTGCATCAGTCTGGAGGAGGACTACAGACCAGGAATCACCTACATCGTTGTGCAGAAACGTCACCACACTCGACTTTTCTGCTCTGATAAAGCTGAGAGGGTGGGTTTCATGATTGTTGCACAGTTCTCCACTAATCCTAGAACCTTTCCTCATTGTTTATCATAAAGAAAGTTTGTAGACCCGTTGAAAAACATTTCTATCTCTTAAGAATATCATCTTCATTTCTGATATAATTTTTGAATCATCGGAGATTAAGTTTGAGTTTTATTTTTCACCATTTCTATAAGTTGCAATGGAGCCTCAAAACTTCAAAGCATTATTTTGCTTTATTATGCGTTTCCTTGTTTCCAATTGTGTCTAGTTTCATGTATAACAAACCATAGTATACATGGAAACGTACAGAACGTATGTTACGAATGTCAATTCGGCTTGGCGTTGTGATGGGACATAGTTTTTTGCACTCACGTAATTTTTTACTTAATTCTCATAATTCTCACGTACTTTAAAACATTTTAGTAATAATTTTAAATGTTATCGTTTAATTTGTGTACAGATTCTTAATTACATTTTTTTTTTTTACATATTAGCCACAATTTTGTATGTGTGCACTCGATAAACAGACAGCCTTTATACACCATGTATACACACCAATTCTCCCTAAAGCTGATTGTCAGTTGCCTCCTAGCCAAGTAATTTACATCAATATGCATTTCTGCCCATTCAGGTTGGCAAGAGTGGCAACGTCCCAGCAGGCACAACGGTTGACAGCACCATCACTCATCCCTCCGAGTTTGATTTTTACCTGTGCAGCCATGCTGGGATCCAGGTGAGCCAGTCTCCCACCGCACGCACCGATCATGCCAGTGACCCTGCCACCTTCATACCTGCAGGGCACAAGTCGTCCCTCTCACTATCACGTCTTATGGGATGACAACTGTTTCACTGCCGATGAGCTGCAGCTGTTGACCTACCAGCTGTGCCACACCTACGTGCGCTGCACACGCTCCGTCTCCATCCCTGCGCCGGCCTACTACGCCCGGCTAGTGGCATTCCGCGCACGCTACCACTTAGTGGACAAAGACCATGACAGGTGATTGACAACTATGGTGATGGTGTAAATCTGAAAGCTCACACTCTCCGTGGTGGTGGTCTTCTCTCCGCAGTGCTGAAGGCAGTCACGTGTCAGGACAGAGCAATGGCCGAGACCCTCAAGCCCTGGCTAAAGCCGTCCAGATTCACTACGACACCCAGCACACCATGTACTTCGCCTGACGTCAGCCAGCAGGGGGCGCACTTCAGTACTCTCTCTCTTCCCCCTTCCTTCCTCTCTTCCTTTTCCTCCTCCCCTTCCTATTGCGTCTTCATCTGCAACAGAGCAGTTCTGAAGCCAAGGGTCTGTCTGCCAGTCCAGTCGTAATCGGTCGGCCCTCAGAAGAACCAACCTCTACCAGCAGTCCTGCTCTGAGAGACCCAGAAAATTCAGATCGAGCCATTTTAACCGTTTTCTTTGTCTTTTAACGTTTATTTATAATGTACACTGAGTGTGAGCGAACCTGCGCCATTGGTCAGGGCGGCTCTGGCTCTCTCGGCTAAGCTGGACTCTGTCTACTTTTACCTCAAGCCTTTATTGGCTGAATCTTGTCACATGTCTTTAGGTGGGGCGGTGGCTTGCATGCTAGGGGGGGGGTTGTCTTTGTTTTGTTTTTATTTTTCTTTCTAATGATATTTGGATTCTCTCTCTCTTTCTCCTCTCAGTCTTTTACAAACGAGGTGACCTGGGTACACGTGCCCATTATCCACTCCCAGTATGTGTGTTTGTGTCGAGTGCGAGTTTGTCTGAATGTGGCGTCGTGTTTTATGGCCACTGAATCGTTAAGGGAAATTTAGGAGAAAACTGCTGTAAATGCCTCTTTTTATATATTAACACACTCAGATATATAAAAAAAATCTATATAAATATTTACAACTCTATACACATATTCCACTTGGTCATTTTACTGGCTTTCATAAGCTAGCCGTTTTGTGTAGCAGTAGCATTTCCCATGATCCTCGTGGGCTGTTGGTCAGTCAGACCTGGCTTGGCGCCGGTGCCATTCTCCCTGTGGCGAGGGCGTGCGGGTGTTTTGGGTTCAGATGAATGGCATGGGCATCGCGGTCTGGAAAGGCCAGACTTGCAACACACAGCACTGTCGCGTCTTTTATGCATTTATACATAAGATTCATAAGAATCAGATTTGTAAGAATTTAATATAAATGTTTTTTGTGGTGAACTTTACCAGTTTGTTAGATTTAGATGATTGTCTCATTAATGTCGGTATTGATCAGTTGTCTTGTGAGTGATTGATCAGGCGTTGTTGTGCTCGTAATCGTTGAGGTATTTCGGTTTTTTTTTTTTTACCTTTTTAGTTTTTTTTTTTTTTTTTTTTGTAAGTATATCTGCAGCTCTTGGTTTCTTCCTGTCGTGGTGTGCTCATGGTATCGAGGGCCCAAAACGCTTTGGTTTTTCCTCGCAGTCTTTTTCCATGTTGATGAAAGTTGAGTAACCAAGTTTATCGGAAAGGACGTGAAGCGAAGCGACTTGTGTCGACTTTGACTCTTAAACGTGTGTTTTTTTTTTTTTTTTTTATTAAACTTCCGTGTGCGTGCGTGTGAACTTGAAGTTGTTGCCGGATTGGACTCTTTCGTATCAAGGATAGGCCGCCACACGTTTGAGAGCGCGAGCCGGATGACGCGGAGTGAGGGTCTCCAGCGCACACGCCACAACAGGGGGTCCGCTCAGAAGAAACCCTTTTGTAATAAACCGTCCGTAAAGCAGCAGGTTTGCTATGAATGAGTTTGAGCACCAGCCTGGCGTTGGCGTGGACGCTGGACCCGGGCACGGGCATCACATGCAATAAATTGGATTTGAACCGGCTGAAGGAATATAACTCCGTCATGGCTTCCAGAGATCGGCGCGTTTGACCGCACTAGGCAGATCGTCACACGGCGTTACCTTTCTATTCCGATATCATTGCAAAGCAATAGATCTCGCATCTAGACGATTTTAAAAAGCTGTTCTGTCCATGTGGCTGTGGGGTTTTGTGTTTTTGTACTTTTGCTTGTATCAATCAGTGGGAATGTGCATATGGTGGAATAGCTCTTTAGGCTGTGGAAACGTGTCCGATTTAAACTGCTCGCCTGCATGCCAGAGTATTGTTCGAATCTCTTAAAATATTTATTACCACTTGGGTCTGTTTCCTTTTCTCTTCTGGTTTTTGTCTGTGGGTAGATCTGAGAGACGAACGCGGGCGCTGAGGAGGTGAGGACGTCGTGCTTCTGTCGCTCCCACCCAAACGAGGTACTTTCTTCAATCACGGGGTCCTGAAGCCCGAACTCCTCACCTCTTCCTCACGTCACCGTTCTGATGATGATGATGATGGTGACGTGGAGCCCTCTCACCTGCTGACTCACTCTCAGACTCCCTAGTGCCGCCCCGGTAGCACTTCCTGTTTGCGTTTGTGGGGCCTGAAGGGTCCCTGCATTAGGAATTACCTCTTTAATTTGTCGTTTTTAATCTGAACCCATTCTCTGCCCGCTTTCTTTTGTTGTATTCCTATTTGATATGGCTTTGTTGTTTGAACCATGTGTATTATAATTAAAACTATTTTTGCTTTTGTTTGGGGTTTTTTTTGTTTTGTTTCGTGCGGTTTTCTTCTAAGCTGTGTGACCGGTCCAATAGCAATAGTGGGTACTTGTTCTTTTCTTCTTGACCTGCTGGAGAACGGCCTGTGCTTTCTCCTACCCAAGTGCCCCATCGGTTGCTATTTTGTTTTGTGAAATCTGTAACTTTTTAATCTCTACACCCCCTTTTTTTTTAAGCTCGCAGGGAATATTTGTGTTATTGTGCAAAGTAATAAATTGGTATTTTATGCCTATAACACATCCTTTTGTTTGAATTTTTTTTATTGTGTGGCCTTTTATATATAATTTTTTACCTGTTAAAACCTTTTATATATAATATTTTTAATTATATTTTATATTTTAACACATTTAACGTGGTAGTTGTGGTTCAATGGTAGGGAGTTAGAACTGCTACCCAAGAGTTTGCTGGTTCGAATCACGGTTCAGTTCGTTTCACAACTGAGTATCTTTGAGCCTGGCTTAAATCTGCCCACTGCTCCGAGTTTGTGTATCACTTTACTGTGTGTGTATTTTCACTGAGTAGTTAAATGCAGAGTGCAATTTCAATGCAGTTCATAGTGTCCATAATGAGTCACTTACATTTTTTAATTGAACACTTCCTATGGTAAAACTGATGGTGACACCTGTCTAACACTAACAATATTGAAATGTCTGAAACCAATTCTAAGCTAGTAAATGTTAAAACTGTCAAAAGAAGTGTTGCTAAGCGGTAATGTTTATATATAAAAATAAAGTAGTATATATTTAGTATACTAGTATATATAGTATACTACTTTTAAAATATAAAGTAGTTAATAAAGAAAACGGAAAAAAGAAAACATGTCAAATATTCTTCAGCCAAGTAATTTCCTTATATAAAAGCAGAATGACTACATATTTATGAGCTGAGGAAGATTGCTTGTTACAAGTTAAATTATTGCCAATAAATAATTTTAATGACTATTTTGCCATATTTTTAAACCAAACACTCCCCTTCCTGAACCCCAAGTATTTGTAGTGCCAGGGTCCTTCTGTTTTACTGGCCGTTATCTCTTGTTGTCCTGTCACCTCCACCCATCCTCCTTTGTTTCCCGTGTCTAAGCTTGTCGTCATGACGACGGTTGTCATAGAAAGGCCGCCATTGACGAAAGAAAACTAAAACCGGGGATCTCGTAGCCACAATATTTAATTCATTAGTGCAGACATGCAGTGATAAAGCGGCATGAAACAGCCCCAAGTTCCCTTAACGTGAGAATCTAATGGATCTTTAATGTGACAGTTTCGCTTCAATGGCTTTCCATTTTTTTTTTAAAAACTTTGCCACCGACACTACAGGACTTTCAGCTCAATAAAAACAAGAAAAAAACGAACTCACAGAAATGTCCGATATGGAGTGTTTTTAGTGAATAAACTAGAGGCTAGTTGTTTTTGTGGCCCTTTGAAGGCACAAATGCTCTGAATGGTCAAGGGCCCCAGATTGTCTTTGTGTTAATTGATCCTGTAGCCGACACCATGCTCTCTCGCCCTCCCTCCCTCGCTCTCTTTACCTCCTGCCTTTCACTGCTTTCTCTTTCGGACGCAAGTGGCCTTTCGAAACAGTCTGGCACACTCGACACACCTGAAAGTGTCTCTACGCCAATCACCCCTGTGACTAAAACGAACCAATCAGGGAAGACTTTGTTGTGCTTAGGACGCCGCTTTTTGTCTTTGGCCAAGTGGCTGGAACCTCAACATCCTTTTGTGTCGTCATCCTTTTCATACGACTCTGGACTTGAGAGCTTCTTCTAAGGATCTTGAAAGCGCAGCACTAGCCGTCTCAGAAGACTTTGAGTGATCTTCAGAGGAACCTTTTTCAACTCGCTGTTGGATCATCCACAAAGCTTTAAACTGGAGATTGGGATGGTCGTTGGGCGCATTTTGTCTCTGAACTTCATCCACAAAGCGGTGGCAAATTGAATCCGTCTGACCCACCTGGGTAAGTCAACACCAAGACCAAGGTCTCCTGTCCCAGAAATAAGTGCCTTTTTTGTCAAAATTTTAGATTGGCTGGGATCCGACTACAACCCAAAGTCACATTGTAATATTTCACAAGTCCCATCGATGAATTCTAAGTAGGTGATGTGAGACAATCTGCGGCTTGGCTTCCTTAATTATTCATCCACTCTAAAGAACGGCCGAGGGAAAGTGAACGCAGCCGTGTAAGTGTGACGGAGAGAAGCTTTTCCAGTGAAACTCAAAGTTGGAGAAAACGGCACAACCTCATCTGAAGTCAACGGAGGATTCAAATCGCTGCCTGAATCGCCTGAGAGGCTAAGAGGCCGATTGTTATCCATAGTCGGAGCACCAGAAAGTGGAAAGGTGTCGTCGAGGTTGTGGCCCGAGGAGCCGTGGAACTCAGAGGGCGGCGGGATGGTGAACACGGGCATGCAGCTGATCAGCTTCACCTGCGCGGTGACCGGCTGGGTGATGGCGATAGCTGTGACGGCGCTGCCCCAGTGGAAGGTCACGGCCTTCATAGGGAGCAACATCCTCACCTCCGAGATCGTCTGGCAGGGCATCTGGATGAACTGCATCTACCAGACCACCGGCCACATGCAGTGTAAGACATACGACTCCATGTTGGCTCTGCCGCCTGACATCCAGGCGGCACGGGCGCTGATGTGCATCGCCATCTTCTTGGGCTGGTTGTCCTGCACCGTCTCTTGCTGTGGCATGAAGTGCACCACCTGCGCCGGGGACGATCGCCATGCCAAGGCTGGCATAGCGCTGTCCGGAGGGGTGCTCTTCATCCTGACGGGCCTGTGCGTTCTAGTGCCGGTTTCCTGGACAGCAAACACTGTGGTGCAGGACTTCTACAATCCCAACGTTCCTTTGCAGCACAAGCGCGAGCTAGGTCAGGCCATTTACCTGGGGTGGGCGGCGGCTGTGATTCTTATGATCAGTGGGGCGGTGCTTAGCAGCACCTGTCCGCATATTGAGCGGGGCGGGTACAGACGCGGGTACATAGGTCGCAGCTTTGCCAACTCGAGGCCTTCCGCTCCCGATTACCCAAAGCCCATCACCACCAGCACTTTACCGCTAAAAGAGTATGTCTGAGAGCAAATGAAAGGCGTAACGAAATAAGAATCTTGTCTAAAAGGGCTTCTTTCTGGTTAGCTAGTCCATAACGCTCCTATAGGCTTGACTTGTTGTTTTGATCTCTGTAACATGAACCGTAGTTTCGGCACGTATGGGCATTTAAATCTCACATAAGAAAGGCTGTGTAGGCAAATCCCAACAATTGCGATTGAGCTTTGCACTTTCATAGGAGCATTTCTGAGATCCCAGCTGAAAAGAACAAGGTCAGTTTGTTAAGTATGAGATGTTTTATTAAATTTACAGTCACGTCTACTATTCCAGGTGTTTCGACATCTGTTGTGCAGATCTGAATGCGTCATTCATATTATTGTTTTAATGTGTTATTTACACTATTTACATTCCTGTTATTTATAATCTGTAGTATTGCTTCACCGCTGAACGTGTTATTCAGTTTGATGTGACTTCTCTTTATTTACTGCTTTACTTTAAAATAAATATAAAAGTGTGTGGTTTGAATGTTCTCTAAAGTAACGCCTTTTTTTTTTGCCTAAAATTGAATTTCATGAAATCGGAGGACCCAAAGAAAACACTAAAGGTAAAGTATCTGACGACACAAGATTTGCAAAGTCTTCCTCCTTTCAGTGAGAACATCTGAGTTCTTCATTCTGAGTCCAAAAAGAACGACACATGACAAAGTGCATCTGCAAAACACAAGTCAAATGTTACACACACACACAGTTGTTTATCTTACAATTGACATCTTGTAATAGTTTTAAAAATACCTTAAAATAAATGTACGTATACTTGTCTTAAACCATGTCGATACCACAATTGTTTCTACATCACTTATTTAAATTAAATTATTTAAAAGGCATGTATAAGCATGCACACACGTGTATATATAAAAAATTAGTATTTGATCACAATATTGACAAAAATGATCTAGAATTCATTAAAATGCGGATTACCTAGTTTGTACAGCAAATGTAGATTTAGATGCAGTCACCTATGTTGTTGTCTGTATAACCAACTAATGAAATGAATAAAATATTAATAAATATAACTAGATAGTCACCTGCTATTCTTTCTTCTCCACTCAGAGAGCGCAGAGATTCCCATCTCTTTGGTGCGGTTTCCATCGATTTAAGATCAGTGGGGCTCAGCATCTGAAGAAGATCCCTTCTCTGCACTAATCTGATCATCTACATTAAGACTAATAATCTCTCAGAATAATTCTGGTTTTCAAATCAATAAAGAAAAACAAGCACAATCCAAGGACGCTGATGCTCAACAGTGCAGAGGAGGATACTGGAGACGATAATGGTGCTCCGCATCCTGGAGCCACTCCAACATGTCTGCGATGGAAGGGTAGATGGCGGTTCTGGATACACACACGGTGATGTCGAGACTGTTGGCGTTCTTCTCATAAAATTGGAAAACTGCAGACACTTCTTGACTGACAGCATCTCGAACCTTCTGGAGATGATCTCTAAAGAGCAAATAATTAAATTCTGGTTAGTTACTTAGCCCATTCAAACAAAGTACATAATGACGCCAACACACACACCAGCAGTTTGTTGTACCGGCCGTTTGGGATGTCACACGTACAAATCTCTAATTATTGAATTGAAAAAGCCTTTGTACAAAAGTGGGGAAATTGCATGTCCCAACAGCAGTCAAATATATGTATATAAAAAAACATCTATAAGAGGAAAGAAACTCTTATTTAATGAAAGTAAATAAGCATGCCTGGCCTGCATTAACATAAATATAAATAACACTGCAAACACTATACATAAATAAACAAACATAAGCATAACACACCACACATACGTAACAATAAACAGCATCTTTGAATGAACACCTTTTGAGGACACAACATCGGTTGTAAAAACTATTTACAATTATTATGAAATACATACATCTTTTCGGCGAGTTTCCCCAGAACGGTATCCACAGCAAGTGAGAGTTTATAATGAAGACGTTCTTTTAAACCAGGAAAACGGACAAGCGGCGTATTGGCAAACTGGACGTTCTTTAACGCCTTCAGTTGCGTGGAAAGGTTCCCAAACGAGCTCATGAGAGGTTCGCATTCCGCCAGCACGTTTTCCCAGACGCTTTTATTTGCGATCAAAACCTTGAAGCTTTTTCTCAGTTTCTGGTGAAGCGACAATAAAACTGGACTTGACATGGTTAGTTCACCGAAACGTCCCAGTTGTTATGCTGGTTCTTATAACATTTTAAAGTTTTTAAACATGGGTTGTGCATGATCTTAATCACGGATAATATCGTAATTACGTTTTTAAAATATTAAGAACATTTCCAATGCAAGAAACACGTGATACTACGGCGTATTGAAAAGCTTTTTCCGGACATACGCACCGCTATCCACCAATCAGTAGCGCTTATTTCGTTTTCAGTAAAGCGGCCAACTATTGGTCATGTTATTTTTTTTAAAAAGGTATCCTCATTGGTTAGAAAAATCGACCTTCTGTGACGTCAGGCGCAGCTTCATTCTGATTGGTTTAGCCAAGCAAAAGCATTCAGTTTGAATTGGTCTTCAGAACCGCTTCCCTCCGCTGTGGCGAAAACAAGAAAATAGGATTGTACTTCAGTACAGTTTTTTTTATCGCGTAAACTTCGTAATATACACATTTTATACTCACAATGGCACCCAGAAAGAAGACCCAGAACACTACAACTAAGAAAACTCAAAAGTCCCAGAAGCTCGAGGCCTTTCTTAGTGATTTTGACGATGAAGGTAAGACGAAACCATTTTAGTTGTAGCCATTTTAGCCTACATTATTGCCTTTCTCTTCGTTTAAACACAAAGCGCCTCGTGTTTAACCTCATTTGCAGTTCGAACCATCGTGAGAAGGCTAAAGGAAAAGACAAACAACCTTCTCAAAGACGCAGACAACCTTTACAAAACGGCTCTTATCAAACTTCCGCCGGCGGTGAGGAAAACGAACTGGATCGAATACAGCAGTAAGCGCGATTTCCTTGTTTACTAAAAAAAAATGTGCTAGCTCCAGCTTTCACTACACGCTTTACTACACACGGCAACCCTTTACGTTTTGCAACGCTTAACAATTTCCCAAAGGGGACGAGTCAAGAATGTCTTATCTATATTTCTCCAGCCATGAAAAATCTCCATTTTAACATAGGCAGAAATGGAGACCGGTAGATGCAGAGCAGTCTAGATGTACATAAATAGAGACAGACTGATTGATAAAACTGTAACTGCAAGTTTTGTAACTGTGTCATTTACAACAGCATTAATTCATTTACAGCACCCCCCAAAATGTGTCTAATACAAATACTCTTTGTAC
Organism: Paedocypris micromegethes; assembly: GCA_028031935.1. Lineage (NCBI taxonomy): Eukaryota > Metazoa > Chordata > Actinopteri > Cypriniformes > Paedocypris > Paedocypris micromegethes. The sequence continues at coordinate 4,422,066 of CM051498.1, forward strand.
TCTTCTATAACTCAATTTTTAAATGTAGGTACATTATAATGAAAAGAATCTACCATATTTCCTGAGGCACAATTATTCATGTTATCACAATTTACGCATGTGCATCATTTTTTTCAACTATTAAATTAGTTTAACAACATGGTAAACTTATTCAAATAAAGTAAAAATGAAGAAGCTAATGCTATGGCCTTCTTGTTTGGCAAACGTTTGATCCTGTTTGTCCAACATTGTTAATACTGCAACTTGCATTAGGGTTTGAGTTGCTATCTATTTTCTACGTAGTTCTTCATTGATGTACATAAATTCATTTTTTTTATTGATTGAGCTTTAAGAATAAACAGTTTGTTAATCTTTTGTTTCAGAAGATCAAATGTGTTTTTGTTTTGTTTTATTTTTCTTGGTGTTGCTCTGAGCATTTCATTGAATTTTTTTTTTTCAGACCTGGAGAATCCGAAGCCAACTGTGGATGTAGCGATGGTACCATCGTCTTACAACTTGTAATTTTTACCGGTTTCTTTAGATTAAGCAATAATGTTTATTCTTTTGTGTGTGTGTGTGTGTAGGTGCAAGAAGAAGATGCCCACGTGCAGCAAATCATTGCTCAGACCCATTTCCCAAGTACTCTGTCCAAATCGAAAGGTCAGTTGGCTTTTGCTCTTACTCTAGTGGGTTTTGTATGAACCAGCTGTTTTCTGTTTTTCAGAAGTCAAGAATCTCACAAACTCTGATGATGAAAACGTTTCATCTCTTAAATCGACCGTGAAAAAGGTTTGAGGCTGTTGGATGTTACTGGAATGATTGTGTTAAACACACTTTTGTTTTATTCAACATCATGAGGCAGTTCTTCAGTGTGATGACTTTTAATTGCAGAAGAAGGTGTCAAAGAAAGCTCCGTCCACCTCTAAGAAGGCCAGAGCTCTGTCCATCAGCAAGCAGGGCAGCACCCTTCAAAGGTAAAACATCTACCTGCACACCATGGCATTACTGATTTTAATTGCAATTTTTAAAACATTTGAATTTTCCGTCTATGTGTTATTCATGCATTGGTCCTGTATTATTTATTGATCTTTTATATTTTTGTTTTGTACACGATTAAGACAATTCTGACCAACAATGCGCACAAAATGTAGATGAAATGGCAAATCAATTCACTATTTGTTTAGCAAAGTCACTTTGCACGAAGATTTGTTTGGCTGTAAGTTTGTCGTGTATTGTGCCACTCAGATCTTCAAGAAAGCCTCTGATCACTCCAGCCAGAAGTGTCCTAGACTCTTCGGTCATCGGAGCCACACCATTGTTCACACCACGTTTTGACCCCAGGTATGATCTGACCTCAGCTTCTTTAGGCCGTCCCTGTCAATGCAGAGCTCGAGGTCTTTCATGAGGTCCACAACTGAAAGAGAAAATATAACTCAATTCTGCAGAACAGAGATCAAATTCTCTAAAAATAATTTCCGAGCATTCCAGACGTGCCAATTTATGTTCCCATATTTATTTTTTTTGTTTTTTCGAAATGACTGTGCACACGGGAAAGTCAAAGTCAATCAGAGGGCCCCGGGGCGGCACACTGACCCGGTCGGCTCTAAGACTCTGCTGTTCTTTCTACAAGGTTGCCCCAGACTCCAGCTTTAAGACTGGCTCGACACCGGGAGAAGGTGTACAGCATGTCTGTGAATGGCTCTCCCATCGCTGGAAATGGACAGGACATTGTTATTACCGTCCCCATTGGAAATGGAGAGGTGGGTTCTTTTTATTTGGTTTGCGTTCATGCACGATACAGACTAACAGCATCTTGCTTTCTTCAGTCTATTCAGCTGCTGTCGTCAGAGTTGAATTCCACCGACCTGACTCGGCTGGATGAGAGAGCCTTGCGCAGTATCAGGAACCTGCAGGTTTGTGCTGCCCTGTTAATCCTTTTCTTTTAATGGAACAATCCAGACAGAATTTTTTTTATGCATGTTGCCGTATTGTTTTTCAAAGCAAGACTGAATTTCTTTTAATATCTTTACTGAACAGAATCGTCTCACGGCTCTATGTGGAACATCCAAGTGAACTACCGAAATTTGCTCCATGTAAATACTGTCATCCTTTTACATCTTTCATTTTTTGAAATTTAAAATCTAAATTTACAGTTTCATTTTATTCGTGTTGTTGTTTATCTTTTTATTTCCAAACGGCATTTTATCCAGGCAAATGTAAATAGTTTTCACTCAATTTGTTCAAGAAATTAAAAGGTTGCAAAAACTAAAGAAATACAGCTCAATGCCACAGTGTCTCCTTGTTTGCTTGTTTTCTTGCATTTTGTCACTATTTACACTAGAAAGTAAAGTTTCTAAATTGTACACAAGTACGAATGATTTAAGCATGTGTAAACGGTTATAACTAAATCGCTAAATTGGCTACAATGAAGTTATTTGTTTGTTTTTTTTTTTTTTTTTAATGAAATGATGTTCTTTTTTTTTGTCCCACTGTGGGGAAATCGCATTTAACAAGAGCACAGCAGAGATGGAAAAATTATAAATTGTACGCATTGTGGTCACCAGATTTCCATAAATATTTTACACTTAATTGAATATTAACATGTGAATTAATTTACAGTTAAATTTACAATTTAAATGTCAACCATACCATATTAAGCAAACGTTTAGATTGATTTACCCCGTCACAATTTGAGATGCAGAGTCCTTAGCTTTTCTAGTCATGGCGTTTTTCTCCCGCTAGAGGGCAGCGTTCACTCGCGCATCCAGCACCTGCTCAAGGACTCAGCCATACGGGCCAATGTCGCCGCCTTCCGAAGGTCGTCAGTTCAGTCCCATAATCTCACCAGCATAAACAACCTCAGCTTGACCCCGTGACCTTCTGAACCCTGCGTCTTCTGTTTGAGAAAGAGTTCCAATTAGAGCTGGTTAACGTGATGCCCTCATTAGTGGAGAGCAGGCCATGAGGTCAAGATCACCGCAGCTCCCGATTGGCTGGATTTTCACCGGCGTGTTTACTCTGCAGATCCTTCATCCATTGTAGGCAAAGTCTCTGTTGTGTTAAAGGCCGACGCTGGCGGAGCTCCTGTATGGATTGGAACAGATGCTGCAGTGCCTGAGCCGGTGAGTTCAGGTCCCCTGTTAGAAGACACACTGTAGCGCCACCTGTTTTATGGATCACGTCCTGTTATGCTTCGGCTATTAAGATGAGATATGTCTTTGAGCTGGAAGTTTCAATTGATCTCCAGAAAACTACAGTGAGTGTAAAAGGGAACTACTAAGTGTTAAGAGAACTCAATCGTCCACAATGCATCGCTCCTGCCAGCTGTTGATGACCTTGACGGACCAATCTTCATTAGAGGAAATTATTAAAAAACAGTTTTTTCAAGGAAATGAAAAGAAACTTACATTTTGTATATACAGTACTATATATTTACACTCTTTGTACGTGTGTTATTTGTCTGTGGCAAAACAGCAACAAACACTTTATACTCGTGTATTCTATACATTCTAAAGTATGGCATTTAGGTTAAATCCAAAAAGAGTTATTATTTGTTTAACAGAGAAAAAAATGTATAATAACAATGTGCGCATCACATTTGAATTCCTTCCATCAGCAATTCGTTTACGTGCCTCACGTTTGATAAAGGAAAGTGATGCGGTTGGAATCAGTCGGCTGATGGTATCGCGTCCTTCTGCACATGCAGCCTGTGCCAAATGATCCAGGCGTTAATTGCGTTTTGATGCACATCCTTCTGTCCCCGCCAAGCCAAGGTGACACGGGGGGCATCTGGACCTCCAGGGTGCTCCTCTCCTCCACCACATCCGCTCTTCACCCTGTTTATTTCTGCTGTTTATCCTAAAAGTTTGCCTGAGAAAAAAGCACCCTTGCTTGACACAGAGAATCAAATTGGATAAAAAAACAAATCTCGCAGTCCTTATCGAAAAAAAGCCCCGCAAGTCTCTTTAGGTTTGCAAATGTTCTCTGGTTCATTTCTTTCTTTCTCTAAAGCACCTCAATAAAGTCCATCACCCTATTTGTGGAGTAATATGGCCCACTGCGAGCCCAAATTACATATAAATGACACAGCAAATTGGAAAATTAGGAGAAGAGGGAAGGGTAATTTGCAGGCAAACACAGTAAAAGCAATTTATTAGAGCAGAGAGAAAAATCACAGAAACCACAGCTACTGTCGTCCTGAAAAACATCCAACGGGTTTTATCTGTGAGATCGCGCTGCCCTTTGACCCCGAAAGTCATTTGTGAAAGTAGAAATAATTCTAGAAACCTGTAAAATCAGCCACAAATGCACCATACACTAAAAAATTCAGTATGTTATATTTATATGTATCAAGATTACAGTACAGTACAGATATACTTACGTATGTACAATACATTGCATATAATTCCTTTAGGGTTAAAATTCTGTCACATGTGCAATAAAAATATTCGTGTCAGAAGAAGTTTTGATTCATTTTATGAAACGCTTAGTTTGAACCAACTAAACGATCATCGGTGACAATTAAACATCCAACATTTTTTGGACAATGTATGCTTCTAGAACAGTCTGGATTTTTTGTTCTACTTCTAATTTATTTTTCAACTATTTAATTAATGTATAGTATGCTGGGGAAACAAGCTCTTGTTAAATAGATAGTGGCATGTTCTCTCTTCCCCACAAACCGCTATGAAGCGTTTGAAAAATATTTTGAAGTACCATGCTTGATTTCTTTTCTTCTGGAACATTCTCTGAAAGCTCTTCCGGAGTCTCACAGAAACCAGACTGCAAAGTTTCTCCGTCTCCATCATCTCATGTATAAATCATACAAAATACAAGTCATGATGCCAAACCAACAGATTTTATAACTACAAGTTTCTAGTTTTATTCTTTTCCATTGTTAGATTTAGTTGTGTTGGAACCAACCTTCATTACCAGACTGATGACCATAAATGGACAAGCGTCATATACAGTAGATGGGATGGAAACTCTGGCCCGTGGGCCTCCTGTTGAAGACCCCAGTCTAGCATCCATTGCTGATCTTCTCAATGGGAGCTACAAGTAGCAGCAGCAGAACATGCTCTGGAGAAAATGATATTATTTTCCACAATTTGTCATGTGAACAGCCTGGCACGGTCTGGGCTGCTGGCCACAGCGGAACATCTTTGCAATTAGAGACGATGATGCAAATGACGGCAACAAGGTTTTGATGGAACACGAGGCCCTTGTTTCCTTCTCCATTCCTGAAGGCAATGTTCAGACCTTCCATCGTGATCAACCCTCGTTGCTCCTGTTTAAATTAGAAAAGACCAAGCTGATGGGTTTCATAGACAGACTCGGGTTCTCCAAATGTAAAAAAAACCCGACGTGAAAAATATCCAGACGCTTCATCGCTGGAATAGGAATTGATTTCATTAGACATGGGCCGAGAGCATGGAGTCGGAAATGAAATCTTTGCCAATTGGGGTGATGTGGGGTGACTTTGTTTATTTTGGCAGGGCTGTAGTTCTCAGATAAATAAATTCCGACGAAGAGAGGGTCCGGACGGAGGTTCTCGCTGCAGATTGATGTGATGGATGGGGGGGGGGGTGTTCGCCGGAATTACGCTGAGCAAATGAAGAAAGGAGAGATGGGAGGATGAAGGTCACTGCCGTCTGAGGGAAGCGCTCCATCAATTGTGTGAAAGTGAAAACGCATCTGTCAGAGCAAAATTATGCAACATCCTGTTGCGCTCGATGCTGGAAGACAGGATTTGGCGCGCGTGTGTGTGTGTGTGTCTGGGTGTATAAAGTTTCTGTCTGAAGAATTTAAATTGAATTAAGTTAGTTGGTGAACTCAGAAAATGATTCTGTAAGTAGTGCATAGTAGTAGAGCAGGAAGGAAACGTTTGAAATGCAAGTCCGAGACCCACGTTTTGCTTGCATGGGTTTCCTCCGGGTCTCTGGTTTCCTCCAACGGTCTAAATCCTGCTTCTGGATTGGAATTGGAAATTGACCTCAGGAGGATGTGTGAATGTGTGTTTCCTGCTCTGTGATTGGTTGGGCACTCTCTGCCCCGCCTTCAGGCTCAGTTTTGATCACTGGCTTGATGTTTGACCCGGAAATGGAAAAATGGTTTAGAAAATGGATAGATGGATGGATAAAAGTCTGCTTTACGTTAGAATGTTTAAAATGTTTAAAACACACTGACTTCGGTGGGAAAAAACAACTTACGTTTCATAGATAAAACAAACTTTATTTATTTG
>CM051498.1:4428303-4471680 GCA_028031935.1 Paedocypris micromegethes
CCCCCCCCCGATTACTATTGTCACACTCATCAGTATTGTAGGCCCCATGTGATTGGCTGAAAAACATTTGGATCAGATCATCAAGAAACAAGGCTTCCGGAAGGTTTCTGCAGCAGACAACAGTCTGTGTTTGTGATGAACGAGTGCTAAAGCGTCACATTTAGCAGGTATTATAGCCCCTTAATGCTTCCCTTTTGACATGCCGCTCCATAAGCTGTTTGTCTCTCTGCAGGCGCTTCATCATCCTTTCAACCCTCCCGACATTATTTAGATTTTTCTCCCGGTCCCTTTTGGCCTTGACTCCTCCTTGCTCTGGTTTTTCATCCTCCTTCCCTCGTTCTCAGTCTAATGATGCAGAGTAAACGCTTACTCTTCTGTTTCCCTCTCTTCTTCACTATCGTTCCCTCTCTCACCCTGCACGGACCCCCCAAGGTTAAACGGGCTCTTTTAATTGCCCACCATCAATTAAACACGGACTCTCCTGCTCCAGGGTTTACAGGATCGTTCTAGTTATTTTGCTGAAGACCCTCGTCGGACTGTGTTGTAGAGCTGTTTTTTGCTGAAGCAGATCCCACTGTGGTCCCGGTGGGCTTCCGAGGGGTCTCGCCCCGGGGACAGGATCTTAATGTGTTTTTAATGAGACTGGTCTGCAAAGTGACACCGCATAAATGGCTGATACTGGTGTGTGTGTGTGGAAGAATCTGTAGGATGATTTTATTTTCAATTCAGGACCAACCAATCAAATGCCGGTTATTTCTCTATTAGCAACAGATGTAGTTTTTTTTTATTAAATGTTTTTCTGCTTGTGCATAATAAGAGAGTTATTTTAATAAGATGACAACGATTAATATTCTGGTTCCTGAGACGAGAGAAGAAGCCGCTCACCCTCCGGTGCGGCATATATTACACTGCGCCATCTATTATTAATACGATTTGGGTTTTTTATTATGTCGTGGGCCAAAGCGATGGAAGGCAGGGGAGAGATAGATAGACGACAAAGGGAATTTTTGCTACTTCGTTATTGAGGAAGTCAATTGAAAGTAATAGAGTCTGCGGCGTCTGAAAGGGAAGTGAGAGTCTTTAGCTGTTCGTTCGGCTGCTTGGCTTCATTTAACGCTTTTTTTCAATTTTGTCTATGAAAAACTATTTCTTTCTGTCTGTGAAGAAATTTGATGCCGAGCGTTGGATTTTTTGTCTGTGGATTTTGACGCCTGTCTCTGTTATTAAAACGTATTAGCTTGTTGTTTATCATGGATAATTATATTTTAATGTATAGTCACCATTTATTAAATATGGTTATTTAATCTTCTTATTATTGTATGTTTAGTCCAATTAAGTTCCACCAGTGGCGTACATGTCGTTTACAAATTTTGAAAGCATAATTTATTTTAAGAAATGTACATATATGGTAACAAAACCTCTTGTGATTTTACTAATTAAAAAGTAAGTAGAACGATTACTGAATCGTTTCACTTGGGTAGTACTGTAAAATCACCACTGGTTGAATTTGTCATCTTTTCACAAATAAGTGTCTTAGTCCATCGACTCGTCAGCAGTTTTGCCACAATGTTTACACCAGACATTTTTTGTTGTACCTGCTTAGAATGTTTGGTTGGAACAACAATTTTGCGAAAAACTTTACTTGAATCTTTGAGTTGACTCAACTCGATCAGTTATACTTGAACTTTATCTAAATCAAAAGAAAAAAACTCATTGAATACATCAACATCAATAAAACCTGTTTTGTTTTGTTAATTTTCTGGAATAAATGCTATTGGATCTGCTTTTAGTGAACTCCAGGTCCAGTGTTCAGTTCTGCACTTCTTTCTTCAGAACAGATGATGTGGATGGTATGTCAGACCCTGACCTTTGACCCCAGAGCAGCAGGCTTCTGCAGAAATATACTTTTCCTTGCCCTTTTGCTCGGGGGATGTAAAGCAAACCTTCTCCGTCTCCTCCTTTGAGAGACCATGGGCAGTGATGAATGTGGAGGCTCTCGTGTCATCTGTCAGCGTCGTGCGTGTCCGTCTCCTTGGTGGGAGTCTGATTTTTTTCTGATTTCCAGCTCCAGCCGTTTCTGGAGATCTGAATGTGTGTCTGGCTGGACGTCGTGCTGGGAGCTGCGGGTGTGTGTAATGAAGCAGATTCTCTTCATATTTCCCCTTTCCATTTGGAAGTCTGGAATTATAGGAATCTGTTGTGAAGTCACTCAGTGAAAAAAAGAGACCTGGAGAGTCAGAAAGCAGAGACAAAGATCTGACCAATTACACAACGAGATCCAGAGGATGTTATTGGGCCTCAAACATGTTGGTTTACTAATTTTACATTAATTCTGTGTTTTGGTGAAGTCGTGTTTCTCTGGACTTCATTTCCCAGCATCCTTTGTTTCCTTCTTCCTGTGTTTGAGTTCTATTGTTTTCACCTGGTTCCTCATTTGTGTATTTAAGTCATCACCTGTTTTCGTTTTAGGTGTCAGTCATCTAGTTAGCAGATTCTTGGATACATTTTTGTTATTACCTGGACTCTGGCTCCTTCTCAGTGCCAACCACAATAGGTAAAAGGACACAAGGAAGAAAAATATACTAAATAAATTGATTGTTTTACTATTTCCAATATAAATATCATTTTAAAAGTTTTAACTAAGTACGTATTACAAAAGTTCTAAACCAAATACAGGTTCACAGAGATGTGTAATCAAATCATTTTATTTAAAAATATTATATATGTATATTACATGTAATATATAATCTAATATTTATGTTCATGTAAAACGTTAATTTAAGAAATATTAATTAGTAACACGTAATTATTATTAATAAAAAATAAATAACAAGGTAAACTTTTGAAATCATGATATTTACATTTTTCAAACATTTTGCAAATACATTTAGGATTCATTAAGGCTTCACACTTCCTCTCAGAATTGAACCCACAACTCTCCTGTTGCGAGCACGGCACTCCGCAGAATACTCATCTTGTCAGTTCATGTTCTCTTTACTTAATGAAAACGAGTGACGTGGACGGTGTCGCTCCACTGGATCTAACGGGCCACACGAATCCGACCCGGTACCGCGGCGCGTGAGAGAGACTGGCGTTCTGCTTCACGGAGTATGAATCGAGGTAATGTACCTTGATGGCTCTTTCCTGCTGTTCTGATGTTCTCCTCAACACCTACAAGCCTTTACTGCTCCTCTAGCCGCCATCCCTCTTGTTTCCTTCCCTGTCTCCAATCCCATTATTCCTTATGCGACCCCACCCCCGCCTTTACTGACGTGAGATATTACAGGATAAAACGTGTGTGCGCGTGCGTGTGTGCGTGTGTGTGTGTGTGTGTGTGTGTGTGTGTGTGTGTGTGTTAATGAGATGCTGTAATGTTCTGTCCGGGGAAATAAATCAGCCCGTCTCCTTGACTTTGCTGCAGTGGCGCGACATGTACATGACGCAAGAGAAGACGGGAAACTCGGAAGAAAAAAGGAGCAATTCGGTTTATTAATATTTATGATGCTTCAAAGCGCTGATAAAAAAAAACAGGCTATAAACAAAGAACAGAAAATGGTTGCATCGTTTTTAAACATGGACAAGCGCAATTAATTAGCTTGTATCTATATATGAATACAAGCATGACGAGATAAAACATACAGTATACACAATATATGTCGTCTTTGCTTGCTTGCCTGTTTCTTTTTGTCTCTATTTCTCTCTTTCTATATCTCTGGTTAAGAGATGGTTTCATTTCTCCCTCTCTCTTTGTCTTTTTTTCTAATTTCATTTCAATGTCTTTGTCTCTTCCTCTGTATATCTTTGTATCTCTACCTGTGGTTCACTCTTTTATCTTTACAATAGATGTTTTATCTATAAGACAATCTATATTTTTGGGATCTCTCTCACTCTTTCTTTCCCTCCCTCCTTCTTTTCCCTCCCTTCCTCTCCTTCTCTCACTCTTATAAATACTTTATATAATCCTGAACAACAGATAAAGCATTAAAATGGATGTCTCTAATCAGCCTGAAGGACTTCCAGCAGCATGATAACATTTGAAGAACGTTATGCAAATTAGCTACAAAAGCAAACCGTCTCCTTGATGAAGGGACCGGGCAAAGAAAGGAAGAACAAGGGATTAAATTTATAGAAAAGAGTGAAAAACAACATTTTTAGGTTCAGTGAAATAAGTAAAAAGTTTGGTTCCTGGTGCTTTTTTGAAGCTTGTTTTTCTTGTGTATATTTAGTTTATAAACAGATTAAAAAAGTAAATACATTTGCTTTGTAATTTAAATATAACGACCTATAATTAATATAGTCTTTGATTACATTAAAGATATCTGCATCATGCAGACACTTGACATTGACTTTTTTACATAAAATTAATTTAATGATATCTATTAGAATCGAACCCACAACTTTTGGCGTAGCAAACACTACACTTATCGTCAGTGGCTCACTAACAAGAAAGCAAAGGTGAACTGTAGAAATGTGTAGAAATTCACTGACCAGCTTGATGGGGGGATAAATGCTGTCTGCTCTCTGTTCAGATTACTGTAATTACTCGCACTGCTTCCTATGTTTCGGCTTTTACTGGAGTTTGTCGCTCACTGTGACATGTTTAATACGCCACATCAAGTTAAAAATAGGGATTTTAAAGCAGTCTCAAGACTGCTTTTTATCTTAGACCTTGTTGAAAAAGTAGTTTTTATAAAAATGTATATAAGCATAGAGCATCTCTTTCCCCTAAACTTGGTTGTTTAAGCATGTTGAACAGAAAATGACATTTTGAGGTGTATGTGTGTGTAGATAATTATTATGATTCACTAGAAAAGCAGATTTTATCAGATTTCATCACTGGAGATAGAAAAGACTCCCTTTTTTTTAAAAAAAAAAATGAAGGTTGTATTACACGGCAAGAAAGTCAAGGTCAAGTGTCAACATTTATTGTACAGATTACTCAAATAATTGATAAACTGGTTTTGAAAGTGTTTTTCTTCAAAATGCAGTAAGTCGGTAACCGGGTGAACATTTCTAATGGCTCCGTCAGAGCAAATGAGGAGGAAAGAGAAGCGATTGTGTTGTGCTGCCGCCGCCGCCCTGAAGCCGCTAGATCACGCTTTCTTCTCCACAGCGCTCTGATCTAAACACACGTTTGTGCTTGATTCCTGCTCGTCTGTTGTGTTAAAAGTCCTCCAGTCGTGCCAGTGACCCCTGTCTCATCTAGTAAAGGCTCGACTAATCATCCGCTATAATGAAGCGCCTTAGAAGGACTAAACAGATCAGAAGAATCGCTCTTAGATCTGCTACAACAAATTCCTCAATCAGATCCCTCCATTAGAGCCATCCATCCATTTTCTTTTACTGCTTTTGCACTTCTGGGTCACGGAGAGCTTCAGCCAATCACAGTGACTCTGGCCTGAAGGCGTGACACACTGTAGCCAACCAATCAAAGAGCAGGACACACAAACTCTCACTCTCACCTGGGGGCAATCTTGCCTATAGGAAGAAGACACACAATTTAAAGGTTGACCAGGGTAATTATATGAAAAATTATTATTTGTTAATCAATGCATTTTACAATTTTTTGCCACTTCTAATATATCTTCATGAATATTAATGCTTTTTGGAATTTTAATGGGGAACGTTATATTTCGTAAAAAGATCTTAAATCCCAATTTTCTTATGATTATGTAACAGGGAATTGGAAAAAAAAAATCCAACTGAATTAGGTAATATGAAAATATAATATATTACAGAAAAATTCATTATACAAAGAGCAAAAATGAATAAGTTAAAAAAATAAAATATTTCACTTTAATGTTGTAATTTATTTTAAATAGAAACAAAATGGGGGAAAAAAAACTATTCGCAAATTAATGTTTAGTAAATATGTTTAAATTAGGGTTTAAACTACACATATACTGCTAATGGCATTACATGTAGAAAGTTTAGATTGTTTTAAATTCAGTGATGTTTTTTTATTTAATTTTTTACTAGCTTCACAAACTTGACTCGCTTTAGGCACATTTCATAGAAAACATACCTGAATTTATTCTTAAATACCCCCAACTTCATTGCCCACCAAGTTTCACAAAACACATTTCCTCTTAAATTTTGCACAAACCATTGTCCCGAGGTTTCTGCGTCGCGTCTGGAGGCCAGGCCGTGTTCTACACTCTTACTCGTCAAATCCAAAAGGACCGCTCTGAGAGCCAGGGCGAGAAGGATTGCTGCTCATCGCTCCGAGATGTGAGCGAGCGACATGATGGAGTTGGTTTGGTTGCGACCCAACTTTCTATTCCCCTGTTCTGAGTGGCTTTCACAAGGTCCGTGTCAATCCAGCAGCAGAAAGCAATGAAAATGTTTCCAGGCGGATGCTGGAGCTTGTTTGTCTCTGCTGACAGTGTGTGTGTGTGTGTGTGTGTGTGTGTGTGTATGTGTGACACCGCAAGCTCCGTGATTTTTGACTGTCTCTTTCTCTCTTCCTCACATTCATCTTCGTTTCTGCTTTTCCTCTTCTAAACTCCAGGCTTGACGCTAGATCTGTAACGTTCACATTCACGGATCCAATCAAAAGAGCTTGTTCAGTTTATCAGCTGCAGGATTATTTTCCTCCATCATCTGTCTTCAGAAGACCTGGTGTCCCGTAATACAGCAGAAGTTTAGAAGAGAAGGAAACTAGCAAGTTTAGAAGAGAAGCAAATAATTAGCCTCAAATTCATATTTTGCGCTTGTTTTACTTAATTTACGTACTAGAAAATTGTACATTTTGTACTACTAATTGGCTCAAAATTGTTTGCAGTGACTCTGAAAACAGCTTTTTATTTTTCATTCAATTTTTGTTTTGCATATTCTCATCGTGCCATCTTGCTCTCTCACTCTCTTTCTTTCACTCTCTCTTTAACACACACACACACACACGCACGCACACACACACACACGCACGCACACACACCACACACACACACACACACACACATAAACATGTTTGTAGGGCCTCAGACAGCAGTGTTCCCTCATCCTGCCTACTTTACAGATGTTTACGTCCCTCACATCATTAGACAAACGTTTTATCAATTTTGGGTTGTAGTATTGAAGTGGTGACGGCAGTTCATGGTGGTTGAGTTGTCACAAGTGTGTGTGTGAAAATGAAATGCGTTGGTTAGTTGTGTCTAACCAGGTGAAAAGTGTTTATGGCTTTGCCAGAAGAGTGACTGATTTGACCAGTGTGTTCAAGCAATTGAGAATTTGGTTTTGAGTCAGACAATAGAATTTAGAACTTACCGTAGCTATTGAGGAAAAACTGTAAAACAGTTTATGAGTCCTGAGTTCACAAACACACACAGCTCACTCCAGAGTATTACACAACGCCTATTAATCCTGGGCGTTCATGGGCCTGAAGATGCATCTGTGCGCATATCTTCGTGTAATAGCGTAACAGATGATGTGCAGGTAATGTGTTTCTGTTGGTTTAAGATAAAACGCTGTGTTTGTTTGCCACAGTAATGAGCGGATCGCCTCCGTTTACATTTATTACCACCATTGCGCGACTGTGAAGTCCTGCCGGGACTAATAAGCAGCACGACTCTGTTCCCGCCACATTATCAGGCGACAAAACAACCAAGCCCTGCGACAAAAACAACCAAGCCCGCAACGCTTTTCCCGCCAATTGCTGCATCGATTGGTTGCGAAACAAGACTGCGGTGTGTTGCTGGGTCAAAGCCCACCAGTCTTGAGGAAGCCCCAAGCCATGCTAACTGCACAATCACACTGGAATACATCTATCGACTGTCGCGGGGTGTGAAATAGAGGCGGCGGCGGAAAAAGAAACGCGTGAAGAATTCTAAACACGGTGTCAGAGACGTGAGCTGGACACAGGGTGGTCACCAGAGGGACGGTGGGGGTCCGTCACTTGCTGTGTGTGTCAGTGGAGTAGTAATGATGCTGACTAACTCGCACACGCCATGTGGGTTTACGGAGCTGTAGCTAGATCATGAGGAGGAGGAAGAGGAGGTGCTCTGTCGCTTCCTGTGTGGATGCTTTGGTTTCATGGTTCCATTATATGCCTGTAGGACGCAGAGGATTAAACAGACTTGCTAATGGTCCATAACAAGCTCCAATTCCTCCAACTTTTCACATCTCAGGTGTTTAGCGCCGCTGGGTTGGAGCATCCAGGGTGGGTTTTCTGTAGTGTTTGTGATGTAGTGATGTCAGTGACCCCAGGGTTTGGGGTTCGAGCCTTATGGAACGCATGGAGTTTGAGCATCCGCTTCATTCCACATTTAACAGATTTATTTATGGCAGAAAGTTCTGAATTGACTCGTGACGGCTGGTGTCAGAACGTTGTGAGTTGCTTTGAATGTAAAGAATGTGTTTGGATTTGTTTCCTGCTTGAGAGATGCTTAGTCAATTCCAGATTGTGATTCATAAATGCCTCGGCTAAAGGGAAAATGAAGAGTCATTCATGATTCATGGACGTTTATGGATTGGTTTCAGTTAATTATGAGCGGGTGACCTCTGCTCAAAGGCAAACCAGCCGTCGCTTGATACTCGCCTATAGAGGGCGCTCTTTAGCTTCACATCTCACCTTGAACCGTCACCTTGACGACAGTCACCGGTGTGTGTTAAATGTTTTTTTAAATCCCAGAATAACATGCGGAAAAGCTAAATTTGTCAATACTGTACGATAGTGTGAATAATAATTCAACAAATAAAAAAACTGATATTTGCTTGATATTTGAGTTGGACTGATACTCACAAACTTCAGAAATTGAAAAGCTCATTTGTGGATTCTTGAATGGGTTTGCATGTCTTTTATTCAGACATTTACATTTAAGTTTGCAATCAGAAGACGTTTCCGGTGATGGCTGAAGATGAATATGTGCGTGTCGGCGAGCTGTGGTTTTATATCTTGTTTGAGCTGGTCTTTATCGCCGCCTGATGAGGTTGTAGATGGATCGCGCTAATAGATACTTGGTGTAATTTGTAAGCAGTGTAAATCAATGTGAGTGGGAGCAGCAACAAGAGGATAAATCAGGTGATCACGGACTAGCACTAATAAGCCGTTTCACTCTTAACAAATGAGCTGGTGACTGTTTTTCTTCAGAGGAAGTGTGTGAGCATTTAGATGAAAGAGACTGGTAGAGTGTGGTACAGTTACTGTCATACATTTTCAACCACAGTTTTAGTCACAGTTGCCCTCACAGTTAGTAATATATAAAGTTACAATTATAGTTACAGTCCCACTTATAGTTACAGTTATAGCCACATGTATAGTTACAGTCACAGCAGCAGTCACATTTATAGTCTCTGTTACAGTTATAGTCTCATTTATAGTTACAGTTATAGTCACATTTATTGTCACAACTATAGTTACTACTACTAGTAGTAGTAGTAGTAGGTAGTTATAGTCGCAGTTATAAAGACAACTATTGTCACAGCTATAGTCACAGTAACAGCTACAGTCAGTTAAAGTCAGTCACAGTTAGTCACAGTCACAATCACAGTCAAAGCCACAGTTAAAGTCAGCTAGTTACACTCAGTTACAGTTATAGTTAAAATTACAGTTACATATAGTATAATCACAGTCTTAGTTACACTAATAGTCACAGTCATAGTCACAGTTAAAGCTGCAGATACAATTATAGTCACAGTTTTATTCAGAGTCACAGTTTTGGTCACATGTTTCATTTGAACATCAATGACCCATTTGATTTTTATAATCCATCATTTCAAAGCAATATTCAAAAGCAGTGTAATCTCATTACTGTAGCTCAACCATGGGAGGGATCAGTTTCCTTCAGTAAATCTCTCTCTCATTATCCATCTGCCTGCCTGTCTATTGCTCTGTGTCTGTCCGTCTGTCTAGAAGTCTGAAATGTATGTATTTTTCATTCCCTTTATCCACCGAGAATATCATTGTGTTTTAACTGGTGATTCAGGCGTTCTCTGCGGTTTACTATTGTGTCTGTGATTTAACTCTCCGGCACATTATTTTAAACCCATATAACAGGTGAATTATTTTCTTAGAATGGCACAATTGAACATAACCGAAGTGTCATTTTTATGAGCAACTATGTCTTAACCACAGACATGGAGCGTGTGTCAAGGTCAAGGTCGTGGAGATGAAGGTCGGGTTTAAGCGGCTGGATGGTAATGAAACATCAGTCTGGACTGATGGTGTAATACAGAGGCTCATGAGTTATTACATCATCTCGCCGGCCCCCTGTTCCTCAAAAGACTACCTCTACATTTCTGCTTCATGATTTATTTAGCCGAACAGGTCGTCACAGGACCGGCATCCATCAGCTCGCCTCATTATCCAATCTGTTTGCGATAGAATTCATATCTGAGATATCACCTGTGTGTATCGATTCAGATAACGGCTTTCATTATTCTTTCATGACATGAATGTGTTTTACACCTGATTCCTCTGGGATTATGTGCTACACTTTCCCATGTTTTACGTTTCTGCCTGTCTGTCTGATTCCATTCCTTTTACGTTTATCTGTCTGTCTCTCTGTCTCCCAGTTTGAATCTGTCTGTATCTCTGTCTATTTCCATCACTCTTACATCTGTGTCTGTCTGTCTGTTAAATCACTCTTACATCTGTCTGTCTGTCTGTCTGTCTGTTTCCGTTTTTTTCTGTCTGCTTCCATCTCTTCTGTGTCTTTCTGTCCATCTGTAACATCATTCATTTCTTTTCGTCTCACTGTCTCCCTGCTTGTTTCCTTCAGTGTCATATTTTAATTCTGTCTGTCTGATTTATCTTTCTATACACTTAGTTTTTCTATCTGTCTATTTGTCCGTCTAAGCTGACATTTTATCCGTCTGTCTGCCTGTTTCCATCACTTTCCTCTTATCCATCCACCAATGTATCCATCCACTCATCCACCAATCCATCCTTCCATCTATCCATCCATCCATCCATCTACCAACCCATCCATACATCCATCTGTCCATCCATTATTAGCAGGTTGACAAAGATGTTTTGACTTGAACAAAAAGTTAGTACTTGATGACATTCGGCAAGTCCAGTTTCTAAAGTTTCTCTGTGCACTTGGTATTTTGTTCTTCTCTGTGGCATGAGCATGAGATCTTTCACACTCTCTCCACGACTCCCTGCGCAACACACACTCCAGCGCTCCATTACTGCTGTAAAACCATCACTGTCCCTGGCATCACACACACACACACACACACACACACACTCTGAGTCAATCTGAAAATCTGCTCCTGCGGTGTCCATCACACAGCCTGTGGGTTCCATCACCACCTCAGTCAAGCAGAAGAAAAGAAAACCTCCACAGAACTAGTTAACACTCCTGCCTTCCTGCAGCATCTATCTCACAGACTTCATCAGGGTCTGATCAGCCAGCAGGAAAATGACTAACACACATCTGCTCTCCGAACCGGTCCATCCTCCGGACCACCACTGCGTGCGGAATTGCATTTATGTAGATGGAATCAGTGTGTGCGTGGTAAACAGCAGCGCTAAACGCAACGCTAACGTCTTCCTCGAGAATGTCAGGGTTTCGCTTTCCTCCGGCTGGACAAGATCATCATATCTTCTGCGTTTGAGTGTATTTATATACTAAATGGTTAATTTACTATTTAGTCCTACGCTGGATAGTTTTTTTCCCAGACTTTTTTTTAAACTTGCAGCAAAATCAAAACTGGCATTTTAAACTGAAAAGTTCGTAGTGGTCTTTCTAGGTAAAAACAGGATGTAAAGAACATTTAATAATGCTTCTTTCCCCGAATCCAGCCACTTCTAAAATACACCGACTGTAATATCACTCTGAATTATTTGATTCTTTTTTTGTTTGGCACAATATTCCTTATATCTTTTATTTTATATTATATTACTATTATATTACTTCTGAACTGCAGTGCCGCATATGGTGGTGGTTTATTTTTACCTTATTTTATTACAATATTCTGCATTTTCTGTTGTTGTTTTTTTTTTTTCGGATTACAATATATTCCGTATATATAATACATATACCATATATTAAAATGCATTATATGATATATATATATATATATATATATATATATATATATATATATATATATAGGTATATTTCTCAATATAGTCAGTCAGTGTTTCAAGTTACACCAAAAAATAGTATTTTATTAACATTTCTCTGAAACATTTTTATTAATTGATTAATCTTAATTAATAAGGGTAAAACATTAATATATTTGATCACATATTTAATACAAATAAAGTTAATTCCATTACATTATAATGTAATTAATAAAAACAAGAATTTTTCTTTATTAAATACCTTTATGAAAACATTGAAAATATAACATTGATACTGTGTATAAATGTATATCTGACTAATTAATTTAGGTTATTTTCCAACTTTAGAGTAAAACACCATGCCCACTGTAATGAATAATTATTAAGCTGTCGGCCAATCAGAAAGGAGCTATTTGAATTCAAGCAGCTGCCTTCACTGTAGCCCTCATTACCCACACAAAATTATCACACATCAGAGAAGCTCCGGAGCGCTAATGTAGCCACTGTTAGCATTTCATTCCCGGGTGTGAGCTCTCGGACCGCCGTAATTCCCACCAAGCTTTCCGAGAATTTTAATCATCACCTCGCTGCCACACAGCGCCGGGAATATTAACAATAGCACCTGTCCTTGCATCGGCGGAGAACATGTCCACCTCCATGTTGGAGAATTATCCTACAAACCCCCAGTAGTGTCGGCGGCAGATGAGACAAAGAGGATTCCTGGTTCCGGCCCCCTGCCAGACACGGCATTCATCACGCTGACCTGGATGCCACGGAGCCTCCACCTCCTCTCCTGTCCTCATCTGTTCATCACACCTTCTCCCGCTTCAGCCGGCTGCTGTTATTACTAATGATAATACCGTTCTCAGGCCAGGTGCTCCATTGTTATTCACTCTCTCCTCATCTGTTTGTCTTTCTTTACACTCGCTCGTGTCTCATTGTGTGGCGACGTTAATGGAGATAAGAAGACTGATTGTAGCGGGTTGGGAGCGCGCAGGGCCAAGACGGGCAGATCAACACGCCGCTAATTGTTTTCCACCCTCTTCCGTCGACCGCATCAGGTACGCATTCATCATCGGGCTGGATCGGGCGGGGAGAAGATGACTTTGTCAGATGAGCTTCCCCACGGCTTCATTCGTCAGGCTGCTTGGGCCGAACATACCTGAAATTATCTTCACGCCACTTTGGGGGGAGGGTCATTGTTTTGGCGAAGTTTCGAAACACGTTTATAGGTTTGAGGTGTGGGTTCGATGTGGGGTTCCTCAGGGTCTCCGGTTTCCTCCCAGTGTGTTCAGGAGAATTGGATTGCTCGATGTGTGTGTGGTCCAGGGTTAGTGTGTTCTGCCCTCAGGCCCAGAGTTGGTCCAAATCCACATGACCCAGAAATGGAAAAGCTGGTGTGATGGAATGAATAGATGGATGGGCGTTGGATTTCTTTGGTGATTTTTTTTGTTTGTGATGTCATGAGATGAGATTGAGATTGGATTTGTGCTGTAAACACAACAAAAAAACTGCAGATTTTTCACAGGAAGATGTCAAAACAAACAATCAAATAAATAAATAACTGTCATTACACAACAAATCAACCTAACAAATTTACACAAATTACATCTTAAGTGTGACTTTTTATGCAATATTTAAACTCATATTGATCCCACACAGACTTAGACGAGAAACGTTTAAATCTTGAAAGGGTGTTACCGTAAAGCAGTGTCTATGAATTTTTATATTTTATTATTTATGATTTTATACACGTGAAATTGTCTACATGAGCTCAAGAGAAGGAATTTTTTTCCCTCTCACTCACCATCATACAGCCAGTCTCTCGCCCGGGACACAAAATCTATAAAAGTTTGTGTCTTTGAAAAGATTTTAAAAGTCTATTTTCCAAAGTTAAATTGACTTTTAGAAAATGAGACTTTAATTTATTTATTTTTTGCCATTTTTATTGATAGGGACCGCTATGGAGGAGACAGGATTGATGGGGAGAAAATTGAGGGTGGGAGCAGGTAATAACCTAAGCTGAATCTCCTTTTCTTAATCTCAGCATGCAAGAATGACTGATGGAAGCCTTATATTTCTCATATCAAACTGGACAGCTCTGGAAAAAAAAACATGCCGGAATTGCCATAGTGACCCTGGTTTGGACAAAACTAAGGTTATGATGAAGTTGGCTGAAATGCGTGACAAAACAAACGAATAAATTACTGATTAATAATCCTGTTATTAATGAATCTGAGGATTACAGATTAGATATGTAGATTAGGATTAAGATATAAATCAAATCTCACAAGCTAAAATCATTCTTTAAATGAACTTCAAGCGCTTCTGATTGAATAAATGGAGTTTTAATGCGAGGTACATGTGAGAAAATAGATTACATGATCAAGATCGGTCTCCGGGGAGGCTAGTTTAGATTTATATATTTGTAAGCCTGGTTTTCATTACAACCTTTTAAGACCCCAAGACGCAATATGTTCACATTTAATTAGCCTCACTTCTCTGTCAACGCCGTGGAGCTGAATAACCCAGAAAGCATTTAACAGAGAATCCACGGATTTATCGAAGCCGGATTACTAGTGTTTTTTTGCTATTGTAGTCCAGTAAATTCCTGTTATTATGGACATGATAGACAAGGTGATCTGATGGATAAAGCGGTTAAATCGTTAAACCGTTCATGGTGAAAACGCCCTGGATATAACGGACCCGATATGAATGGAATTCCGTTTATAGCAGACAAACAGCAGAAGCAGAACATGATCAAAGCCGATGTCCATTAGAAAACATGAACACACAAGAATTATTGATTTAATGTAAAACACATACAACTTTACTGATTGTATGTTATTAAAAACTAAAATGTGCATCTTCCATGATCTGTTTATCTTTTCGTCTCCCATCTCTCCACATACAGAGAGTCCTTGCTGTGCCCTTGGCTTAATTGTGATGAGATAGATTTATGCCCTGCTCTCAGCGACACAGCCATCATGCCGCAAATTAACTCGGTGTCCCCTCAGCATCGATTCGGCTCACACACACTTCCACTTCCACAGTCAGTCTGATCACTTTATTCATCCAGGCTCTTATTAGCACCTTTGTTGCCTTTGCAGCCGCATGATGTCACCGCTCTGTTTGTAATGCTGTTCTCAGTGCGGCTTTGTCAGCGTTATTGTGAAATAGGTGTTAGACTGTTGCTGGGCTACATCAGGGCGAAATGGCCACAGATTACGAATACATTATAAATGAAGCGAATAGCGTTTTAGATTCTCATGTTGCTTCTGTGAACATTTTTTTGTTATTAATCCAACCATCTATTTTCTAAACCGGGTACACACCCTGAATTGGAGGCAAATCATATGCAAATAAAGAGACACAAACACACACACACACACACACACACACACACACACACACACACACACACACACAACAAATTGTACATGTACACACACTCTTGATGCACAACAAACATATACTGACAACATTTGCAAAACACAAACAGGTACAAGGTTGTATTTAACACAAGGCGCATTTGACTCATCAAACACAGTCAGAATATATACACACCTATATAAACAACATGCAAACACACATCACACACTTGTGTTTGTCTTGGAACGTGGGTCTTGCCATATAGTTTGTAATATTATTATCAGAAGCTGCTCAATTAAACTGGAGGTCTGGGCAAGACCATCACTCTGTTTGAATCAATGTGGGCTACAGTCGACATGGATGGGCCCAATGATCCGTTTTTCAGCTGTAACAAATAATTATGTTCAAACTAATTTTCCTCATAGTGACGGGATACCACCAGTTTCCAACTTTCATAAAATTCGTCCAACTGCTACTCCCATTTACCAGCAGGTCCCCAAAATGCATGAAAACACAGTTCCCCAAAATGCATTGAAACACGGGCCCCCAAAACACAATAAAACACAGTTCCCCAAAATGCATTGAAACACGGGCCCCCAAAACACAATAAAACACAGTTCCCCAAAATGCATTGAAACAAGGGCCCCCAAAACACAATAAAACACAGGTCCCCAAAATGCATTGAAACACGGGCCCCCAAAACACAATAAAACACAGTTCCCCAAAACGCATTGAAACACAGGTCCCAAAACACAATAAAACACAGTTCCCCAAAACGCATTGAAACACAGGTCCCCAAAACACAATAAAACACAGTTCCCCAAAACGCATTGAAACACAGGTCCCCAAAACGCAATAAAACACAGTTCCCCAAAACGCATTGAAACACAGGTCCCCAAAACACATGAGAATGTATGGATATTTTACTGTATGCATGCTTCTGTGTCAAAATGACCTCCTGATGACTTTCATTACCTTAAAATGAAGTAAATTAAAATAAAATAAATTAAATAGAAAGGCAGTAGAGATGCAAATATAAATGCAAATATCTTCAATGAGGAACATGAAAACTAAGCATATAAAAGATTAACAACAAAAAGAATAACAATCTACATTAACTTTAGTCGTGTTTGGAAAAGGTGGTATGTTTATGATGTTCATCCAAGAGTTAAATCGCTGTAAAGAGAAGTGTTTTGCTATGAAGATGCTGTGCATGAAGACACAAGTATGGCATGAAGCAGTTTTTCTGGGTTTGTGTAGAGTGAAGAAATAATAACTGTTTGGATTGTGAATGCGGTTGACTGGGTTATTTAAACATCTAGCAGGAAGTTTTGCTTCAAGTGTGCTACACCAAGAGAGGATAAGAACAAAAGAAAGGCTTCTGTGGAGTCAATCAGAAAGGAAGATGTGGAAAACACAGACAGAAAAGAGATTTAAGAAAGTTAGACGGGTTGAAGAAAGTGACATGTAGAAAGGGAGAATAGAAAACAAAGCCTGTTTTTTTTAACCCTCCATGGACTTTCCTGTACAGGCACAGCTCAATATGAGACACAGCCCACATGTAGTTCTTTATTGAGCTCCTGTCTGAGATCCAGACAGAAGGTGGGCTTCCTTAGCACCGAGCCAGAAGAGACATCCAGGCCCTATGTAGATAAAGGTCTGTTAGAGCTGTGGGAAACCGTAGTATGAACAGTAGGTCTTGATCTCAAATCTACCAGGATGATCTCAATGATCCAATAACGACTTGATTTTGTGGACTTGAAGTTCTTGGAGAAAGTGTTTTGTTGTTAACTTAATGACATGTAAGACTGAATTTCGATTGGCTGTGGTTATTTTCGAGTGGATGTAATTGCAGCTTTGCAGTTTGTGTGCATGAGATGGAGAGTGTGAACTTCCTGGCCGAAAGGAGTGTGTCTGTTACAAAACTGTAAATTGGCTTCAGAACTGGCAAGAAGTGTTGAGAAGTGCGAACAACTGAAAAACCTTTTTCATGGTATGTTTGAGAATTGTAATTTAGCTTGTTTTTATCTACATTAAAACTTTGTGATGACCTTGTTTGTGAGCATAGTAAAAATAAAATATTATATTTCCTGATGTGTGCCAAAAAGACTGCAAAATTGTATTTCTTCTATGATTTTGGTCGAAATGAACCCAATGTGTTTTGTGTTATATTGTGTGTTGAAAAGCAGAGACTGAGCAGATGCAAAAGGTTAAAATAATAAAACAGAGACACTATTAGATTTCCACAAAGAATTTGATCATCTATTTAAAAATAATTTGCTGTTTTAAATAGTTTTCTTTTTTAGGGTTCTGTCGTGATATTAGGCAAATTCTGAGAAATTCAATTAGTTCTTCAAAATAAATAAAATCAAAATATTTGTTTTCTGTTACATAGGTATTCAAACTTAAAACTGAAAGCATTTCTGGTTACATATTGAATATTTCAGTACCTGGGGAATTTGATTAAATGTTCCAATGATCATGCAAAAAATGATTAACAATGTTTTGATGTTGTTCTTTCATCATTCACTTTGATACAGTTTAGTTTATGTTAAGAAATCACAGAATTGTAAGATATTTCTTGGACGTTCACCATGTAACAAGTTCATGTAAGGTTAGTAAACACTCTTACTCCAAACCTTTGGCTCTCACCGTCTGATTGCAGACACACACTCTCATCCGCTCACACATCATCTCCATACTGCTTTCTAATGACCTCGGGGGGATTCTGTGTCCTCCGCTGCAGAGCATCATCCAGAGTGACACGTCCAATAATCCTCGGCAGAAAGCCTGAACTACGGACACGGAGCTAATGGATGTCTTAAATGTGAACATGTGCAAGTTACGTCATTCTCTGGAGAAGAACCGCAAAATGGTTCCTTTTTAGAATTGTGTTTTGCAATATTTGTGATGCTTGAAAAATTGATGCATAGTTTAAAATAAGTAGAGGGAAAGCCATCCATCTTTTTTATTTTTGGGTCACGGTGAGCAGGAGCCAATCCCAGCATTTGTGGGCCTATAGATAGGACACACCTCTTGCATTGATGCCCAACCTATCACAGAGCAGGACACACACATACTTTTTCTTCATTCAACACGCAGACCCCAGACAGAACCGGGTCTGGAACTTTAGTCTGAAACTGGCCCTTCTTGTTGAGGGACTGCAACTCTACCTACTCCGCCCTGTGCCACCACAGTAAAGCTTTATTTTTATTTCTCCATGAATGGAATCACAAAACAATCTATAATTGAGTTGATTTGCTTTCACATTCAGTGCGAAAAGCATTGATGGACCGAGCCGGTTTCATTAAAACAGTCTTGATTTGCAATAATGCCATTATTTGAAGAGCATTAGCTTCTTTTTTCCCCAAGTTCCTTTACAGGAAGTAGATTGGTAGAAAAGCCATCAGACCCTACATCAGTCTCGTGGAATGAACCGGGTAATGTTCCGTGATGCCATTGTTTTATATTCATCGGAAAAGAGAGAAGTGTAAGATGAATGCCCGGCTCTTTCTGAAGCTCACGACGCCAATCCTCTGCCTCCTGCTTTATTTTATTTTGCCTGAGTTTCTATTTCAAGCATGATTTGTATGTTCGATTGTGCTTGTGTGATTGTGTCTCAAACTCCTATTTGATTCGAGAGTTTCCTGCTGTTTCAGGCAGATGGAATATACCTACGCGCACTTTTATTTCCTTGTACAATCCTTCGACTTGCCTGCAATCGATTGAATTTGCATAAACTTCAATACAGAGAGTCTAAAGAGAAAGAATGTCGGAGCGCCATGAGAGGTATGGGTTAGATTTTAATCCCGGATTAGGGATTAGGTTTTTTTTTGGGAAAAATCAATCAAATCCGAACGTGCAGTTAACTTGCAGCATTAACCTGAGCGAGATAAAGTGATGCTGGGAGAGAATGACTGCACTCTCCTACTCCGACTGGGGTGGAGTCTTTATTAGGGGTCTGAGTGGGCAAGGATCTCTAGTGTATTATATTTTGACATGGGCGGAGTCACTAAATAGTGGAAAAATACTTAGTGTTAAGAATAGAACAATTTATTCCAGATTTTCGAAATAAATTATAAAAGAATTGAACCCCACAATTCTGCATACAGCTGTATTTATAAAGCTATGGTTGCTTTTTTAGAAATTGTGCAATGCAGCATCTTGGTCAAGCCCAACCAAACCCCTAACCGGACTTCAGACATGTCTGATCTATAGGATTGACTTCTTTGATTGCCAGAGTCCAATGACTGGTCGATTAAATACCATGTGGCTAATAAATAAAAAAATCCAGGTAAGATAGTCTACAATGATAGTCTACAAAACGCAGAATCAGCATAACTCGCAGTGCGTTGAAACATTTTTTTCTCCATGACGATCTTTAAAAAATCCATACATTTTGTTCTTAAAAAGCTTCTGGCGTTTAAAAAAAATGGAAAGGTGACAGATATTGAGTACGCCCCGTGCCCCCAATTGTATCCCCCTTAAGAAGTCAATACATTTATTAATTAATCCAGCTTCTTCTTGCATTTGTATATTGATCTTCAGAGCTTAGAATAGAGGCGTCATTCAATTTCACTTCTCGCTGGTGATCGATCACTGCACATCCCTGCTGCGAGGAAAGTCATATTGACACGGGATGATATGGGGATGGAAATTGATGGAACAAATGGAGGGAGGACAGGAAGACGACTGTGGCATGTGGCTGTGGGAGTTTGATGCCACGGGAGATTTATAAAGGGCACAGCCTGATTGCGCAACTTCATCCGCCTGTGTTTGAAATTTATCAGCCGGCTAAGAGAAAAATAAAAGTCCTGTGAGTTACTCCTGTCATATTGTGCTCAGCAAACCTTAGAGAGAGGAAAGTGAAATTTTTGCCACAAAGTTGATTAAGAATGTTCCTAATTATAGCTATGCATGTTATGTATTTGAGTTGTAGAAAAAACAAAATGATAAAAGATAAACACAATGTACAGTACTATGAAAACTAGTTTAATTTTCCTAAATACATACCAATACATTTATTCAATTTTTTTCGTCTTTTGCTACTAAACATTTTCCCACCTGCTATTTTATATATTGTCTGTCCTTTTGTGCTTTTTTTTTTCAATCGGCTGATATCACGTTATACATTTATTTATTCATTTATTTTTCACTATCTTTTTTGGTCCTTCATCCAAACCAGGTCAGGGAAGTTCATGGCACTTGAGACAAAAAAGATGGATAGACCTGAAATGTGTTGGGGGGATGCAAAGAGAGAAAAGCCATTATGTGAAGTGTGTCGTGTGGGATTAAGGTTCACCAGTATCATGACCTCAGCTATTTTTTTTTTCTCATCTGTTGAAAACTGAGGTGGAGTCAAGGTTGTGCATCTCTTCGAACTGACTAGCACATTCATTAAATTTCAGTTCCGGCCGCACGCTCCTTGAGATATTTAAGAACAAAAACAACGTGGTTATTTCAGAAACATCAAAGGAAACTCGGTGTTTCAACTTTTACAGGATTTAAATCTTACACTTTGACCTGATGCAGGTGGATTTTGTCGATTTTTTTTGTGTTTATTTTGTCGTTTTTTGACTAAACTAGTTGTAAACGGAGTATTGTAAGTAAAATGTTGCATCAATGTGTTTTTATATTATTGGAAAAAATATTAGAAACGTTTATTGTTACAGATTTAATTCTTTACAACTTTAGCTACGTTAGTAATGTTACTTTCATGTCTACATGTCACTGTTAACAACATACAAATGGCTGTAACAACTGTAACAAAGGACAAGAACAATGCATTACAGACAGAATTGAAACAACGTATCAAATAATTATTGTAAAATAAATGTATTTTTTATAAAGATCTGTAGCGGTAAAAACAAATTTTTAGCATTAAGTAAGACATCTCAACTCAATTCTTGATGGTTTTTGATATCATCAGCACAGCGTTCCACAGAAGAGCTCATAATATCTATAATGTCGTATTTTATAGTGGCCCAGATAAATTATATATCAGATCTACTTCAGTACATCTTAGAAAAAAAATATTTAAAGCATCAGAGAAGCGTAGCATATATTTGTGTCTTGAAGGTGTTGGACATGTTGTAATCCCCAGGATGAGTTGTCTTGTCTAATCTCATTAGCACAGTGGACAATAAAAAATTAAACAGAACTTCAATCTCTACATAAAGTGGATAAAAGACCACCAGAGAGTCTGAAAAGGCCATTACAATCCTAATAGGGTCACACACACACACACACACACACACACGCACACGCACACGCACACGCACACTAGACTGCTGATGCTTGGATCTCGATTTTCTCTGAAATCTGAGTGAACTACGGTAGTTGTAATTTGCAGGGATTTGACGGCCTCCCTCCTTCCCAATCGCTCAGCATCATAAAGATAAACCAACTTCAATTAGGGTCCGTTTGATCTTTGTGATACAGTCTGATCAGCCAGCAATATTAATGAGGCTGTTTAGTGTCAGCACCTGTGGTGGGTGGGGCCCTGTCTGGTCTTAATTACTAACTAATTAGGCATAATCTGGGTTTCTTAACGAGCCAGGTGTGCCAGAGAGCATTTAGGTACTTTGCTCTCCTCTACAGATAATGACTGCAAATACTGAGAGGCAAGACAACACACACACACACACACACTCACACACAAACACAAACAGACAGACAGACAGACAGACAGACAGACAGACAGACATGCGGGCATTTACATTTTAGCAAATAACCAGTAAGCTAAAATGTCTAAATCTCATGTTTTTTAATACCATTTCAAGCTTAATAATCATGTTTTACTTTCGAGTTTCGTGGTTTTCTTCTGCTTCTGCTTTAATACAATTTAATTGAGTATTTTTAATTTTAACTTTTAATTCTTCAAAAATTTGTCAGATGAAAACTTTGCTGATGGAAATTATTACAGTTTAACTTTACAAATAATTTAGGTAAGGTGTGAATTCTAATACAGTACTTCTTTCAAGTGTATTTACTGTAAATATTTACTGGAGATATAAACTATCTACTTTTCTTTAACTTGCAGATAATGTTGTATTGTATCATATATTGAATCAATGGGTATACAATTTTTTTTTGCTTATTTTAAATACATTTTTGCTCTTTATTATTTATATATCTTTTATATTTTTGTATATTGAATTTTATTGTGTGATCACCCGTTGCTAATGTGTAGTTATAAATAAAATCAATTTTTATTATATGTTGAAAATAAACAACAGGTTGCTAAGCAACACACTAAACACAGCAAATGAATTACGTCATGGCTGCACATTGCGATTCATGATGATTTAAAACAATCGCCGAACCATCGCGAGATGCTTGTCTGTTTACCTAACGCTACAGGAACAAGGAGACTTCAAACTTTCCTGGCTCCATTAGGGAAATCTGTCAGAGGAGTTTAGGAGTCAAGGGGCCGCGAGGAGTGTGTTTGTGTGGGAGAGCTTGCATACCTCATTATCACTACCTGTGGGCTCGGCGCTGGGAAAGTGTCGGCTGAAGATAGACCTGGAAGATTAGCTGTAAGAGCAGCGTTAGAGGTGAGCAGATGCAGGGATTACAGGAATCCCTTGGCCTTCGCAGCAGCCATTAAAGCGAAACTAATTATTGAACAACGGCCCCGAGGAGACACAGCCGTGACTTCTGTCAAGGACCTACGTAGGAAAAAAATGGTATTTGTGTAAAAGGCTGGTAGTGCTCTACAGGGCTATTATCAATAATGGAGTAAAGGAAGCATAGTAGTCATCAGAATAAATCAGAGCACCATGTGTCAGCCCAATCTCACCCCAGATGGCTCATCTGCAGGCCTTATGATGCATATTGTAAACAGAAATAGCAAGAACAGGCGCAATATTCCGATTCCAAACTTAATGAGCCCGCCAGCTCACTTCTGTGAGCCAAGTACACTGGTTTTAATCTTCCGATCAGGAAGACAAGCTTTGTTTACCATCTTACAGACTCTTCAGATGGTTTTTTTTAAAGGATATTTCTGTCATAAATTGCTTGCTTTACATGTCGATGAAGAGGTCATTTACGGTTTTGGCTCAAACTTCAGTAGGTCCTGATGTTGCGTAATTTGTAGTCAATGTTGCATAATTTCTGGAGATCAAGACTTTTCCGGAAGAAGGTGATTGTCACAGCATCCCTGATTCCTCTCCATGACCTGAACTCTTCCGGTCCAGGTTCCTCGAATCTCATCGCTTCTGCTGGAAGACGTTTCCAGTGGTAGCACAGTTTCAGGGTCTTAAAGAGATGGGTTTCTTGAAAGTCATTGCTGTTTCTTTCTCGTAAGTTCTTGTGGTGGAAAAAATCCTTTTTGAGGACATTTCTGTTGCTTAAATTTGATGCTCCTTGTTACCTAGAGATGGAATAAATGCTTAAGATGATAAACAAACCGTGATGGTGATATTAGTTCAAATGGACCAATCACCTTCCTCTTTTTGGCCATTGAAGATGGGCTGTTACATTTAATTAGTTAATATCTATTTAATTGGGGTTTTCCCTCTCATATTGTGTGGTAATTAAATTCATTGGATTTAATTTCACTTTCAGTGGGATCGTGTGTAATGTCTTAGTCGGCCTTAACAAGCTGTTCAAGACCCCGTTCTTCTTAGCAAGCCACAGGAACCGCTTAGATCATTTGGAAACGGCTTCAGTAGTTAGTATTTGTGAATTCTCCTCATTTACTGTAATTCATGAAGCAAAACCAGCTTATTTGTAGAGTCTCATCTTTTTACTTTACTCCGAAAGAGGAAAAACAGAATAAGAGTAGTCTGCTGACAGAAATAACGTCGACAGCGATAATAATTAGCCAGCGAAGGCGAGCGAACATGATGCATCTAATTAAAAACTGACAAAGTAAATCAGATCTTAATTTATTCCAGCTTGATTTTTTTTATTCCAATTTTACACCATCGCTATCAGACAATTAAAGTGTGCACGCTCACCACGGGGTCAGTTCCTCTCTCCATTAGATGGAAACGCGAGCAGACGAACGGGAATTACACAAGGCTGTCATTGTTAAGAACATGAATGATTTGTTTACTAGGACGTCACTATAAATAAAGTCCTCACAATTAACCGTCTTGTAAAAAATTTGCTGCTGTTAATTGCATCCTGACTGGTCAGGACGGGATCGGAATGGATAAGATGTTCTAGACTAATTGGTTAAAACAATTCCAGAATTTTTAACACAGTCTATTGTTTAGGAAATGTGACCTGTGTAGGTTTTCTTTAGCGGCAAAACAATATAATCTTCACAAAAAGTTTGTTTCGTAGATCTTCTTGCTAGTGGATCCAGCCAGCCTGGGAATTTAACCTGCCAACCTTTGGTTTAGAATGTACGGATAAGGTAGTGATGCCTAACCTGTGGGCCGTATCCGGCCGGGGAAGTAATCACATGCGCACGCTATTTTATTTCTATATTCACTATTCACAGAGTATATGAGATTTGTTTAGTGCTTTATGTCTATAAGAAGAAGACGATACGCAGTTTTTAGAAGACGACCTTCAGACGTCACTGAAGGACAAGTTGTAGAACATTTTTTATATTTGTGAGTTTTATGGAGACCTGTCCCCAGTGAACTTTCCAAATATGAGAAAGGAAGAACTAAAAATGTCGTGTTTGTGAGAGCATGTGGTGAAGTGACGAGGAGACAAAATCTGAGTCATGTTTTCACATTACAGACCATCATCTTAATTACGTGCAGGAATGCGACAAGTCTTGACCCAAACTGTATATCTTAATGAGACCCTCATTAAATAAGCAGATGGTGAATCTGCCAACTTTTTTGTTTACATTTACTTTGTCACATTTCACGAACAAGACTAGCTTTAAATATCCATGTTTTATTTTCGGATGCGTTGTGTCCCGCACAATTCACAGCAAAGTTGGCCGCTATATTATACGTAAATAGTTAGGTACCACTGGGATAAGATGGGAATCACTCATAGAGATCAGGAATTTGGTCTTATGGCTACAGTAGAAGTAATAGTGTGTCCTATAAAAAAATTGTTTTTTTTTTTATCTTGGCCACAAAAATGTTGTGCTTATTTTGGTACACACAAACACACACCACACGGTACACACACATTCAAACCTACAGGCGATTCAGTCTCCAATTCCCTTGAACGCTTGTTTGACCTCAGCACCTGGAGAAAATCCATGCGAACACGGAAATAACATGCAAACCTTATTCAGAAAAGCCTCGTCGGCGGATTCTGGCTGCGAGCCGCAGCTGTGCCAACACGCTGCCCAATAAATATTTCAAACAGCAAAATGAGACGTTATTACTGATGAAGGTCTATAACAGACCGCACATTAAGTCCGTTCGGACACTACCAAACACATCCAATGCTAAATAAAACAATGTCATCGTTTCAAGATGTTTTATTGGCCAAAAATCCTTCATTTCCCAAATTATGACAGCATGGTGCAATTCCTGATCCTGGCACAGTCGCCAAAAAATGCCAGTAACCTTAAAATGACCCAAACACATTTAATCTTCATTAATGGGGAAGGTAGGTTTGTTGAAATACTACTATAAATTTGGATCTTTTTATTTTATTAAAATAACAGTTTTTCCAAAACCATATGGGGAAGTGGTCCAGTGGTAGGACTTTGTGTGGGTTTCAGGCTCAAATCCTGCTCAGGGCTCTACAATTGAGTGTACTTAGGCAAGACTATTTTCTATAACAATTTTCTCCAATGAGGGATTAATAAAGTTTCAATTATTATTTTGAAATATTGTTATTCCAATTATTTGGTCTGGTGTGCATTGCTTCTCACTGTATTTTCGTAGAATCTGTAGGAACTTACTTGCCCCATTAATGCAGCGCCAAATATGCCATAAAGATGTTTATAATTGGTAAAAGCACTGGTCCGATTAACAAAGAAGACGTGGTGGGTACTTTTGTGAGGATTTCCTGGTTGAAGTCATGTAGTGAAGGTTGCAGTGCCGGGCAAGTGTCCTGGGATGGGCCGATAGGGTTCTCATTACCTCTGGTGCTCTTGCTCCATTTTCTCATCTTTCTCTCCCCCTGATAGAAGGAAAATTAATTAAAACTTGTCTTATTAACTCTAAGCCCCCGAGAGATTTCGTCTCGGCACGACGCTCCGAATCGACCTGAATTCACCCCCTCCAGCAGTTTGTCCGCTGGGACTCTTCCACATCTCTCCGATGGATGATGTGATGAGCAGATAAAGAGGATGAACGAGGGAAGTGGAGATGAATCAGGATCTTGCAGCTGAAGAACTAGATTAAGAGATAGACCTTGTGGAAGGTAAAAGTCAAAGGACGTCAGATCCATATTCAGAACCTTGAGATTTCATGCGTTGGGACAACTCCCCATGTCCCAGGAATAGACTTTATCCTCATCTTGTCGATTTTTGCTGTTCACCCAATGTCTTTCCTCAACCGTCTTTCCTCCATCCTTTCATCTCTGTCGTCGTTTATGGAAGCAGCA
This sequence comes from Paedocypris micromegethes, assembly GCA_028031935.1. Taxonomy (NCBI): domain Eukaryota; kingdom Metazoa; phylum Chordata; class Actinopteri; order Cypriniformes; genus Paedocypris; species Paedocypris micromegethes. Next base: position 4,455,170 of record CM051498.1, read on the forward strand.
GGTTCTTTACTAAGTGTCACAAACCCAGTTGACTCCATCAAAAGCAAGCAATCCCTCCAGTTCCACTATACACTCTGAAAGCTACCAGTGTCCTACCCGAGGGGCTTTGAAGAGCAAGCCCATCTGTGTGAACCTGTCTTGAGGATATGAGAGGCTTGTAGCCAGCACTTGTGTTCAGGTGATTCTTCATCCCGTATGTCATTCTGTATGATCTGATGTGCATGTATTGGTTTTACAAGTGGCGAGATGGCGGTGCTTCTGCTGCAAGCGGATGTCAGCTAAAGTAAACCGTATTTGAGTTTATTCACTTCACTGGATCAAGATTATGTCTTTCTTGAGTCATGTTGGCACTTTTTTAAGTAAAGTTAGGATTTGTTTTGCTAGATCTTCTGCCCTTCGAGACAATGGTTCAAAGGGCAAAGTATTCCAAAACTACAATTTGCTGGTGGGATATTTTTCAATCTTAGCTTTGAAGCAAATTCTGGTTCTTTAAACACAAACGTTTATTTCCCATTCATTTTTTTTCCATCCTCTTTTCCATTTCTGGGTAATGGGGAGCTGGAGCCAATCCCAGCATCTCTGGACCAGAAGGCGAGAAACACCCTGGATTGGTGACCAGCGAATTCCAGAGCGGGAGACACAGGCACATACACTCTAATTGGGGAAGGAAACGGGAGGCCCAGAGGAAACCCAAGCAAGCAAAATATTTTTTAAATATTTTAAATTCTTAGTGCTTTCAATCTTGATTTATGCAAGCGGACACTTTTGTTTTCAACAGACTCAGCACTAACCATCACGTTACGTTCTATAGCATCTGTCAAAAATAGCTGAGTGTGTGTGTGTGTGTGTGTGTGTGTGTGTGTGTGCGTGCGTTCGGCATTGGGGAATGGTGGAGGTGAAGCGAGATGCACAGAAGTGTTTACAGTCCAGTGACTCGTGCTTTCTCGTGAGGCCTGGACAAGCTGGAATAACTTACGGAGAAGAAATATCTGCAGTCAACTCCGGCAGTGACAGATCTGATAGAGTTGTTCATCTAATAGGAGAAAGATGATTGACATCACAGGAAGGAACTGGCAGCGCATAAAGGTCACATTACTGACGACAGCTCAGAGAGACGGGAGGAGAAAGAGGAGAGACGGAGGATGTGCGGTGGACAGTGTGAAGTCAACAAAGCCACTAAGAGCTGCAATTTTTCTAGATTATTCCGACGTTCCGTTGAAACGACACGCCGTCAGTTTCTCCTGAACTTTCCTCTGTTTCTTCTCTCTGGTTCAGAATGATTTTTTTTATCTATTGGCTTCAGTATTGTACTGTAGGTGTTGTGCCAATTTTTTATTTGTCTGTCCTACCGTCCAACTGTCATTCTGCCTCTCTGTTTTTCAGTCTGTCCATCTGTTTGCCTCTCTTCTGCTCATCTGTTTATGTGCATTTCTTTTTATCTGTAATTTAATTTTCAAATTTTTTTCCAAGAATTTTTTTAATCAAGTCTTTCGATCTTTATCTGTCTGTCTGTCTATTTTTCTTTGTATATTTCTACCCTTCTGTCTTTTTTCTCTGCCATCTGCCTTACAGTCTGTCTGTTATTTCTGTATTTCTGTCCACTGTTTGTTTATATTTCATTTGATCTTTAATAGTTTGTCTCGCTTTCAAGTTTGTATTTTCTATCCATCCATCCATCCATCCATCCATCCATCCATCCATCCATCCATCCATCCATCAACTTTCTGTTGTTTTAACTACATCTTTTTATCTGTCGCTTACTCCTTTCACATATCAAATACGTTGAAATGCCGGATTAGCTAATGCTTCCGGGTTGTTTTTGCGTGGAAATTCCCGTTCTTCTTGTTCCAATCATTAAATAAGTACGTATCCCGACAAGAGGCTTTGGTGGTGGCGCGTCTGAAGCAGAATGAGCTCAGCGCTGCTGTCAGGAGTGACATGTAATGCACAATCCTGTTAGGCGCTGATTCACTGGCTGTAGTGGTGAAAGAGGCCAGATGGCCCTCAAATCTGCTTCATATTCGGAGAAAAGATGAGTGTGAGCTCAGTGTGGAACACCTTCCTGGAACATTCCTGATCTCCTGGTTGCCCTGGCATGTCGGGACATGGTTCTGTTGATGTGTGTGGCTTGATTTAATATTCAAAATTTTATATGATTTTTAGGGGTTTAGATGGAACCCCTTATGTGTTTGTATTATTTTGACTTGTGAATATTATTCCCAAAGAAACACATTTATCTGTTTTTAGTAACTGCAATAACCGAATGACCATAAAGCAGGTTCATCCAAAATATATAAATATATATGTAACAGTTTAATAGGGATGTATGAAGTCTCTTTTTCAATATTCTGTTTAAACCCAATGTAATACCCTAAAATTTACAATTATGTGCGGTTAATGGCGGCCATACCGTTTAACTCTGATGAAAGAAATTACTCTGAGGAAATTAAAACAATGGGGACAATTAACAAGCATTAACCTGCAGAGACGAAGGCAATAGAAAGAAATAGTCCATATTGTTAGAACCATCTCAATTTGGATCCGCCCATGTCTGGGGTTGATTACCCTTTTTTGTAACTACAAAATACTATTATATATTTACATATACATATACCGTGGTACCTTGACGTATGAAAGGCTCTACTAATAAAAGTTATAAAGTGTTATAAAGTTAATAAAAGTGTCTTCGAGAAGATATTGTCTCTAGTTCAAGATACGAAAGGCCAAAAGTTGTATCTAGATTAAGCAACTCTTTCAAATAAAAACCCACTTGTCGGTTACAGAGAGCTTTTAACGTGTAAATTGCGTTTCTACTTAAGACATTTGTGTCTTACGAAAAGGCTACAGAGCAAATTCATTTTATTATATCCCCTGTATATATAATAGATAATAACCATCACTAAACCAAAAACAAGGCCCTGATCCCTGGCATTACTGCTTGCAGCTCTATTTTTTTATTATCTAAGTAAACACAGAAAACTTTACAACCCTCGGCTCGCAGCTTCTCCGTATGCTCCTCGTTGGCAGGGCGAGCAATATTGCCACTTTACAGCTGCGTTTCTGAGATGCAGCTTCATTGTTCTGCGGACAATAAAAGTGACTTCTGATTGACGCTCGGCGAGAGCGGCCATTATATTCCGCTCCGACACAAAACTGTTATGAGCTCTCTAGGACTCAGACGCCTGAAGAGTTTCATTCTGCAGCTCCTTTCAGCGAATGCAAATCAATTAGCTCTTTTCTAACTTGCCTACATTGGATTACGGCGCGCGACCGTCTCTCCGAGTGATCTGGATCCGTTTAGCATACAATTACGGCTTAATCACACAACCAGTGATTAAGACTTTTGCTGATGTGTAATTTCCTGAAGAATAGCTTGTGTGATGAACAGCAGCTAAAGCAGATCATCCCGCGGCTTTACCGTGATGATTCAGACCTAACCTCACATACATGTTTATTTCAGAAAGCTACAGTAAGGGTTTGTGCCATTTTTGATCTAATTAATTTTCCTTTTTCAGTGTGACTCGCAGAACGAGCAGATCTAAGGACACTTCAAGTCCAACTCCCTACCACTAAGCCACACGTGAATGAATTAAAATATACAGAAGATGAAGCATAAAGAATGGTAAATCATTTGGAAAAAGTGTCCTTTAACGAGGCTTAACGCTGCCCACTGCTCAGAGTTTGTGTGTCACTTCACTGGATGGTTAAATGCAGAACATAATTTCCAGACGGCCCCTAGTGGTCTTACTGATAATCTCACTCTCCTTTTTTTTTTTCATTTTTACTGCAAATTCTGTACATGTGTTGCAGTAAAAATGAACAAAAAGTAACACTTCCTTAACAGTCACGGTTATTTTTGTTAAGGCTTCTTTGTGTTTGCTCGGACTCTTTACTTTCCCAAACCTGCCACACAATAGTCGATATTTTTTCCCCTGCTCTCTCTTTTTCTTCACACTTTATTGCCTTCCTGTCTCTCTCTCTCTTCTCACACCTAATCTGGCTCTTTTCTATTTCTGTGGTGTTGGCCTGTAAGACAGGCAGTTAAACGGCAAGACTAATTGAGAATGTGGAAATTAAAAAGGCAACAGAGAGCGATCAGAGAGCCTTTCAATTACAGTTTTTCTCCACCAGTAATAGAACGAACACGGCGGACACACACGCCAGAGAAAGAGACAAGCGTTTTGGTTTTAAACTCACACATTTGGTGTATTTTTAAGTTCATTTATTTATTTTATTTGGTGTTATTAGATCAACTGAACGGGTTAACACTAGTTTACACTTCTTCCATTTCCGGGTAACATGGACCCAAAGCCAATCTGGAATCTCTGTGACTGAAGGCAGGAAACACATTCTGCATTACTAATGAATGATAGTACTAATAAATAATGTATTGTGATTTTTTGCTTTGTTGACCATTTTTTATCTGTACTTGTGTTTCAATTATCATAATAAAAGCCCCCCAAACAGGAAGAGGTTTAAACCCCCTACACTTCACCACTCTCTCTCTCTCTCTCTCTCTCTCTCTCTCTCCCTCGCGCGCATGTGACAGCTCCATTAGAATGTCTCCCGTGAGATGATCTCTCCTTTTATAGACGACCTCACACAAATATTAATTTACTACAACATTTAATACAGCGTCTGTGCTTCCTTCTGTGCGACCTTCACGTGCCCTCCATCTTCATGTCAGTACTGTTCTCCTTCTCCCGCTTTCCCCATTTTCCCTTTTTTGCTCTTCACCTCCCTCACTCTTTCTTTCCACACTTGCCCTCACTTTCCCCCTTTCTCTCCTTCTATATGTCTCTCTGTATCTTTATTTCACCTCTACTGTTATTCCATTCTTTTTTTTGGTTCATATGCACATCACTGGTTTTTCCAGTGATGGAAACTCTTTTTTTTTTCATTTCACCATTTATCTCTCATCACTCTATTTTCCTCTCCTATTTTTTTTTTCTTTTTGACCTCTTTTTCCTCCATGTGTCCCTCTTCCTCTCTCTCTCTCTCTCTCTCTCTCTCTCTCTCTCTCTCTCACTCTCATTTGCTCTTATCACTCCTTTTTACTTATCACTACTTTTTTTCTTTCCTTTCTGTTCCTTTCCTTTTTCTTTCCTTTCATTTCCTTTCCTTTCCTAGCTTCTCTCTCTCTTTAATTCATCTGATCTCTCTATTACCACCCTGATATTCCATCAGCCAACCCAAGCTACTCTGTAAGTGTTAAAAGCATTTACCATGATTTACTGCATGATGTAATGCAACATATAATTTATTATAATTCCTAATTGCATATATTTTACGTAAGGAAGGTGGCGACACACTGAAACACACACTTACTGAAAAGCTGATTATCATTCGCTGCTCATTAATCCTCGTCAATATGTCAATCGCCAATACCTTTCTATTCTGCTTTATCAGCACAACACATCTGTGTTAACCCAAGTAAAACACTAATAGGGGAAAACAGATTTTGATTGAAGTATATATATATATATATATATATATATATATATATATATATATATATATATATATATAATTAGGTAATATTAATAATATTAAAATGAATAGGTTTAATCGACCTGGTAAGACCACAGCGTAACGCATGTGAAATATACATTTATTAGTACTGTATATGAAAACACATTTCTAGAACATTATACAGACCCAGGAAATGGCAGGAAGACGGATGCAATGAGACACCATGACAGGCAGAGACAGAACGGAGTCATTCTTTGCGCTTCATTCACCTGTTCCCACATTGTGAGGCAGAATTAATGAGCGAACAATCACTCCGTAAGTGAAATGAGGTGTGGTGAGCGAGAGGAAATGCAAATGATATGTGTGTGTGTGTGGGGGGGGGGGGTTGTTACAGTATCACAGTCAGACGAGGAGGAAAATCAGTGTAATACACTAGAAGACACTGAAAAGGAACAATCAGTCCGGCTCATTTCTCTCCATCACTCCACGCAAACACTGCCCACCAATCCAGGAATTTGGCAATATTGTGCATTTTATCTTTCACTGGCTGCATTTATGCTCGTTAAAAATCACACGGCTTGTGGAAATGAGAGAGAGAGTAAGAGATAGCAACAGTGAATAAAATATCTGAGAGAGAGAGAAAGAGAGAGAGAGAGGTTCTGGGCTTTTCTATAATTCTTCACTTTTCTGTGGGATTGATCTTAAACCCAACGGAGCCTTTAAATTCCCTCATGTACATATAGACACAGGGTGTCACGTGCAGCAGCCACCTTGAAACAGCTGGTTATAACAAATAATGTCTGTATACACTGAGAGGGAGTGAGAGAGAGACTGATAAGGAGAAGGAGGGAGACAGAGAACAAGTGAAGTTGAAAGAAAGGAGAGGGAGGAAGTGAGAGAAAGAACCTTGAACGTTCAGATAAGAGGAGAGGGAGAGAGACATCTGATGTCGTGGGAGTGATAAAAAAGAGACATAGCGAGAAACAAAGATCGGTGTGTGAGAAAAAGAGAGACAATTAAGGAGGTTGAGCGAGTGAGTGTGAAAGAGTGAGGTAGAGAAAAACAGACAGTTAGGGAGATTAAGCGAGCAAGTGAGGGTAAGAGAAATAGAGACAGTTAGGAAGATTAAGTGCCCTGGTGAGAGAGAGGTAGAAAAATAGAGAGACAGTTAGGAAAATAGAGAGAATGAGAGGAGTAGAGAAAAAAAAGACGAAATTAGGAAGATTGAGCGAGCAGGTAGAGAGAGGAAGAGAAAAAGAGAGATAATTAGGGATACTGAGCGAGGAAGAGGAAGAGAAGTAGAGAGACAGGGAGATTGAGTGAGAGGAAAAGAAATAGAGAGACAATTAGAGAGATTGAGTGAGCGAGAGAGAGTAAAAGAAAAAGAGAGACGGGGAGTTAGTAAGAGAGAGTGAGTGAGTCAGAGAGAAGAAAATGAGACAAATGAGATCGAGTAAGAGAGTTGAACAGAAAAAAAGTGAGAGAGAGAGAAACTGATTCTTTCTATTGTTAGACATTTAAACAGTCGGCCATTGTTTGACCTTGGATAAGAAATAGCTGTTTATTCATTATCCAACACACACACACACACACACACACACACACACACACACACACACACACACACACAAACACTCCCTATTTTTTAAAAGCCACTTTAAATAATCATGAAATTGTCTTGAACTGTGAATGTACATCCACTGTAAGGACGGTGTTTGAAAGCGCCGGTCTGCGCTGTTCCTGTCCAGGAAAAGCTTGAAGAGCAGCTTGACTGAACAAAGACAGGAAGCAATATAGATATATCTTGTCTGAATCGATTAGTGTTTGAGTAAATGTCCAATTAATCGTTCTTTTGATAGCAGTGTGCGCTCTACAGCATGAAATATGCATGAGTGATCCATCAGACGAGTGTTTATAAATTCTTTTCATCGCGCCCCCCAGGACAAGCGTCGGATCGTGATGAGCCCCTTCTTTCTGAAAGGCCTTTTTGTGGAACTCGCTCTGGGACGGAGAACTGGAATTGGCTACTGGGGGAGAAAAACACATGCAATCATTCCTTTTCATTTCTACTCAGTCGTTGTCCCACAGACGATGAGCTGTCCACACACAGACTACTCGGGACACAACTGATGACTGTCTGTCACGTCATCGCCGCGTTTAGTTCAGTCCCACTTCCTGCGCAGATACTCCGCTGATGGTTGAGACAGTGAGACAGATATTTGTGAGATGGATGGACAGATTGGTGATTGTCAGGATGGTTTGTTGGATGGATTCATAGACAGAAAGCTGGATGAACAGGCTAAAAGAAAGATAGACTGGATGGATGGACAGACAGACATATTGATAAATCGACAGACTGATATTTAGATAGACAGCTGACAAATTGACAAAGAAAAGTAGGTGATGGACTAAAAGTAGACTAAAAGAATTGATAGAAGGACAAACAGATATGTAGATAGACAGACAGATGGGTGGTTTAGATAAAGACAGACACACTTAAGAGGGATAGACAAGATGAATGGGTGGACAGACAGGAAGACAGACAAACAGAGAAGCAGATGGATGGATGGATGGATAGGTGGATGGACGGACAGACAGACAGACAGACAGACAGACAGACAGAGAGACAGAGAGATAGATAGATAGATAGATAGATAGATAGATAGATAGATAGATAGATAGATAGATAGATAGATAGATAGATAGATAGATTTACAGACAGAGAGAAAAAATAACACATTTTTCTCTCTGTCTAAATATATTTATAGAAAAAGTGATAAATATATCAACAGAGAGACAAATAGATGGGAAGATGGAGGCACGAAGGGATGGATAGATGGATGGACAGAAAGAAACTAATCAAGATTGTTCGTTTTGAGTTTATTGTGTAACAGAATTTGCTATCTTCAGAAAAAAGTAGAATAACAGAAAAAAAGTTGTTCTATCTTTTCTCAGCATTCTTGGTCTTGGATTTATTTTTTGATTCATGTTACAAACCTTTTATTCTTCTCCCCACACGACACCCTGTAATGTTGGGTAACACCACCTCGGCTTTAACGGATTCTCTGCGTAGGGGGAAGACGGATGGAACTCTCGAATTTCTCGTCTTCTGGCCATTTTGTTCCCACAAGAGAAGTTTCCCAAAGCTGAAAGTTTGACAAACTTGCCCGTAAAGCAAATAAAGCAGCCACACATTTACATTGATTTTCATTTCCCCTTTTTTCTGTGTTCTCAGCAGATCGCTGTTTTCTGGGATTCTGGGAGATTTGCTTTAGTGGCGCTTTCAGTGATTTGCCTGTCAAGAGTTTGTCAAGAGGCTGTGTCTTAAACGCCATTGTATCAAACAAATCCTAGACTCCAGACTAAACGCAGTGGTGAAATGAGCTTGAGTTGTTTTAGTCCAGTCAGATGAGAGAAGCCTAAACCATCCCAATCGCTTCTGTCGTCATTTGTCACCTACAGAGTCTGTTTGTCGGCGGCGGAAGCTCTTTACTCACTAAAGTGATACAGAAACTGCAAAGTAAATCTTTGAACAAGCTGTGATTCAGACGTGTCGGAGTTGCAAATGATCCCAGTGTTTCCCTTTCAACTCACAACTCGGCCTTGTTTGTCTGGAGTTCAGGCTGACGCCGACCGCTTTTCTAGCACAAATCAATCCTCTTGTTTCTCAGCCTCATTTTACCTGGTTGGTGTCAAGTGTATAGTCTGGGTTTATTTGAAAAGTTGCTCCACTTCCATCACTTCCGTTTTTCCATGTTTAACTCCGCTTTTTACATTGACTTGTTTGTCCAAGCCATTTCTTAGCTTGTGATAGTTTAGTCTTGCGTTTGTTAACGTGTTTAGTTTAGTCTAGCGCAGTAGAGCCTCGGGTAGTTTAGTCACGTTTTTTTAAGGTTCAGCAAGTTAAGTTAAGTATAGTCTACTTTTCTAAAGGTTGTCCTTGTTTTTTCTGATTGTCTAGTTTTGCATAAATTAGACAAGTCTCAGCTTGTCCTGCGTCTAGCCTTGCGTGGTTATTTAAGTCTTATTTTGTTTACATTTTGTTTAAATTAGTGTATTATAGATTAGTGTGGTTTCGTCTGTTCTAAGTTAGTCTTGCTGTCTAGTTTAGCCTGGTTTTGGTTAAATTTTAATCTTGTTTATGCAAGGTTTGTCAAGTTTACCCTGTTTTATTCTAGTCTAGACCAGCTGTTTTAGTCTAGACTAGTCTAGTATCTACTGTTTTTCATTTGAATATTAATTAAGCAGCAATTGAACATCCTCACACCCACTGAGCGCCTTATGCTTTGTGTCTTTTAAGACATGTTAATAGTTCTATTGAAAGGCAACAGATTCCGATTAAATGAGGAAAGTGGAGCGAGGTAAGCGGAGTCGCTTAGCAGCAAATAAACAGAACTGATCTGAGGTGAAGGTACGGAGTTCCAGAAATGGAAGAGTGTGTCTTCAAAGACTTGCAAGTAAACATGTTCTGCTTTAAATATTCATGACCTAAAAGTTATTTCTTATTCATGTGTAAAAGAGATACAGAGATTAGGTGAGAGGGTAAAAAATGATTTCGAAGACGCAGGGCGAGCGAGGGGAACATGTACATGTTCATGGCATTTTCCATAAATTCCTTCTGATTTCTGATTTCTGAGACGGCTCAAAGAAAGCTCCAAATTAGAACCATGTTCTTTAACAGAGCAAGAAGGAATAAGGGAAAAAAAAAAAAGCAAAACGCTGCAGTTTATTCACTTTGTTATCGTATAAATCCCAGGTTAAATAATAATCCCAAATTGCATAGTGTAAAAGATTTCGGCGTCATGTCAGATTTGGGTTCAATTTATGTGATCAAAAAATGTGAAACAATTTTTCTGAAATGTACAGAAATAAAATATTACTTTTATGCCTTCTACTCTGCGAACGAGTCGTCTGAGACTTCAAAATCTGCAGTGTAAAAAAGCATTAATAATTCAGATAATAGCGGCGGATGGCGTGTGCGCTGTGTACGACACATGACTCGACAGTGCAGCTTTCTCCGCTCATGCTGCACTGAACTGAAGTTTAAGATTAAGATTGTCACCGTTTGAGTTCCAAACACATTTTGTTCACTTGCTGCTGGTTTTACACAGGCTACAAAACTATTCACCTGCTCACGTGTAATGTTTCAGGGTTTTGCTTTGCTGGTTCTTGGTTCTGTTCGAGGCAACATGCGTGCAGACATTGTGTCACCCGTGCAATGTCTTTATCACATAAAATATTTGTCAAAGTTTAAATTGGAATCAGAGAGAGTAAGTTTGTGACTTTGAATGTATTCATTTTATTTGTTTTCTGCTATTTCTTTATGGTTATTGTGAAAAGTAAGTGATTTTCTTAATTGATTTTGCATAAATTCACCAATTACGGAATCGTGAAAGGAAACAGAATTTCCTTTAACATACACTATAGTTTAAAGTGCTTAAAAAAAACTTGTACTGTGTGTATGTGTGTGTGTGTGTGTGTGTATGTGTTTGTGCGCGTGTTTATATATAAAGACCACGGTGCTGATGTTGGTTTCATCAAGTGTGAGAACAGCTGGAGAGAGGTGTGTAAGCCATGACTGAAGCATCAATACTTGACTGATGGATCAATAAAGAGGAAGAGAAGACAGAAAGAAGGGATGAAGACAAGTGGAGACTGGGGACCTAGTGCACAGTTGGACATCAGGGAGAATTAGATGCACCTACTTTCCTAATCTTCTCCTAACAGAGTTTACCATGATCAGTGAAGAAGACACAGAACTACAAGGTTGCCAATCCATAATGAATTTTGAACTTTTCCCATCGAGGGTTTGATTCAGATGATCCCTGCAAGTGCTAGAAAGTTGAAATGTGATATCAACATTCTAGATGTGGAGAACTTTCATAGTTCACCCCGTATGTACTACCAGATATCTGCAGAACTCTTTTTGTGTGTATTATCTCCAGAAGAACAATGGGATAGAAGTCTCTTGCGTCTTTTCAGACGTCTCTTTTGAGAACTTCCAATGATGTTTGTTACGTCAGTCTTCCTCGTGGAATAATCCTTCTCTTCGTTAAGATCTGTCTAGATTACACAAAGCCACCTGTGTTTATGACAGCGGGATGAAAACATTATTAAATCGTATGTTCCTCTGTGTTTAAACTCAAATGTGCGTTTAAAGTGCGTGATTTAGTGTGATCACAGGACTTAGCCCATAAATAGCATCCAGAACCACCTTATACATCACCTCATCCACCCAAGAAATTAAATGCGCTAGAAATAGATTGTCTCAATCCCAATGTAGTGAGTAACGTCAAGAGTTCATTCAATGTAGTGGAGTAAAGAGTACAAATTAACAAAAATACTTAAGTAAAGTAACAAAGTCCATTTACTCAAGTACTTTACACCACTGCAAATGAACAACACATTTTGATTGACTTTCTCACGCATAAAGCTCCAAAGCTAGCTAAAAATGACATTTTTTGAAAGCTAGAATTGAACTTTTCGTGGTTGGTGATTAATTGTGCTGTGTGAAATCCGCATATTTTCTCGTTGTGACTGTCACTGGCATGTTAAAAGATGAATATCCATCTGGCACGCAACATCGTACGTCCTCGTGTTTTTTAATGAGGACATGTCTTTTTTTCCCCCGTCTGCAATGAAAGCACTTCATGTCTGTTATTTATTAAGCAGGTCTCGCGAGAGAGAGTGAGTACTGTGTAAATTACATCCAGTACTTTTCTGTTCCTTTTCAATTTTTTTCCTGCTAGCTCAGTTGCACTGACCTTGAATTATTTGCCTCCTGTACGTCCACTCACGCTAATTAACCAGTGTTTTACTGTATCTAGCCACACCAACTGGGCCAACCATAGCGCCGCTTAATTCAAATTCAAGTTCAAGTTCTGAGCATTTGTAAGACGCTTTTCACAGTTTTAACTGTCTCAAAGCGCAATATATGTAAGATTATTGTTGCTTTTTATTGACTAGTAGTTAGATTAGTGTTAAAAATATGGCTATGAATATCACTATGACTATGACAAAGACCAGTGAGCAAGCACGTATGCGACAGTAGCCAAGTAAGAAACCTCTCTAATAAGAAAAAAAACATGGGGAGAACCAGTCTCACTGGTGCCAGTCTCTGACATTCTAACACCACAAAACCATTGTTCTGTGCCATTTTAATGCTGGTTATGAAAGATGTTTCAATTCTGAGTGGGGAAAGAGGCAGGTCCATTTCTCCAAATTAAAGACATAATTCTCCATTCATTTTCTCTAAATTAAAGACGATTCAGATTTGGATTGTGTAAACGCTGCAGAAGGCAACGTTTCTGTGGCTACTGCTATTGCTAATTGATTTGCGATTTATAATTCTGAATTTATTCAGAGTCAGAGTTATAAAGTAATATAGAATATAAGCAATATAGAAAGTCAGATTCAAATAGATTAATTTAAACGAATCTAGATTAATTTAGAATAATTCCAAGATTACAATGAGGTGAATCTAGATTAACACTCTCCAGGCCTTTAGTGAAGCTTTTAATGTTGTTACTTTAAAGTGAATTCTCCACACACTTTGCTCTGTAAAATAGCTGTGGTTCATTTAAACCCTCACAGAAACATATTTTTCAATTCATAAGCCGCAAAAATGAAGTGGGTATCCATTTTGAGCTTTTTTGCGCTTCACACATTAGCAAAATAATCCACCGTGTTACATTCTTGACTTTAGAAACTCTAACAAATCATCTTTGGCTTTAGTTGCCACACAAACACACACATGCGCCGCTGCCCTCCAGTCAGTTTGCGATTCCGATGACACTTTTCTTTCTCGCTGGCGACTGTTATCAAATATTTATGAGCGCAGGAAGTGGGGCGTCATTCAGAGGGAGACCACCAGGTGAAATGAATTACGCTTTCGTACATGAGCAGCTGCATCATGGCCGTTTAGAGCGATTCCTCTCATCTGTGCGTTTCAAGGGCTTCCACTGTCGACTGTCGCCCTTCGCTGTTTATTCATAAATAGCTTGTTTGTGTGGAGTTGTGGACTGACACGCGCCTCACATCCATGCTAATGAAGTCAGGGCTCGACGGCTGTATATATCACGGGTGTGCTGCCGCCGGACCGGCCGGATTTCATCTCGGGGTTGTAAATTAGTCTGTGTCGTGTCCTTGTCAATGGCATCTGAATATGGATTTTAGTTGCCCAGTGTTTAAAATTTAGTGACGCTGTTTTTTGGAGGCCATTCGTGTGCTTTTACTTTCATTCATTCCATGCAGACGACCAAGATTGGGTTAGGAATTTCAATTTCTGTAGAATTTCTCCACAATTCCAATGTAGAATTTTTACATTTTAAGAATATTAAACTTTACCGTAAATGAATGTAAAATATGCTCCAGTTCCCTGTGTCCCAGAAAATGAGAACCAAAGTTTACATTTTGGGAATAATTAGAAAAAAAAAAAACAACTGAAATAAGTAGCTATCCACAAAGTGACTTTGCGTTGGTCTTAAACTAAGAAAAGTGCTAAAATAAAATATTAATACATAAACGCATAGCATTTCTTACAGTTGAATTTTTAGATAATTCTATCTTTGATCAGAATACGTACATTGCAATCTGCTACCTAATTTACTTACTATTTATATATTCATTTAAATAATTAATCTATTGTTTTTCTTTTATCTATCTTTTACCTTTACTTTCACTCAGAAAATAACTAATTGTCTGATTAGAATCTGTGCATGTGCGGCAAAAAAAATATGAAATTTAAATGAAATCTATATTATTTTTTCATTAGGCAAAACTGTGTATGTAAAGGCTGCTAGCGTGATATTAAAATAACAGCCAGTCAAGGAAGCCTTCAGGCCTTTTACACGCTGACTGATGGTCTATTGGCAGCAATATACGCGCCAGTATTAGCTTAAAGCGAACATCAGTCTTGGAGCCACATGAGCTCAATGACAACTTGCTGGGAGAACATCCTGCTCGGATCCAGACGCTGCTTAATTCCCCATGGCCTGGAAAGAGAACAAGAATATGGACGAGTATCAAACAGCCAACAATAAGCAAGAGCAGCAATAAGCCCCTGGTTCCCCGGAGGAGGCGACTGAACCGTGCTTATTGTTGTATATGTCAGTCTGCACGAGTCCGCCGTTTGTTTCTGCAGGAGAGCAATAGAGAAGTGCTTGCAGAGATCAGCGCCGAGGCTCGGAGGAGCGAGCGAATGAATGCATTTCCGCAGGCTGAACTGGCTCGATTGAGCACTAAACACATCATCAGAGTTACCTATCAGGGAAAATGTGTTTAGGAAGCCACAACGGTTGGAAATCCATTTGTAGAAGACACTTTGCCAGTCGTCTGGCATCCATCAGGCTAGACTTCTTGAACATTCCTGCAGAGTGTGTGGATGGTGCGTGTTTTGGCCGAATGATGGAATTAGTTGATTTATTCAATTTCCTTTTAAATATGAAAATATGTGTCAAATATGAAAAGGCTTTTATAGTCGCTCAGTTTAAATCTTGAGATGGTTTATGGCGTAAAAATGATTAATTATTATAAATTTCATGTAGAAATTCAACATATGGATTTTCTGTTCTTGACATTGTTTTGTTGTGGTTTTATATTCTAAATATTTATACAAACAAGTCATATATTCTCATTAACATTGTATAAAATATCTGAAGTTTAGATAATCTAGACATATTTTATTGAAACTTTATAAAATATAGACTAAATTATGAAATATAATATAAAATACAATAATTATACAGTATTCTATTATTTAATGCAGTGTCATGCATTCTTTTGGCATAAACAATTCAAAGTTTTAATTAATAATCAATTACTGACTCCTTGAGGCATGCTTAATTGTTTGTGTGTGTTTGTTTGTGTATGTTTACACAAACATGATAATACAGATGTAAACATTTTTTTAATATCTACGTATATCCAATGCTTACAAAACACACACACACACCATATAGTTACATAATTATTACAGATTAATGCACACCACACACACACACACACACACACACACCCACACACACACACACACACACACACACACACACACACACACACACACACACACACACACACACACACACACACACACATAAAAGGTAAATCCATGTCCCAACATGGCGTCTGCTCGCTTCTCGAAGCTCTGTCCACAGCAGAGTTTCTTGTCCTTGCCACTTCATTGCATCACATCTGGTGTGTTGTCTGCGGGTTTGTCTGAGTAATTTTTACTAACTAGCTGCCATCATTTCCTGAATATCAAATGTGCCATGTGTTCTCCGCTCGCCGCAATCCTCCGAGAGTCAGACTCGCTCTTTACCGGAGAAATCTCTTCTTCCATTAACACGTCTGACACAGTCAAATAGAACTTCTGCTCCAACGTGAACCTCGTGTAGCCTTGGAGGAAAATTAACAACATTGACCGGGCTTAATCATTCCTACACACCATAGGGAATGTGGACTTTATCGAATTGGCCAGTGTTGATTCCATAAGCAGCACTGCATTTTAACTGTTCAAATGCTGGCCACCGATGAGAAGCCTGGAGATGAAGATGTTCAGACGGAACTTTGTGGTTGTTTGCTGGCTCTCGCTGCCCTCTCGGTGAACTCAAACAACATCAAGCTCTTTTCCACTGGAGGAACAAGAGGAGGGGCCGATGGAGAGCAGAGAAAAGCAAGAGTGGTCCGGGGCGAGAGAAGATGAGAAATAATCTCATAGAGCTTGAAATCTCAGCAGAAGAAGGCGTCTGTCTGGTTAAAAATATATTAAAGAGTGTTGCTGCGGCTCTGAGCTGTGTCGGAGAGATACACTCGCAGGCTGTGGTTAGCATGTCTCCAGACCCCAGATGACACATCAGGCCAATGCAAACACGTCCGTCCTGCAGAAGACGCTTGTGGCTGGAGGGCAACGTCATTTGGAATTGAACTATTGATCAGCTTTTTTTTAGGTGAATATCAACACCTAGGCAATACCTGAGATTTGGCTGTATATGCACGTTAGGACACACACACACACACACGCACACACACACAAACACACA
>CM051498.1:4471695-4644195 GCA_028031935.1 Paedocypris micromegethes
CACACACACACACACACACACACACACACACACACACATACATCTATTATAAAGTGAGCTCCCACTATAGGAGCCCACAAGTGCCTATAGCTACCCACAAGGGCCTAAAGGAGCACACAGGTGCCTATAGCTACCCACAAGTGCCTATTAGCCATCACTTATAGGTCTCCAAAAGTACATATAGCTCCCCACAAGTGCCTATAGCTCCCCACAAGGGCCTAAAGGAGCACACAGGTGCCTATAGCTACCCACAAGTGCCTATTAGCCATCACTTATAGGTTTCCAAAATTAAATATAGCTCCCCACAAGGGCCTATAGGAAATCACAAGTGCCTATAGCTCCCCACAAGAGCCTATATGTCACCCCAAGTTCTTATAGGTCCCCACAGGTGCTTATTGGTCCTCACAAATGCTTATTGGTCCCTGTACGTACCTATAGATCCCCACAAGTGCTATTAGGTCTCCACAAGTTCCTATAATTATAATAAGTCCTCTGATTGACTTGAATGCCTGCATGTACACACACACGCACACACCACACACACACACACACACACACACACACACACATACACGTATACAACAGCTGAGAACATAGGATATCTGAGAGAATATCTGACTATATCCAAGTTAAGAATTCCAGCACAGCTAGAGCCGAGCTCCTCTTCCGGTTGCTCTCCTGCTTCGAGACGGAGCTGCGGAGTGATGGAGAACTGCCTGGGCCTACTGAGCCAGCGCTAAAAGACTTCCATTAGTACCACTTTCCCATGAGGAGGGTTTGAGGATAATTACCAATTAGAGCGGCCGCCAGCGTTCAAGTGTGTGTGTGTGTGTGTGGAGTCTGGTTACCACTCGGTGCAGACAGCCGTACAGGGCTGTGTGTTAAATATGAAAAGGACTTTAATCTAATGCTTGAGTCGCTCCCCGCGATTGCTTGTCAGTTTTGTCAGCTAATTATAAAGCGCTACATTGTGCGGATTTGTCCTTCCCTCTTCCACTGGCTGTTCCTTGATGCCACTCACCCCCTGTAGTCCAGCGAGGGGCTTCTTCATCCTCTCCTCTTCGCTTTCTCCCCAGCACGTCTTGTCTCATTGAAGAAGTTTTCCTGGTTAACGCACCGCTCGCAGTGGGAGTGTTGAGAACGGTGTTGCTCGGCCCTGGAGAACCGCCGGATGTTGCTCTTTTGATGTTACAAATCTTACTCTTTTCATGCTGCGGTTCAGGCTCTTACAGCCGGACCATTTTCTCCTGCATTAATTCACAGGGGTCTTCGGGTAAACGGTAAGAACTTGAACGCCTTGGCTTCACTCGCTCCCAATGTGGATAAATTCCAAATGGCATTTTTACGGCCTTCAACTGGAAGGGTCTTCGTCTCCGAGTGAGGAAAGTAATCCCCCCGTACTCCGCAATGGGCCGTTTGCGGCCTGTATAGACGGTGATAACTTCTCACAGTCCATTTGCCAGTTATAATTCTCCCATCCAGCTTGTCGTGTCCTGCAGTTCATTGAAGGATGAGTGGTAGATGTTCGCTGATGTTTAAAAGCTTTTGATTGCCCGCGTAAGCTTCATAATAAAAACACACTTACTTAGTGAGATAAATATATTTTTTGTCTCTTCTTATTATTATTACTTGCAAAAATAAATATTTTTTTCTTTGACCGTTGACCATTCAACTTATTGTGATATATATATTTTTTTATTTACGTAATTTTTTGATTTTCTCTTAAATTAAACTAAATCACACTGTACGTAAAAATAGTTATACAGATTACACTTACATATATTCTACAAAAAAAAACAATTTTTGGTTTTAATTAATAAAATGTGTATATCTATCTATCTATCTATCTATCTATCTATCTATCTATCTATCTATCTATCTATCTATCTATCTATCTATTGTGAACTTTTTCACCGCTGAGACATTGTCTGAAACACAAATATTCTTTTATTTCCAAAAATCAGGGGGAAAGGGCTTCAGGATTAAAGGAACAAAAGTCTTTCTCTTCTTCTTTAGTTTCCCTCGTTTTCCACGTCTTCTTTGTGCAGCACTTTTCTTTTACTGCCAGAGACACAAACAGGGAAGTCACTGCAGGTTTGAGACTTTCACTCACTCTTCAGGCCTCTCAGCAGGCAGACGTCCCAGCTTCAGCAGCAGTCATTCAGTTTCCTTTCCCCCTTTTGCCTTGGCTTGCTCCTTTTTGTACCTGGCTGATTGCGAGAAGCCGTCATTACTGCGCAAAGTGTTCGCACCTGTGGCTGTGCTGTCTGTGGTCCTGCAGCCTTCACTTCCACTGTCCATGGTGCTGATATGGCAAGGTGTCTCACACTATCTATCTATCTATCTATCTATCTCTCTCTCTCTATCTATCTATCTATCTATCTATCTCTTTTTTCTTCTTTTTTTCTTTTTGGTAAAGATTAAATGAAGTTGTGTGTGCCTAATTAGTTACACTAATTAACTAATTAATGTTTGCTAAACCTTTAATGACATTAGTTTACTATAAATATTTTTATAACAGAGAATATTTGTGCCCGTTTTTTTTTAGCAACTTCTTAACACATGTTTTAAACCACCTTTATAGGTAGTATTTTGCTTTAAGCTGTGCAGAGACGAGTGGTGCATTGCAGACCTAACACTGTTCATTTCTAGAATCTTTGAACAATCTTTGAACAGAAATTCCCCTTTGTGCAGCTGTGCGGGGCTGGGAATGATGTCAAGTGCTGGGATTGTAGGTAGAAGTGAGGGATTGACAGGTGAGACGCTCCTGACGTGATAACCACACGGAAACACGGCGGAATGTCACGTTTATGTGAGGAGAAGTGGATGGCGTGACTCTCTTCCCGTTTCCTGACAGAGATGAGAACAAATGGATGTAAGAGTGAAAGATACACAGTTAGCTCGGACACTTCCTCGGTACATCAGCGCTTAATCCAACACCAAATCCAGATTTATTGTGAGGCTTGTTTGTATTTTTGGAAGAGTTAGATATTAAATCATTGTTTTCTTATCAGCACGAGCAGTTTTAATATGCTTTACAGCTATTTTGTGCTTTGCGCTAATCATATGTTACTTGACAGGCTCCAGCTCCTTGTGACCCAGAAATGGAAATGCTGATTGGCTCTTGTTTTAATTGAAAACAGGATTGAATCAGGTTTCAATTTTGAAATTAAATGCAGATTAACAAAAAAGATAGTGAATTCCTTAAATCAAATAAAACAATTTTAATAGACTGAAACAGATCTTATAATTGTTAGATTGGCTGCAGATTAGACAATTTGAGAGCTTTGTCAATCAGATAGATGTTGTCTTTTCAATGTTTTCCACAACTGTGATAGAGACAGATTTACCGCCAAACAGCTATGACATCATCTCCGCGCACTCGTTTCCCTCGTTCACATCAACTGCTCTGTCATCTCTCTGCAAGCTCCCTTGATAGTGACGTTTATGGAGCAATGGTGGGGTGGATTTTAAGACTAGGACACGGAGGGGGAGATGATCGAATCGGGATTACAGAGATTATTTCTTCAGATTAGACTTCAGATCTCAATACTAAACTTCGGATCTAAACTGCGTTAGGGATAATTACAGTTCTTCTTCCACCTTGGGTCACCCGTTCTCCAAAGATGATCACAAATTAGCTTTTCAGACACGGGATTAAACCATGTTCCCATAAAGTGTGGCACAAAATGTCGACGGAATAATTCGATTTTTCACTGTGTTGCTCAGGAGACTTATACAATTTCTCATTCCATTAATCCCGGATTTAATTCAATCTGGAGTTGCCTGAAATAGCCGGAGTGCCGGACCTGCTGTTTCAGACTTTAATCACAGCAACACCTGGCACAACACGGCACGGGCACCGCCGCCATCCTGGCAAACGCTCCGGCCAACATTCATTTGCAACCTGCATCGTTGTCGTTGTGGCACAGCTCGAACGTTAAGTAAAAGGCAACAGCTGGATTCTACACACACACACACACACACACACACGCACACACACACACACACACACACACACACACACACGCTTATAGTCTCCCTCTATCATTATTTCTATCTCTCTCTCTGTCACTCTCTCTCTTTAAAGGATTTCTTTACATATTTAGTTATGAGCAGCATTTTTTCGTTTATTATTTCTTTTCTTATAGGTTTTAGCAAATTTACCAAAAAAATCATATTATTAAATGTAAAAAATAAAAAATGTAACTGGTAGAAAAACAACTACAGACAAAATAACATTATTATGTGAAACCATTTCATATGTTTAAATGCAACAATTACCAAAGAAATTATATTCTTTGCTAACACTATCAGATTTATTTCTAAAATATCACAATAAGTCTTGAAATATTGACCACGGGTGTGAGTGTGAGTCTGTGTGTGTGTGTGTGTGTGTGTGTTTGTGTACTGCGCTGTAATTGGATAGAAAACAATCCAGGCTGTGTCTCGCTTTCAAGCCCAGAGTTGCTGTGATTGGCTACCACTCACCGTGACCCAGAAATGGAAAAGTGGTTACGAAAATTGGATGGATTGAAAAATGTAAATTGTTTCATAAAAATATAGAGCATCACATTGAGCCATTCTTCATAAATTGGCTTTTCTGTGGCATGTGGTGAATCTCTAGCTCCTTAACTGTGGCTGACAGCCCAAAAGCGCGAGGGGCCGTAAAGGTTTGTGACGGGTTCTGACAGGAAACTGTTTTGGCCGTGGATCTGACAGGGCCAGGGACTCACGCTGACTCTAATGGCTATTGACGCCACTAATTGCAGCATCGGTGACATGGCAACACAATCCGTCTTCCTCTGCATTTACAGCAATTAGCCTCGGCGCTCGTCTGCTACAGCAGGGGGTCTCGCTTTTAGTCGGCCGTGAGATGCCCATATGTGAGCTGTCGCACTCACACACATGCTTGCGTGCCACACAGACACATGTTTTCTCGCACTCCGCGATTGCACAGAGGCCTGGCAGATCTTCAGGAAAACTTCAGTGACTGAGCAGATTGAATAATTTAGACTTTGAAATTATCTGGCCGATGTTCCGTCTGATGGTTTTGGATTGATTCATACACTCGTAATTTAAAACGACATTAGCTCAGATTTACACTCAGATTTGTGTGATTTGAAGGTACATCTAATTGCTTCTTCGTGATTCAGCTGCTTCTTTCATTGCTTTACCATTTAGCTACCATGGTTTTTGGAATATCAGGCGTTCTTAAAATCTAAAAAACTAGTAAATATCTAAAGTAGGCGCTCATATTTCAGACACACGGTAGAACATGGAAAACTAGCAGCTGCGAGGGAATCTTACGCTAATGAGTCAATCTGGAAATAAAGGAAGCAACACGAAGAACGTTAGGAGTAATAAGGGAAGGAGTGAGACGAATGAAAAAAGTGAGTGTATTCCTTTATCGTAACAGAGACACGACACCAAGAAATGTCAATCATTGAAGTCTAATAACAATTCTCTAGTAACTTTCCATCTTGTAACATTGTAATTATAATATTATAATAATATTTTTGATTTAGAGATTCGATTATTACAGTGTTTTCCTTGTGAAAGTTTTTTTTTCCACTACAGTAAACATTTTGTTTAATCTGGTGCCTAATGTGTGAAAAAATGTGAAAAAAGACGTTTGATGATGCATTCAATGGTGCGGTTTATAATCCAGTGTGCCTGATAGTCCAAAATAAATTAAAATCGTTATCAACATATAGATTTCACATATTATGCTTTGTTTATTGTTATTTGACACACTGAGAATGCTGCAGCATTACTGCAAGAAGGAACAGAGTTCGGAACCTTTCTGTCCTGACCAGCTCCAGCTCCCCACGACCCAGAAAGGGATAGAGCCTAACCGTTAGATACTTACTTAACAGTTCGGAACTTCGTGACTGCCAAAAGTTCACGCTACCGAACACGATGGACCATCTGACATCAGATCCACCTTTAAGTGAGAGGCTCCTCTTCATGCTAATGTCCTCCTCAGTCTGGAGCTCTAGTTTCCCCCGTCTGCTCGGCTTTGATGCCGCGTGGAGATACTCGAGAACAAGGGAAGCGCACATTAAAGCGAGTGTGTGTTTGTGTGATTGTGTGTTAAGCTGCTGATATTCGGGAGAGACTCTCACTGAATCTTAAGCTGGAACTCACTAGGTTCTTCACTCTCTCACTGGCCGCTCTGGGACATCCCAGCATGCCTTTCACCTTACCTCGAACCCGGAGCCGTGAACTTCCCTCGTTCCTCTTCAGAGACGAGAGCACTGGAGAAATGGAGGAGCTAAACAATAGTAAGGTAACAATAGCCTTGAAATGAGCAGCTTAAGAGCTTAGGCGGCATTAGAAACAGCAGATTTTTAGCCATAAAACTGCTCTGGTCTTATAGGACTCCAGTCTCCACTGAGGTTGGCTTGTTTATTTATTCATCGGCCCTCTGCTGCATGAATCCATCACACGGAAGGGCAGGAAATCAACCGGGGAACTCCAGAGCGAGACCTTGCTGAAGATCAGAGTGAAAGAGTCTTCTGGATGCTCTCGCCATGTTCCTGCTCTTATTTCCACTCTTTCCTCCCTTTTTTTGGCTCTCGCTCGGGGACCGTGGAGGACTAATGAGATAAAGAGAGCAAGGAGGCAGAGGAAATGTCAGGATAGGAGAAACATCCAGAAGGTTCTTAAAAGATTTGAAGTGTGGGACGATGCTCAGGTTCATGGAGAAGTCAAGGGAGGAGATCTGGAAGAGAAGGCAGCCGGCGGCTTGGTGGACTCACTGGCTTGTATTTACAAAGGCGGAACTTTTTCGCTTTTAGGGCTTAGGGTTCTTTTTTTTACTTCTCCTTTTTTGAGAACAATATGCCTCATATCCTTTTTTTTATTCCTTCATCCCGTGAGCTCTACACCAACATGGGGATTAAAACAAAACTTCAAGCTTTAGGCGCAAAACGGGGTTTGTCTTTTGCTTTCCCATCTCTCTCTCTCTCTCTCTCTCTCTCTCTCTCTCTCTCTCTCTCTCTCTCTCCACCACAACCCACGCTCTCTTTCCTCTCTCTCTCTCTCTCTCTCTCTCTCTCTCTCTCTCTCTCTCTCTCTCTCTTTATCTCTTCTCTCATTTCCATCAGTCAAAGCCACGCAGATTTACCCTTTTCCTCTTCATCAGGAGGTTGTGACAGAAGTTGAATAACATTTACCTGCTTATGTAAATAGGTTCTAGAAAATAATGTTTGCTCATAACACACAGGACAAAAAATATCTCAGCATACGTATTTGCATATGCATGACCTGAAAAAAATAAATAGAAAATTATTTTGGAGAATTTAAATCCACAATGTTGGGACATCAATAAACCTGAAAAAACAAACCTCAATGAGAAAGTCCACAACAGACACATAATTAGCATTTTTCAAAATAAAAGTCACTTATTGATAAATATATATCTATATATCTCAATCAGTGACTTTTATTTCATACTTATATGTACACTATATATTTTAAAAAATATTTACAGTATACACCTCCCACCCCCACACATAAAAAAAAACACATAGAATCGACTTTATTGAGTCGACTTAACTTGGACTTAACTAATAAGTCCAAGTCATGTCTCATACCACAAATGTCTCGCTTTATTGGGGCAAAATGGTCATGTCCAGATTATTCCCATTTAACATGAGTCGACTGTATATATTTAAATAAATATACTGTATATATATTGCATATACTGTATATCAATAGTATATACTGTATCTTTGTAGCCCTTTGGCTGTGTCTGTGCCGGAGTTTTCCATCAGCTCGGCTGTAATCTCATGGATGAGTGGAACCGCTGGAACAGAGGGGAGCGTGTAGCACGGAGCTGCTCCGCTTTGCAAATTGTCACGCAGACAGACTAATCCTGCCTCGCTGACAAATTGGACTTTCGTGTGACCAATGTTCTGTGTCTTTGTTTGTGAGCGACCGAGGGAGAAGAAATACTAATTTGTGTATTGCATAGAAATAGTACAGTTACTTACGCGTGCAGCGTGAAGAAACCTTTTATTAACACCGTTTAGTGTAATGTTCATAATTATATTTGAAGTCATACATGAAATGGGGTTTGTGCAGTCTCTGCTTTTATATACTGTATTGCTGTAAATACTCCGAATAGCAGTGATTATGGAAAATTATCATTGGTCAAAATGGTCAGTGATGTCATGGTTATTAATATTACTGTGTATCAGTCAAGGGGAAAAACACATTGTTACTCTTTCTCTACTATTTTGATATTTTTAATACAATATGTTCCAACTCGCAATAATTCACTTTATTCTGCTTCTTAACTGCTTATTCCATTTCTGGGTCACAAGGGTCAAAATTCCAGTCCCATCAGCTCTGGATTGGTAGCCAACCAATCACAGAGCGGAACTCACAAACACATACATTCTCTACACACACTCTTACTTCACGCTCATTGAGTCGCGCTTTGGTGTGTGTGATATTTATTCCGTCTTCTTTTTATCATGTCAGGTTTTACAGTCGCTGCTTCTCAGAAGACAAATGCATCTCTCAGGTAAATCCTTCTTGGTAAATTAGACGCCACGTAGCGACAACTTTCCAGGCCCATGCCTCAGTTTTAATCAGACGGATGTCATAACATATTTTATTACAAATAAAACGACCATCTAACAGTTCTGTAGTCATTTCACAGCTTTTATGTCTTATTCATCCAGCATTTTTCACTCTTCTACTTCACTCTTCATCCTCCGTTTTGATTGTTTTCTCGGTTACTCAAGTCTTTCCCAGAGTTTGTTGTGTAATGCCACAAGACTGTTCCATTTCTGTCAGCCGCGAATATGGATTTGTGGCTTTGTGTTTTCCCATCACAGTAAAGATGAAGAAACAACCGGAAAATATACGCCCCACGTGACAAAACCCGAACAGTCCCGTATACGTCCAGATCTGACACCCGATGTTAGACACATCATTAGTCGAGGATCGTACAGCCTTGGTTCTCTTTTGTCTGTCAGGAGAACGTTCATTTACATGTTTTTAGTCGGAACGGCTTCCCTAACTGACACAGATAGAGATTTAAGTCGCAGCCACTCTAGTGTGTGTGTGTCATATGCAACCATGCATTCAGAAGCCACACGTAGAACATGAAACCCATGCATTATTCTGTTCAAATGAAATAATGCATTTAATTAAGTCTCAGAGGTTTGACTAAGTAGTGTCCAAACGATTTGAGATCAGGCCATTGGAATTTAAATGTTTTGGTTTATACAGTAGCAAACTAACAAGTACAAAAAATGGCTAAAAATGTCTAACTAGTGTTTTTCTTTCTTTCTATTGTTTATTTCTATACTGTTCTAATTTGTTCTACCATTTTGAAACATTTAGTTGTTGAATTTCTAAATTAGAAAATATAACCTCATAAATAAAGGAGTTTCTTGGTTTACACATTTCCTGGCGTTTTTTGAGCCTAAATTCAGTATGACTAAAATACTTTTAAAGATTGGATATTTGCAATGGAGTAATTTTTACAATAAGAACTGTTTTTTTTAACTCATGTATGGTTTTCTGGCCCTCTTTACACCTCTGCTTATTTGCTTGGTAAAGTGTTGCAAATAATTTTCAAAACCCAGTGTTGTACAGATAATGTGTAATGTATAATTTCTGGAAATTTCCATCACAAAACGTAATCACAAATTTTTTTTTGGCAAATACACAACAAAAAAGGGTGAAATCCTGGAGGGGCTGAAATGCCACGGGCCACAAGGCGAGTGAACAAAATGTACATAAAATAAAATAAAATGTAGCGAATCCATTGATTAAATGCTGCAAAGTGAAAGTAATTCTCTGAGCCTTGAGACCACACCACACTCGCTCCATTATTCATGGAGCTCTACTCCATCTCTCTCCCTGCGTCCGTCTCTCTTCTGGCCGATGAAAGATGATGAATGGTGGGCTTACCACAGCATCCTGAATTTATTCCGCTTTTATGCCTCAAAACAGCTCAGAATTTGCGCTTATAAACACATAAACTGCCGGTCTACTGGGTCATCATCAGTTTATACCTGATCTGATCATTCGGTGCCAGAACGATGGATTTCTACAAGTACCAGTTTTGGCCTCTAAAAAGCAAAGGCCAGATGGAAGTTTGAGATGTGGTCTGCACGCATGATCCAGAACGTTTCTGCACGGGCGGGAGACGTTTTTCATTTTTATAGTACATGGAAATTGAGTCGTAATCTAATGCCGGAGTATGAGCCGGTCCGATAGAACGTGTGTTAGTTAAATGACATGGAATGGCAATATTAAGATAATGCTGGACGGAATTTGAATGGATGGAACTGTTGGAATTCAGTGTATACCTACGTATATATGCACTGTACATGTACGTGTGTTATGTCAAGGCTGTGTATGTCATGTTCTCGCTTCAGTGTTTCAGAAATGTATGCAGAATGACATCTATTATCTGTTGAAAATACCATTTGGTTTACCCTGCTAGTGTTAGCTCAATGACTTTTTATGTGAAAGCATCTGTGATATAAGATAGTATGAGTGTATGTATATCTATCTAGCCTGTGTGGAGGAAAATGTAAATATAAGAAATGCAGAACAGCAAACATAGAATAGAATTGAAAGATAGAACACATACAGGATGGAATAATTATAATACAAAGGGAAGACCAAGAATAATGTAAAAAAACACAATGGAAACAGCAACGTATTGAAAAATTGTATTGTACAGTATTGTATTTTTTTTACAATATATGTGAAAACACTTAATTTAAAACGCTTGCATATTTTGCACATTCCAACTAACCATCACTTCATCCATCCACCCTATATTTTTTCCCTCGCTCTGTGTGTGTGTGTGTGTGTGTGTGTGTGTGTGTGTGTGTTTGTGTGTGTGCGTGTGTGTGTGTGTGTGTGTTTGTGTTTGAATGAGCATAGAAGAAACACTTAAGACTTCAACTTGTTGCAATACATGTGAGACCATCATTTAAAATCACTCAAGCAAAATACAAATAATTTGTTTCCCAATGCACACACACACAAACACACGCACACACAAACACTCACACGCACACATGCACACACACACACACACACACACACACACACACACACACACACACACACACACACACATATATGGAACTATTCAACCAGCAGTCATTTCACATCTGTGTGTGTGTGTGTGTGTGTGTGTGTTGGTGTGCTCCAGATCTGTAGTGTTTTGATGCGCACGGAATGAATCTCTTCCATGCCAGTGGAAGCAGTGTTAAGAGTTAAAGCTGCTTCAGCGTCACTGATTATCCTCTCGGAACATAATCAGCGCGCCGCTCTCTTAGAGGAGAGATGAGAAAACACATCCGTCCTTGCTCTGCCTGGCTTATGAAATTACTGATCTGATTAAGTCACCGTTTTAAGCTGTTTAATCAGAGCTTTTGTGCGTGGCTTAGTGGTTCAAGATCTTGGTTGCAAGCTGAGAAGTTGGGGAGATTGATTCTGCAGCTATATTTGTACTTTATGTGCACTAATATAAAATTGATTAAAATGGATGGATTGTACTGATACGGAAATATTTGATCTGTTTGTTCATGTTTATCTCTGTATTCGTTTGTTTAAAGATTTGGTATTGTTATGGCTATCAACTTTTGGAATTTTTCCTGCCCAGGAAGTGAGTTTCTTCCAAAAATAAGAGTTTATGTCTATAACTCCTAAACCCTACTGTGAATACTACAAGAGTACAGTGAAGTGCTTCATTTCATCGAATTCTGAACTTGATTGTTTTGTGCTATTTTCTGTAAATTTAATTTGATCCATCGGACTACTTGTGGTTTTTAGTCTTATAAAAACAAATACAGTGTCATATGAATTTATCAAATCTTCTTATTTCACTTATTGGAAACCTTTTTTTTTGTCTACTAAAATGTTTCATTGATTCACACGGTTCAAGTGTGATATTTTGCAAATTGTAACTGCTAGAAAGATGGATTCTACAGGTCACTCACACCCATGTCGCTAAAATCAGATCAATCAGAACAACACAAATATTTTTTTTTGTTATAAAAACAAAAAAAAGTTGATAAATCCTATTATTCAAGTCAATTCTATGTTTCCATTATAATGTGTTGGAGACATGCCGGGTGATTGACGGACTGCACAGCCAATCAAACATCTGCCATCAAATGTCATTCACGTAAAGATTTCCTCCGCAAATGTGTTTTAGTGCATGACGTCCTGAATGTGTTTGTGTATAATGTCTTAATCAGGAAATAATGATTCCTGGGTTTCGTAATCAAGCATGTCAAATTTACTCTGCGAGGAAGAAAATTGAATCAGATTCATACAGACGGAAAGGTAGACTGTTGTGAAGATAGAAGACAGACAGATTTATAAGACAAAAAGACCTAGGCAGGCAGAAATATAGATGAATGGATGGATGGAGGGATGAATGGAGAGATAGATAGATAGATAGATAGATAGATAGATAGATAGATAGATAGATAGATAGATAGATAGATAGATAGATAGATAGATAGATAGATGAATGGACAGATTCTGAGTGAGTCAGAGTGTCAGCAAGAATCTGATCCCCACCTGCCCACCACTGTTTAAGCTGCCCACTGCTCCGGGTTAGTGTGTGTGATTGAACACAATTTTGATACGGCCCCTAGTGGCCATATGGACCGACTCCCCCGGTTTTATCATCTAAAGCTCTTCTCATCTGTCTTTCAGGACAGTAGTGTGGACTCTCGGCAGCGTGAGTTTCACGTGGAAGCGTGATCAGTGGGGTCAGACTCTCCCACGGTGGGTGGCTTCCCCGCTAATGATCTCGCTCTTACCTTCTTAAAGGCCTTTGAAGTGCCTCTCTGAAGATAAAGCGACTCGCACTCGCCTTTCCTCTGTCTTTTCACATTTTTATCTCCCAGCGCCGGAGCCGGAGATGAGAGGATGTCCTTGGCATCACCCGGGAAAAGGGAGAGTTCTCACCGCCCCCTCATGCCCCCGTGTCTTCTCCGCAGGTGCGCTGGACCCTCGTGTCACTCGCGGGATTATACTGTCAAATTACCGCTGGCGTTTCCTCTCGACATGATTCTGTGCATATAAAGGCTTTCTAGAGAGCGGGAAAGCGCCGTTGTGCTGATGAAGCAGTTTGCAGGAATGGATCAAAGTCACTGAGAACTTCATAAGAACATTAATCTTTTCATTACGGGATACAAAAATCTATTATTTTTTAGTTTAGCTTGAACCCATTTCTACAGTAACAGACTCTGTTTTGAGGCGGAGTTTGCATGTTTTTCAAGCCTTCAGGCCCAGAGCTGCTGTGATTGGCTCAAGCTCCCTGTGACCCAGAAATGGAAAAGCTGTGCAGAAAAAGGATGTCTGTATGGATGGGTTGAAGATGTTTAGTTGACATTTACTTACTAACATGTAAGTTTACATTATAGTTATCATGGGAAATTTAAAATAATTTACCGTTACGTAAGAATGAAATTCTTTTATCGTTACGTAAGAAATGAATTTACAAATATATATATTATACAGTTAGACTGTGTTTATACTATATATATGCGTGCATAAAAATTATGTATATATAATATGATATACGGTATAATGTACTAGTATTGTAAATAATATGTACTGTAAATATTAAAGTATGGGGGCAAAAAAGAGCATTCAAATAGAGACAAGATAGAATAAACTCTCTCTCATTACTCAAGTCATTTCCAGTTAAACCATGTATGAAATGGCATGTAAACAGTTTTATGTAACATTTCCAATCTATTTTTTTTTTGTAATTTTGACCAAAAATCGGCTTTTGGAATCTACCAGCATTAATCCTCCGTAACATATAATATTTCCATATATCCCGCGGGATCTAAATGGTTCAGGTGGATTGTGGGTAAAGTCATATTCTGCAGAGATTGCAGCGGTGAAGCATGGGCGTAATCTCATGGCTGACGTCCGTCTTGTTTATCTCGTAGGCCGGGCCTGGATGTACGTACAGTATTGGTGACTGGGGGTCCGCGTGTGGTTCTGTCTAACGTATGTGGCAGGTACGAGTGACATGACTAATGCAGGGCTGTGTGACATGGCGAGGTGAATTAGCCATGGCGTGATGGTGATGGGGGCTGGGATTCCAGTTTAATCTGTATGGCCGTGCGAATGTAGGACACACAACGTACGTCCACGCACTCACTGACCCTGCACATGCTTTTAAAGGGTCGTATAATGTCAGATCTAATATTCCTTATTTTCCTAAGCCCAATATATTTAACTCTCACTCCAGTTGCCAGAAGTCGATATGCTTTTCCTGGTACGGAAAATCTGTCAGATGTTTGAGGAACTGCTTTGAATGATTCAGTGGGTTTATTCTGCAAAGATGCCGTCCGATGGATTAAACCAGCATTTACTAAAATAACCCGATCCTTAGAATCAGTTTCAGGTTTAAATCACACGATGGCTGAACTGAGTTACTGTACTGTAAACCGGTTCTGATATGGTTTGGTCATTTCCTCATACAAAAAAATGTTTGCAATGTGTACATTTCTCATTGGTGGGAAAAATAAAGGTTTTCTTCTTCTTCTTCTTAAATAGGTTTTGTGATATTAATACATTTCGTTAAATATGAAATATAATTTGGATTATTTAGTTTACCTTTCAGAATATTTGACACAATAAGAAAATTTGAAATCACGTTTAAAACCTACTTTTGGCACATTTTTTTTAGGCACAAATAAGAAAAATATAATAGAAACACATATCGAATTTCACAATTGAAAACACATGCAAAGAATAAAATATAAATGTAATATAAAATGAAATGAAATTATTTATTATTATATTATATATACACACACGCACGCAGATATTATTATATTTTATAGTATTGACACATGCCAACTATAAGTATATCAAGACATAGCTTTATTAAACTAATAAAAACTCATTATAAATAAACATTTTAAATTACCCTTTTAAATGAATGCCAATACATTTTAATCAAACTTTAACTTGCATCAAACTTACTTGCATTATCTTACAGATAAACAATGCCCCCCAAAGTAAATTTGGAACCAAACACACAACCTTAGTGTTGCAAAAACCTCTGATGGAACAAGCGGAAATACAGTGTGTATATTTATACTGTATATATTTACTTTATATTACTGCATTGTGAGTTCAAAGTATTCTCGCCTATTGCTTGATGCTTGATATGCACAGGTTGAAAGTGAGTGTATATGAAATATATTCACGTTTGAGCCTCTTTGAAATGATCGTTTTGTTCCAGTTTGGCACGATAAGTCATATGTACATACCATAAAAGCATCTCTCCATCTGGCTCTGGCACGCGTGGTCCGCACATGTGGCTCAGGCTCACACGCATGAAATCGTGCTTCTCACACCTCTGGTTCACTACAGAACACGAAGAAAAAAAAAAGAGTGAGCCAGTATGTGGCCATTAGTGATGTGATAGATAGACAGCAGAATGAGATGAAGCAGCTCTTCTTCGTGCTTTGTGTTTCCCGGCTCTCCAGCTCTAATTGAATAGCTGTCGTCTGTGGCCTGATTATGGTAATGGCTCCCTGCAGAACAAAGCTAGGTGAGTGTCCTTGTGATTAGAAAACAGTCAAGAGGGCACATCAGCCGCTGAAGCCCCCAGTCACAGGAGACCCCTGTCCGAGCCTGTCTGTCTCCCTCGTGAGGAGACCCTGGTGCTGCTAACAAGACAGAGGTGACGTGAGACCACCACAATGGGGCTCAAACACCAGTTCTGGATCAAAACTGACCCAAGGTGACCCCTGATTTGGCCCAATATGAAAGGAATAGAGTGGAAGAAGACGTGGAAGTGGAAACAAAACTGAGGCTTTTTTTCTTTGTGTTTGGAAAGCCAGTGGTGTAAAGTACTTGACTAAATAAACTCTGTTACTTTGCTTTTTTGCTGCTTTGTACTTGTACTGAGTATCAAAAATACAAACAACTTTTAATCTCTACTTGACTATATTTGTGATAGAGTATCTGTACTCTTTACTCCACTACATTTAAATGGACACTTTCCGTTACTCAATTCTTTGCTCACCTTGAGAAGCCCGACAGTAGCGTGTCACCTTGAGAAGCCCGACAGTAGCGTGAGGATCATGTTTTTTGATTTCTCCAGCGCCTTCAACACCATCCAGCCGGTGCTTCTGGAACACAAACTGGAGGAGGCTGGTGTGGACCTCTATCTGACGGAGTGGATCATGGACTATCTGACAAACAGGCCACAGTTTGTGAGAGCCAAGGACTGTGTGTCTGACACTCTGAGCTGCAGTGTGGGGGCTCCACAGGGGACTGTACTGGCTTCTTTCCTCTTCACTCTCTACACCTCAGACTTCAGACACAACACGGACGGCTGTGTTCTGCAGAAGTTCTCTGATGACTCAGCAATTGTTGGGTTGATCACAGGAGCTAACGATGCTGAGTACAGAGGACTCACTCAGGACTTTGTGGACTGGTGTCGGCGGAACCACCTCCTGATCAACGCAGGGAAAACTAAGGAGATGGTGGTGGATTTTCGCCGGCGACAGTCTACTGTCATCCCACCGATGCACATCCAGGGAATGGACATTGAGAGAGTGGAGTCTTATAAATACCTGGGTGTGCATCTGAACAACAAACTGGACTGGACTCACAACACAGACGCACTGTACAGGAAGGGTCAGAGCAGACTCTACCTCCTGAGGAGACTGCGGTCTTTTGGAGTGAGAGGGTCACTCCTGAAGATCTTCTATGACTCTGTGGTGGCATCAGCAATCCTGTACGGTGTGGTCTGCTGGAGCAGCAGCATCTCAGGCAAAGACAGGAAGAGACTGGACAGGATCATCAAAAAGTCCAGCTCTGTCCTGGGTGCACTCTGGACACAGTGCAGGAGGTGGGTGAGAGAAGAGTCCTGGATAAACTATCATCCATCCTGGACCTGGACTCTCACCCACTGGTGGACTCACTGTCTGCTCTGGAGAGCAGCTTCAGTGGCAGACTGATTCACCCCCGCTGTGTGAAGGAGAGATATCGCAGATCTTTCCTACCTGCTGCGATTAGACTCTACAATTTGAACTTAAATTTAAACTGGTGACTGGAACTATGCTTATGACGGGCAGGTTCATTTATGGTCTGTGTTTGTTTGTTTGTCTATTATGATGTGTGCAGTGCGTTATGGTGATGTTTGTTTATTTATTTGCTTGGATTTGTTTTTGCTGTTGTGACGTGAAATTTCCCCGCTGTGGGACTAATAAAGGATTTTTCAATTCAATTCAATTCAATTCAATTTGTTAATGTGCAAGACATGTCAGCATGTTTTTCTGTCGTGGTTCATGGGCAGACGAGGTGATATCGCCATCTGCAGGATGCTGAAAGTACTGGATGCTATTTATGAGCTAAATCACATGTGAATTAGCGGTTACACTTTTTTGCACATTTAAGTTTGAACTTTTTAAAATCTAGGCCACACCTGCCCTATAAAAAATGCTTAATATGCATGCATGCATTTTCTCATGCGAAGTGGCAAACCTTCTCTTTTTAAATACAAATAAAAATTGTGTTCATTCACAAGCACTTTTGTTAAATATATTTGGTGTCCACAAGGGGCAGCGCTGGTTTCTTTGAGCGCATTTGTTTCAGACGACTGCATCTATGGATCTCCATCAGTGGAGGACCCGGCATAAGAAAAGAGAAGTGGAGTTACCTTAACATAACAATTTACAGCGACAAGCCGCAGAGCTTAAGAAAATTATTATTATCGACTCATTAATAATTAATTAACAATTCTGCAGGAAAAGAAACTATAAATTGTTTTTTAACTCAACTTTGGCATGTTTGCTGTAACAACACATTGGTGAAAACTTGTAACTTTTATGTTTGTCGATCTAATTCCCAGAAGGATGGTGGAGGATTGTGCGTGTGTGTGTGTGTGTGTGTGTGTGTGTCTTAAAGAGTCGGAGGACCTCCATGATCAGAATCTTGCATTCGTCTTTTATTAGCTCATATAATGTATAATGAGTTTTTGTCTGACCTAAATGAGTCAGTATCTATTTAAAAAGAAAGAGACATTGAAATATTAGACGAACAACACCGAGTTTGAATGAATGGATGAGTTTTGCTGATCAGCGTTTTTCCTCAGAGTTACTCAAGCCTTTGTTCCACCGTACAAAAGAATAGTGATAAAGAAAGGCACTATAGTAGACAATAAAGCAGAGCGGCGGACGATTAGAAAATAAATGCTCCTTGTAAAAAGAGGTTTATTAGCTTTTAACAGCTTCAAGGAAAATTCAGAGCAAAATAAACCACGCGCATTTGAACATGTTTACGTTGTGTTCACGGTTCAGGACGAAGGATTTAAACCTGATCCTGTGTGTCCACTGTTTAAATTATTTGCAGTTTGATTTCGACCTTTTTAAGTTCAAGTTCAGTGCATTTGTAAGGCGCTTTTCACAGTTACTGTCACAAAGCGCACCTTTGAAGATGACGCTTTATTGGTTTATTTAGATAGAATTATACAGTAATGTTTATTTACACAGATATATAAACAGTTGATTTTATTTATTTAATCATTTACTGCCATTCATGTTATATACTGTAGTTACAGTATTATATACGTAGCATATAAAAATTTAAATTATTCTATTATCATTTCAAATTCTTTGAATGACTTTACAAAATAATTTGAACACTCACATTTTTGAACAATTCACACACATTTTTCAATATTTACCGTTGCTTTTGGTGGTATTTGTTTTATATTTTTCTTGCTTATATGCATTATATTAAACCTACTTTTGTATAGCATTAGCAATCAGTTCTATCCGCCATAAGTTCTCATTTCTTTTTCTTTTTTTTCTCTTATTTCAACTTTTAAAGGCCATTCACTACACATAAAACTGTGCATGTTTCTGTGCGTGACTTATTTACACATAAGTCACATACAGTGACTTACGTGTATATATATATATATATATATATATTACTTTTTATACATTTTTACAAGTTTTTTTTAATGCATTATCAGAATGTTGAATCTACAGCTTTTCACATTTACACTAATAATTTTGCATCTTCCTTGTCACTTTTGCTGTTTGTATATATCAACTTCAAAATACAAAAAAAGTCAAAAACCAAATTTGATCAAATTTTAATTCAAAAACAACTGTTGTGACATGGAACTACCTAAAATGTCATGAATCTGCCGGTGAAGTCAGGCTGATACAAAATCTGTCGTTATACGTGTCGTCAGCCGGATCAATGTAACGATTTCCTCTCCTGTTATTTCTCTGTATAACACTGAAACAGAGGTCACTGGAGCTTTATAACCTTTTCCAGTTCCTCTTTTTTCCCCATCGCTCCATCTTGCCCATAATCTCTCGTCAGTAGCGGGCTAAGTCCATCAGCCTGAGATCGGCCCGAGCACCAGGACTCTGTGTTCTAGCTCAGAGAAGCTATTGACTGGTAAGAGGAGTGTATTATTATGGTCATTCACCGTAAAAGCAATTGCTGCTATTATGTGTTCCGTTGGAATGAAGAGGGAATGGGATTTGTTGCCCTATCGCATCAGGGGCTTCTCTTCCCGCTGCACCTTAAATGCGAATAATCTCTTCCCGGTGTTGGAAGGGGATTGGAAAAACGCTGGGATCATGAAAAATAGAACTGGGCGATTTCACGCGGCTGCACGGGAACATTCTGAGCTGAATGGGAGTGAGACGGATTCATCCGGGGCTTGCGTGGAAACATGAACGTTGTATGTTGAGACTTTTCTTAAAACACACGGAGGGATGAAATCAAATATTGATTTGGCGTAACACTTATGGAATCCGATTAGTGGCAAAAATATCAAACGTAAATTTCTATGAGACGAAAGAAAATGCTTCGCCTTTTTTAATTTTTAGCTTGTAATCGTCCCATTTTTGTATGGAACAAATTTTTTGCTATTTTTTTTTTTTACAGATTTTTGCATTTTTGGACTTTTGGCACTAGTTTCACGTGGGGGCGGCCCTTTACTCTGATAGGCTGGTGAGGACCGCCCCCACTGGCACTAATCTTATTCCATAAACACTCAAGTCGAGTTTTTTGCGTCTATTTTTCTGCTTTTTTATGAATGTGATCTTAATCATATCTGCGGGTGATTCTGTGTTAGCAGTTATTCTGTGATTCGGCGTGGTAGCGAGACCCCCTATTGACTCTAAAATTATTAAATCATGAACTGTCCTTCTCCATCTTGATGCTTCTCAATTAAAACGTGTGTGTGTGGGAGTGGAGCGACGTGAGAGAGATCACACGTCTTTTTAGCAAAGAACCGAATAAATGCAGAATCCATAATGGCTGAGGTTCTTTAGCATTAGCGATTGCCTGCTGGTGATGTTTTCCTGCATTTATTTTATACAAAGAAGACAAACTGTTCATGAGACCACCAGTGATCGATGAGAAATTGCAGAATGCTGGAATAAAACCTGGCAGAGTGATGATGCGGAACCGAGTCAACTGCCAATGAGCAATGTAAAGGTTATTCTGCTCTTACCCACAATGCCTTGGCATCCAGAAGGTGGCATTTTACCCTCGGAACAGATGTCACCCGGGTCTCTCTGCTCCAGTCTGAACTGACATTGGGAGTTGGACCTTGCTGGCCAAATTGCAACCTGTCCCGTTTGTCCCTGCCCTCACCCGCGTGCCAGCCCGAGCCGTGCCAGTGAGAGGAAACACTTCACCTCTCTAATTCGCCATCATCGCTGCTGCCAAATGTGATTCCAATCTGAGGACAAAAGAGAGAGGTGGACAAAAGCGGATGGAATTAGCTCTATAGACAGCAGGGTGTTTGCAACATCAGGGTTGTGGGTTTGACGTCCAGTAAACGTTATTAGACTGTCACTTTGGATAAAAGCGTCTGCTAAATTAGTTTATTGACGTTTGTTGGATTTCCTCTGGGTCTCTGGTAATCAATGGGTTCAAATGAATTCACACTCTATATTTGAAATAGGTGTGTGTTTGGGAGTCTTGTCGTGTGATTGGTTGAAAACCAATATATTCCGCCATCTTTTTTTCCCCCCACCTATTTTTTGTGTTGAATCTTGACGTAACAAAGAAATTGATAAATTGACTTAAAATTATTATCATTTTTTTCCTTATAGAAAAGATTTGATAAAAAGAGCCATTTTCCCAGTTGAAGTCTTTTTTTTTTGCATGTTCTCGCTTGTGTGTGTTTCTTCCAGGGCTACGGATTTCTCACACATTTAATGTATATAGGAGATTTAGAGTTTGAGAAATATTTAGAAGTGTGTGTGTCCGTCCCGCTTTGTAATTGATTGGACACCAATTCAGGGTGTGGCCCAGAGTTGCTGTGATTGGCTCCAGCTCCCCGTGACCCAGAAATGGACTCTAAAAATGGATGCATGGATACAAAGTGAATATCAAAGTGAAAATAAGTGAGTTTCAAGAGGTGTTTTGTTACATAGTTTCCTCGGTGTTATTAACTCAGACAGAAGTTGTGGATGTAGAACAAATCAGGTTATAAAGTGAGACAAGCTCATCGTGTTACCGTCTGTCTGCTGTAACCAGAACTGTGGGCTGTAAGTGCACAGAACCTGCCAAACATCTCAGCAATGAATAGACCTGAAGACCAGATCCAGAAGGTCTAGCTGCAGGTAGAGCGTGTAGGGAATATCTCAGCGTAATCTGAGCGGGAATAAGCACAGCTCCTCAGCGTATTGCCTGGAAAACCTCCCGGACGCTGTCTAGACAACCTTCGACCTAACCTGATTTACTCAAACTGATGCTACAGGTTCATTAGGGCTCATGTAACATCAGCAATGCAATCAAAACCCAAGCCTTCCTTTCCTCTTACAAGCGCTTTTATCTGCTCATTGATTTCACTTTAGATTTACTTCCAAAATGGCTAGGCGTAATATAATAACTTTAAACGTGTGATGCGTTTTGAAGTATATAAAGAAGAACTAAATGCCAAATACAGGACTCTGCAACTAATTTACACAGCCATAACTTACACTTACAGCGTCCCCGGACTTTTTTTTTTTGCGGGTTTTGCTTTTAAAAGCTGAAGTTTTCAGACTGTTAAACTGAATTGTGCCTCTCCTGTGGTGATCTGTGAGCATTTATGGAACGTTCCGGTATCTCGGAAGTTCAGCAGGAACTATTTAAGACATAATTAGGAAGTATAAATTCCAGAAATTGGCTTTCACGGTTTTCTAAGTCTGAGCAGAACATCTAAGTGATATGTGATTTGTTTTAAATATGAGTGAGAGAGATAGAGAGAGAGAGAGAGAGAGAGATGCATATTGATATTTGGATCAGATATGGAAATGATGGTATGTGAAATCTTTCTCTTGGCAGGAAGCGGCTGTGGCCTCGGTGTCACATCCACTATTATTGGATGCAGAGTGTCCGACTTCCCGCGTTGGTCCAGCAAAGCGACGCTACTCTGCCATCACCCATCCTGCCAGATTAGCTAATCTCATCTGTGCCCTTAATGGAGGAAAGCAAGGATGACAAACGAGATTAAGCCATTGACTGATGTCTGCAGATAATTCACCGCTTTTTCAATGGCGGATAATAAATATTTCTGTTTGTTCTGCACAAATATCAGGGAAAAATACAGTAATGACTTGGAAATTCCAAAAGGTAAGTTTTAGGTATTTAGTACACAAATGTTTGGTGGGTCACTAGATTTTATACTTTTATACAGTTAATGCTAATTAATGGTTTTAATTATTACACATTATTTATTTATTGTTTTTTTTATATTATTTATATTATATGTAATCATTAGTATTTATTGGCACAGATGCTTATTTATCTCTCTCTCTCTCTCCCTTTCTCTCTCTCTCTCTTTATTCACCATCTAGTCTTCCTGCTGGGGACTGTGGGTAATATATTGCACAAAATCCATTTTAAAGGTAATTAAAAATTGTGCAAATATCTGGTTTCCAAAAATGCAAAACACAAATACCATTGACATCATCAACAGCTTCCAGTAGAGGTGGAGATGTTTCTTCTGGTGAGGTGAAGTGAGCCTGTGTTCTCACTGTAGAAGGGTCTCCCCGGGGTCTCTTCACTGCTCGTAAGTCAATACAAACATTTTTTTGATGAACCTAATGAGAGGAAGATGTTGAAGTTCCTCGCGCCATAGATCCAAAGAGAGATTTTCCTTCTTGAACTGTTGAACGAGTCCCTTACATTTATTAAGAGCTGGTAGAATTTGACCGCTTGGCTGCTCAAGAGAATCTATTGACTTGATCTGTTTTGTGTTCTTTTATTATTTATCGTGCAGAAACTTCACTTCTGTGGTGAACTTGCTAATGTGGATTTTTAGGCCAGTTAAGTGGATGTGGATGATGTGTCAAAAGTGGATGATGGTCATAAATAAAATGATGAGTGAAATCTAATTTCTTATTATGTGAAAATTTGTTTAGGAATTTGTTAATGTATATTATTTTAAAATTAATTGTTTAATTTGTGTACATTTTAAGCAGTTTTCAGATTGCTACCGCACATTAAGACGACTATTATAATGAATTAGTTATTAGTTTTTTATATATATAAATATACGCATATGTAAATATACACAGTATACTTATATAGTGTACACACACACACACACACGTATATCCCCACCTTCAGGCCCAGAATTATTTATAAAAAATTTTTATAATAAATATTTATAAAATATTTATATGTGTGTATACATATTTATAATCTAAATACCGTATGTTATTTAGCTGTCTAGATGTCTTTTATATTGTTTAGATGTCTTATCTAAAGTTTGAAGCCAATATTTTCATTCAGACTCTAAATCCCAGGGTACAAGAACTTCCAGAACCTTGAATATTTTGACTTCATTAACATACATTTTACATCTCTTCTGCCTCCTTAGTTTTTTTGTGAGCATGAATTTTTTTTCTCAGTTCTCCACGTCTTCTCAGCGTAACACTGGCCGCCAACACCCGGCCTGTTTATTTGCTCTTTTAATTATCGTGAAATATAATTAATCATGTAAATATTTCTGTTGCCACAGGATATTGAGTGGTGCTCTGGATAAATGCCACGCGCTGAGACGTGTATTTGTTAAACAACAGCATAAAGACGGCGTCAAGTGTGCGCTCCTGCTAGCTTGTTAGCTTCCGTCCGAGTTTTAATTGATGTTCCCTTGTTCCGCAGGGCTTTATTTAGACCTCGCAAAGGTCGTTGAAAGTTCAGCTTTAACTTCTCAGAGTTTCACACTCCAGCCAACATTTAACGGCCCGGTTTTAAGTGAAGACGCTAGAATATGAATGTGAAACTAAAGTCCCACTTGCCTCAAAAAAGCCAACCTTCCAGAGAAAGTGAGAGTGAGTTTGTCGCGGCCGTCTGTAAGTGGTAATCTTTCTGAAGATGACTTCTTGAAGACTGCTTTTGAGAACTATTATCCTTGATGTGCCAAGATATTGCTTGATAAAAGAGACAAAGAACAACATTTATCTCAAAACAGATGCTATAGCAACCGTCTTAGCAATCTTGGGGTTGGTGATTGATGTTGGAATGATCAACGGAGAAGTTATTTGGCCGAAGAATGGCCA
This sequence comes from Paedocypris micromegethes, assembly GCA_028031935.1. NCBI lineage: Eukaryota > Metazoa > Chordata > Actinopteri > Cypriniformes > Paedocypris > Paedocypris micromegethes. The sequence goes on from CM051498.1 coordinate 4,496,268, forward strand.
TTTTATTTATTTAGCTTGGAATGACTCTATAGCGGTGGCAATTTTTGAAAGCACAACGCAAGGTTGAGATGAACATAAAAGAGAAAATATGTTTGTAGTTCAGTTCTTATAGGATGGTATAAGTTACAGAGGATAAGAAACGTGTCCAACGTTTCCCTGAGATTTTGGCAAGAGTGCTAAATGTCTTTTTTTTATTTTATTTCTATACTACTTTGTAAAATAGTCGTGTTTTTATTTCTATTAAGAGATAATCGTGTTTCTATGAAGACACCTGTGTTAAAAATAAGTGTGAAATAGCGATTAGTGTAACTGGATGACCTTGGTTCAGATGTTTTGGAGCCAAATTCATGGCCCAAATAATGCAGAAAAGGCCAGTTAAAAAGCTAAAGGACAGAATGTCAGTACGTTGCTTATGCACATCTGCAAATGTTTATTTCGTGGACGTATTTTTTTTTTTCATTTGTATTACAATTTTTTTATTCTAAATACAGCATTTTTTGGTGGCTCAATGTGTTAAAGTTTTGCAGCATTAAAGATTTGAATCTAAGCATCAAAAAGTTACATAAAAAAAAAACAATGTAAAATTGTGAAACTGATTACACCTGCAAATTCTAACAAAAGTCTGAATAATATACTTTTTTTAAAATTCAAATGCCTAAAGCAGAGAAATAACATACTATAGGGTTTTTTCCTTTCCTACACATTTTAACAGACAAATACCAAACCCTTCGCACGTCAGCAGCAACAAGCCCTTCTGACTTTTTCCCCCATCGTGTTTTTTCCCCCTCGTCTCTCTCTTTCTATTTCCTGCACCTCATTTCATTTATTTTCTGACCTGAATTTGAAGGCTGACCCCGTCCACTGATCTCTCCAAGTAAGATGTGTGCATTAGTGGGATTCAACCACAGACCTTTTTGATCAAAGACCATGACCGACTTCAGATTTGTTCGCAGGGGAAGAGGATCCATGTTGGCAGGGGACAATAGGATGCAGTACACTTCCAAGAGAGTCGGAATTGATTTGCTTGGGAAAGGGCAAGTCGAGGCTGATTTGCACTTGCTGCATATCCAGGCAGACTCGTGGGACGTGGCTTTTCTTTTTTGGAAACAACCAGATATGGTTTCAAAGTCATACAGACGCCCGGCCCTGGTAAAGCGTTCATGGCAGAGTTGTGAAATGAGATGTAAATGTGCTACACCACAAACACACGGTTTAAGCCAAACTAGGGTTTGCGTAAGGAATTTCCACGCTGCGCTCACACACGTGTGCGTTTAACACGAGTGTTCCGGAGCCGTGCAGAAAGAGAAACCACAGCAACGAGGTAATTTATCTTTTCTGATAAATTCCCGTCTGCATCTCCAGAGACTCGCAGCCGTTACAGAAAAATCCTCTTGGATTCTTTCTCTGGTGATGTCCTACTCTGTCCTACGCTTACTTTCTCTGCCAATGATCTGGGCTTCAGTTGTCTTTTTAATCTTTCTATCTAGTGCTTCATCCATCCATCATTATCTATCTATCTATCTATCTATCTATCTATCTATCTATCTATCTATCTATCTATCTATCTATCTATCTATCTATCTATCTATCTATCTATCTATCTAATCTATCTGTCTGTCTGTCTGTCTGTCTGTCTGTCCATGCGTCCATTCACCTGAAATCCACCAATCTTCCATCTCAATCCATCCCTTCATCCATCCATCCATCCATCCATCCTTCTATCCCTCCTTCAATCAATCAATCAATCAATCAATCAATCAATCAATCAATCAATCAATCAATCAATCAATCAATCAATCAATCAATCAATCAAAGCTTAATAAATTAACAACATAATACTGTCTTGTGTATCCAAAGAAACAGTGCTTTTTTTTCAAGTTGGATTGTTTATTTTTGCATTTGATTATTTAAATAAGTCAAACATTAACTTTTCAATGAAACTATTCAACACGGATTCTTATAGGTCTAACCTGATGGGCAGTTAAAACATCATTAGATGAACTGCTCTGCTGTCAGTGACACCGTGTGTGTGTCGTGGATCCAAAGGTAGCAAATGCCACATCTATTCGGTCTTTCAGTTGAACACAAACGTCTCATGACAAGTGAATCACACACACACACACACACACACACACACATATGCACACACACACACACCCCCCAGAATACCCTGAATGACAGTCTTCTCCCCCCCATCCATCTGCTTAATCCACCATCACTGAGGGAGAAAAGCCTATCAAGGATGATATTTGAGGAGAGCAACGGTCATTCGCTAGTCTTAAGTCTTCTTTGGTAAAGGATATGACCGGGATTATGTCCACGTTCAGCCTCCTGTGGAATCGGGAGATGAATTCTCTTAGTCTGAGCATCTCTGAGTGTGGCCACTGGTATCATGCTAATGTTTGTGATTACTTAGCTGAGGTGCTTATCTGCAAACTGCCACACTGCATCCGGAATTATTCTGTCCTGCCACAATATCTTGCAATCGATTCTGGCTTTAGAGGAGACAAAATAACTGTATTAGGCCTGATGCTGGCATCACATCAGCAGGACACAAACCAGGGTCTGGGGAGAGTAAAAAAATGAAAACAGTACAAGAGAACGAGGAAAAGGTTATGGTTCACACACCCACACATACTCGCAGATATATCAAAGTGGGGTATTTTCTTTCACTAAACACATTCACTAGCCCCATTCTTATTCATCTTAATCCTCACCAAGTTTTAATTGTGCTATCCTAACAATGACTCTAAAATAGAGGTGGGCAAATATTTTGATTTGCGGGCCACATTAAGTTCTAAAATTTGGGGCTCATACAATTTTGGATCTGGAGGAAATATAGTGGTACCATGGTTCACAAACGCAAAATTAACCAGATTTATGTTGAAAAAAAAAATATCCGACTTTCATTGAATTTTAGTTTGGCGGGCCGGCATTAAAACATTTAACGGGCCGCGTTTGGCCCCGGGGTCGTAGTTTGCCCAGGTCTGCCCTAAAATCTCATCTTTACCCTTACGCAGGCTTTCAAAATTGTGAGGTCTCTATAGGTCACCATAGGTTCCCACTTTCCTATAAAAACATAGTATTCGGGTTAATATGTCAGAACACACATCATTTTCACACGCAATTTGAAACTCATAGAGTCCCAAATTATGGGTATTATATACTTGGTTGTTTCCCGTGATTTTTTCCCCACATTGTGACCCTGATAAGGTTTTCTTTGGTAATTAAACCAATTAGCCAATGGCTGGCCAGTAGTTTTCTTGGTTTACTTGAGTAGATTTGCTTATCAGTGGGAGCCTGTTATATACCGAGAGCATCAAAGTGCCCAGCAAATGGAAACAGTATGTGCAAAGAAAAAAAAAGGATGACTATAAGAATAGCCAAACGTTATTCCTTTATGGCCACTTTTGTGCTAAAACATAGACTAAAATGCTTTGATAAAGTTAGAAAATATGACAACAATAAATCTTCACCTTCTCCTGCTGTGGGATTGAAGACATTTACAAGGCTGTTGCCGCTAGTCTTTTCTTCACAGTCAAGTGTATCTGTTAATCCCCCGAGATTGTGGAATGATTACACAAACATTACACCGCGCTAGCTCCCATGTCACATTAAAATTGTGCCGGCTCCTAATAGCATCTTTAGACACTCTCTTTCCATCCCCTGCCTCTTCTTCGCTTTTCCTTCTTTTTCTACTTGGATGACTGTGAACATAAACTTAAACCAAAGGTCAAGTGACTGTTTTTTTCTATCCCCTCCATTTTTTATTAAACAGAGGAAAGGATTGTTTGGAGGCAGCTGTGCATGAAATTATATTGTTGTGATAAAGTGTAATATGGATTACGATATAAAATTAAATATTTAATAGAACTGATGTGCTTCAAACAGGAAAAATGAATTCCTTATAACATTGACTTTATATATTAGACTTTATATAACACACAAAATTATACTTATTAATTAACACATACAACCAATTAGAAAAATCTGTAAACAATCTAACATGCGTAAACATTAACCAAAAGTTAAACAGTTCAGGTGTCCCACCCACCCCGATTTACATTTTTTTATAACTTTGTGACAAATTACATTACATAACTTTAAACTGACAAATTAAATGATCCCTAGGTATATTATGGTTTTTGTAAAAAGCAAAATTATCTATTGAAATGTGAATTCGAACAAACACATTTAAGAGTTTTTATATGCCGTCTCAATTAAGGGCGGGATTTTGTTTGACGGAATTCATCCAGGCTTAGACTGATTGGCCATCCCTCGTTCACTGCTACAGAAAGCTCGGTTTTTATTGGCTCTTATTGCCATCAATCAAATAGGTTCCGCCTCCCGCTCGTAGCGCCAAAAAAGGCATATATACTACCGAGGCGCGTTAGTAGCCCGGACGCTTCCTCACGTCGCGCACCTTGAGTCAAGCGCGTTCGGCTGCGACATGACCAGAGCTCCGCGTACCTGGCCACTCAACTATGGAGCCTTTTAAAACGGTCATACTGGTGCTTTGGATATTAATGCTCAGCAGACAAAAGGGGTCCCGAGCAGAGGAAGGTACGTTGCATCTTCACAATTGTTCGGTTCGCGGTGAATGTTTGGTCGGGACGTGAAGTCGGCGCGCGCAGTTCTGGAACATTTCAGCTTTGTAAAGTTGAGAAGTCACATCCAGACGTTTAGACCAGCGTTATTTTGAAGCTAAAACGATCTGTTTCCGCAAAACGGAATCTGTGACACTGATTTATAAAAGCTCAAACTCGAAATCGAATTTCCCCCCCTACTCATTGGCTTGAAAAGCATCATGTCAAAAATTTGCTATCAATGGAAATCGTATAAAATTTATATTTACATTTAATTCAAGACGTTTTTAGAAGTACAGCTTCAGTGATTTTATTGTATGTTTTTTTAAATAATGATTTAAGTCAACAAAAAACCATGTACATTTAATCAAGCACACCGACTCTTGTTTAAAATCAAACGTAAAAGTAACAAACATCAAACGTAAATATTTCCCAACCGTTTTTGTTAAACCGGTCACATTTCTCATTTCCGTTGTATTTGTTTCGAGTGGAATTTCAAAAGAGCAACGTCAATCACCGGATGAATAGCGGTAGATCCTGCGCGTGTGCTGGACTCAGGATCTGACAGTGCTGCTACTGTAGGGATGGCTTGACATCCATGAAAGCTTCAGGAGTTTTGATGGCGGGCTGTCGCATTAGGCTCAGGTGAGGTCAACTAAGCGTCCTAATGAATGGCATGGCACAGAGAGGGAAAGAACAGATAATGGCTCCGTCCCTTCAGGCTCTCTGGCTACGCTGAGGATGCCCAGCTGAGCCAGGCTGCTCTCTCTCTCTTCTATGCCTTCATTCTCTCTCGTCCTCTCTCTCTCTCTCTCTCTCTCTCTCTCTCTCTCTCTCTCTCCTCTCTCTCTCTCCCTCTCTCTCTCTCTCTCTCTCTCTCTCTCTCTCTCTCTCTCTCTCTCTCTCCCCCCCTCTCTTTCTCTGGTACACCATGCTCTCATGCACATGGCTGAACTCTGCCAGCCTCCATCCTCTTCTGGAACGCAGCTTGACTGGATTGGAACAGTTGCCTTAATGAATGTTTTGACAGCGATTAATTGCCGGGAAAGCAGTGCGTTCTGAAAGGCCTTGTGTCTGCGGTGATACCGGGGATTTTTTTCTGATTGAGCTGGATGTGTTCTCGGGGTGCGGAGAACCTCTTTGTCCAGAGATGCATCCCACTCCTGCAGAGAAGCATCTCTTTGTTAGCTGTGCTCGCTTGGAATGCAAACAGGAAAATCGCTTGTGTTTTATAATGACCTCTCAATAGCCAAGGCAAATTAACTTTTTGTATTTTCATCTGTGTGTTCGAGTAGATGAATAAATAATAAAAAAAATATATATCTAAGAAACATTTTGTGTATGCTTAGGAGACCGCAAGATAGCTTTAAAACCTCAGTCTTGTGAGGTAACATTAAATCTTTAATGCAACTTCAACTTAAGCTTACTTGAATGAACACTTCATCAATGTATGAACACTTCATTAAAAAATCATTCTTTTTTTTTCCTAAAGCAACAATATTGTGTTCTGGCAGAGATGGGACTATTTTTATCAATATTACCGACAATAAAATAATTTTATAATTATGTACATTTAAAATGTAAATAAAAAGATATTGTAAAACGGGTGACATGTATAGTACACAAAATGTATTGTCTTTTTAAAAATAAATATTTATATTGTTTATACATTTAATATATAAATAAGAGTATTTAAATGTAAAAACATTTATTTATATAGTTTCACGTATTTGTAATTTAGGTATAATCATGGACTATAGATCATTTTTGGCAGGTATTCTTTAATATTTACACAAACACTGTAGGGTATTTTCATAGTTGTTTGTATAAATATACAATAATATCACATAGGTGACACAATCATGTATTTTACATACTTTGGTTATAGGTTCATACGGGTTTCTTTAGAGAATCACTATTTGACTTTTTTTTTAACGTTGCCTAGTGACCGGATTTAGAATTTGTTACTGTTCCTTTCTTAGACTGATGTGATTATGTCTAGGATTATTTTTTTTGGCTAAGCCTGCGGCCATTGTTGTGGCGCAGTGTTCCGACATGCCGCAGCCGCATTGGTCACACTGTTCCTGCTCTGTTTAAGTGCTCTGTCAGGGTGCAATTCAGAACGTGTGGGGGAACCTACCTAGGAAAGCTTTATACGCCTGTCATCCCTCAGCTCGGATCCATCAACCCTCTGCCAAACATTTCCTTCTCTGTCTGAGTAGCTGGTGGAAGTGTGAAATCTGTATCTGGACCCTGAAAATGTTAACGAATCAATACAGCATTTTAATAGCGTTTATCGATTAGAATGAGGTCAGCTTGCACGGATGGTGCTGCATGGAGCGTCACCCTGATAACTCGGGTCAGACCCGGAATATCAGGACTGGCATCGCCTCTCGTTGTTGAAGGCGGCAGCCGGACCGGGAAGGCTGGAGTGATTTGTGAGTCTGGCAGGCGGAACAGTGACATCGTCTCTCCGGGAGTTTATTTAGTGGGTTGTTGTGATGTGTGGACTCACAATGAGCCGGAGAGAAGGCGCGTACGTGAGGGATGGAGGAAGGAAATGGCTGTGTCCGAGAGCTCGTGGGAGGCTCACAGAGATTGAAATGCATTTCGGAACGCATGTTTGCATAACGTCCAGTCCTATTCCCAAACCTAATGAGCTGCTCCATTGCTTCCTATTGAAGGATTACGACCCAAGTAAGACCTCAGGAGTGACTGATATGGACCGGTCTTCATTTCTAGGAATATGCCCAACTGATTGATTTAAATATAGACCACCTCTCAGAAAACACTGGATCAGTGTTTTGCAGGAATTTATGGATTTTCAATGCACTCATTTTTGATGAATCCATATTTTTTTCAATCAAGCAATAATATAACGATAGATTTGTGCCAATGCCTCTCTAGCTATCCTCAATCTAAAATATTTGTGTATACTTGTGTGCGAGTATATATCTGTATGTGTGTGATTGATATTTTTCAATAAATTGATTAGTTTAGCAAATTAAAATGTATTAACTGCAGCATTTTAATGTTAACATTAGAGAGAGAGAGAGAGAGAGTGACAGAGAGAGTTTTAATAATATAAAAATTATATATTTACAATATAAGAAAATGTTCCTATACATACAGAATTAAAAGCATAAATATTGTAAAAGTGCATTGAACAAGTTTATTATAAATGTAACTGAAAATACATTGGTTACAAGTGTGTCGTGATTTTAAACTTATTGTGTTTAATCACACAAATAAGCGAAAAAAAGAAGATGAAAAAATGACGTTAAGACGAAGTCGTGTGCATTTGCATTAAGTCGATCTATTTTTTCAATCAATTTTGTCGATCAAACATTCCTGCCTTCCAACTTTTGTCAATCAATCGTTGTACCTTTCCGTCTTCATTGGGTAGTTAATATATTCCAGCAATCCCCCTGCTTTTCTCCAAGGCTTTCTTGGAACCGTTTATGGATTCACGACTATTTTTGTGCCTTTGGAACCAATTGAAGCAGCCTACACATAATCATGCTCTTTAATATTCATTTATTTTAATTCCGGTACATTCCGCTGGGTGATTATTACCTGGATTGGATGTCAGGGGAATCCTGACATCCAGTAGCACTTGAAATCCGGTAATTAAGCTTGATCTCTGCTCTCAAATTGACAAAGTCCAGCAATGACTGGGATGGAGAAGATCGATGCCGTGTTGTTTTCTGTAGCTGTAGGGAAAGCTGGGATACCTCTTGGCTCCTCGTATGGGTGTGTTTCTGCTGGATCTGCAGGATGTTTTTATGAAAAAGATGGATGGTTTTATTACCCGGAGAATATGGATATTTCTAGAAGGCCGTATAGTTTCACAAAGGTGAAAAATTCTCTCAACGTTGCTTGGATTCTGAAAAGCAGTCTGGAGATGGTTTGATTGTCCTTCAGATGTGGTTTATGGGGCTGGAGTTTTGCCAGACAGATGACGATATTTTTTTCTCAGTGTTTTTGTAGAGAAATACTCTGCTTTTGGTTTTAAAGTGACTATATTCTCTGCAAAATGAGCTGTGCTTCTGTAGTGGAATTTAGCTTCAGTCGCTGGATTGTAAATTAGACATTAGTGATGATGAAGAGCAGGGCCAGACTTGCTTTGGGGGACCTGGGGGGCTTTGCAAATACAGATGTGGCTTTACGTAACTCTCAGAACCTTCCGGTCTTTTAAGGGTTTAATTAATAAGAGCAAGACGTGGAGAATAAATGTTGCAGGGGTTTGGCTATAAAGCCAAGCAGCCACTTCATCTGTTCCACACCGAGGTTTTTTCGCTGGACACGGAGCTCTTTGCTTTTTCGCACGGTCGACAGGTTTTCCCAGAGTTCACAGAGGATGGAGTTATTGATTAACTTGGTCTGAATAGATCCGCCATGTGATTCGATGGCATCAAAGCTGGTGACAATCTTTAAAGAGTGTGAATGAGGGAAAGTCTTTCGCTTTTGGTTAAACTGAAGAATAATTTCTGTGATTTTGATGGGATGTTTTAGGCGGATGGTTTTGGGGGTAGAAGCCTGTTTGTTGCAGTTGTTAGATTCCAAAGCTTTAAGACAAACACTTATTTTTGCTGTAGTACTGTACTTTGAAACGGGAATTGTAAGGCTTCTGACAGTAAAGCAGTCGTTGTGTCTTTGAGAATTTAGGAATGTTCACTGTTTGCCAAACGCAATTGTGAACTGGATTTTGTGAAGTTAAGCAGAATTACAAAAAAAAACCAGTATTATTATTATTATTATTATTATAGACCGCTATTGACAAATTATGACTCATTAAAACCGCAAAAATATGCCGTAATTAAAATAGAATAATGCAAGTTTTACCAAGTTTGATACAAGGAAAATACAACCTTTCAAAAAAAAAAAAAAAAAAACAACTGAGGTAAAACGCAACATTCGGTACAAAGTTTGATACTAGTTTAAAAGCATTTTTCCCCTACATTTACAAATAATTTTTCATCACAGTTATGAATACGTAGTTAGGACTTTTTGTTTAACTGACATTGTCGCTTTCAACTGCCAGTTTAATTGCAAGTACTAATATGAAAAACCAAACTTGTAAATTTGTGTGGAATAAGATAATAGTGTGTGTGTGTGTGTGTGTGTGTTTGTATTCGGGACAAGTTATGCAACACACAACCAATTATAAAGTGCCTTAGTGCTTACCTCATTAAATGTTTGTGGGACGGATCCAGAACAAGATGTAAAATGAAGATGGCAGAAAGCGATGACAGATGTGTTAACTAGAGCAGCGACGGGTCGGCTTGGAGTGTTTAGCAAAGCTGAATGACTTTCACATGCAGGACGATCCAGATCCTCGGCTTTAAATAAACAACTACATTTAAATGGAGGAGGAGAAGAACGTCGTGGCCCGTTAGGCTTCTGATTTCAAACATCTGGTGTGTTTTGCTGATGATACTTGAGGCAGATCCAGACCCAAAGCCACGTGTCTTTCAACCCTCCTGGATCTACTTAAACCTCGACTTACCTAACTTAAAAGTGCTCCTCGACTGTAGGGATTTTATATTCGAACGCCCTGCTGTATAAAGTGGGGTGTAAGTGTTCTCGGTCTGTTCGCTAAGTGAAGTCTGATGGACACTTAAGGCACTTACAGAGATTTACCCTTTCCCGAAGTGTGTGAGATACGTCTGCCGATCGGTTTCTGGAACGCCAGCAGGACATCATCTCGGCGACAATGACATTAGCCTCTTTCAGACGGCCGTGAAGCTGCATGTGCGATGTGAAAAACCACATTCATCTTTCCAAGAGGCATTTGACCTTTCAAACTCATTAAGCGCCGCCATCTCACACACACCGGATATGAACCTTTCTGCTCCCACCTTCCCATTCCTCTCCTTTTATCAAACCCTAGATGGTACCAATGTTCTCTCCCTCCTCTTCCAACCGCTCTGCTTTGACCACTGACCTGGAAAATCACCCGACCTTTTAATGCGTGGTTTCCTGCTGATGAATAAATTTGGTAATGTATGTTCCGGAATGAAGGCCTCAGTACGCTCAAGCGGAGCCGGGATCAGGGACAGCGGTTCGGTAAGACCACGGCTGCTTTTGCTGCGCTTCACGATGGTCTTTTGGGGTTATGGACGACTTTGTGCGATCTGTTACTGTGAAAATAAGCCATTAGGTGTGCGTTAATATTGGAATGTGTGGTGAAGTAAAAGTACGGATAGTTTACTGTAAAAAAATTACTTCCAAGAAGACTTGAGTAAAAGTCGGTAAAGTATCCAATTTTAAAATAACTTAAGTACGTACTTTACTCGTACTAAATTTATGCTATAAAACACTAAGAAATGTGTGAAGAACATGAAACTCTACAGTATGTTTATGGGGTTTTATTGCATAATGTAGAAATGAATCATACTCATTTGAATGTTTCAAAATGGCAGATAAAATACAAAATCATTTTATAAAATTAAATATATTTGGAATGTTCAAAGTAAACATCTGATTGAATTTCTAATAGAATCTGGTCTGAATTTTTTGTTTTGTGTTTTGCGATTTGTTTGTATGCTGTACGGGACGTTTGTGGCTTTCCAGGGAAATGCATCAGCGCTGCGGTTATCCTGACGAATCTGAATGGCAAGTGCTGCAATCAGCATGTGAAGTGTCGGGGTCTGTGTGTGTTATTCTCTCAACTCTGATTGCAATCAAAACAGTCACAGTGTGTGTGTGTAAGCTGTTAACCCCCGCGAGGTCAGATCCAAGATGTGGTACACACCGCTCCACTTTAAGGCCAAACTCTGTTCAGTTCTTTGAGCGGTGGAATGGCTTTCTGGTGTGGGCCAGCTGTTCTCTAATATCTCGGCTTGTGCCGAACCAAAGGCAGATAAATCCACTCGGAATGGATACGCCAGAGAGATAACAGCTTGATTTATCGGCTTCTTTACTGTTGTTAAGATCTCGTGCATGCGGTGCGATTGCTTTCTCAGAGTGTTTGGAAGGGTTTAGGCTTCTGTTGCAGAAGCAGATTTCTCCGCTCGCTCCACTTTGCGCTGACACGTTGGTTATTATTGCAGCAGCGCGATGCTCCGCGGAGGACTCAACTAATCAATATATTTCTAATACGGTCAAACTAGATCTAAATCTGTTCGGTTCAGCAACACACTTTTTGGATTTATAGTCTGTTTATTTGTTTAATATCGACTTCACATTTACATTGGATCCCCAGATGTGTATGCGTGTGATGTCCATAAGGGGACCTTTTAAAAGTCAGTTAAAAATAAGCTCACTACAGTGAAACAATATTAAACACTGTTAATTGAGGAGAAAAGAAGCACAGTATGAACAATGAAGAATTTTAAAATGTAAAATTTTATTTAAAATAGGATTTGATCATTTATATTTTAGTTTACCATTCGATCTATAAGATATATTTATAAGGGCAACATTAAACATACTAATACTATTGGATTTGATAATAAATTTTGAAATTTATTTTATTGTTTAGCTTTTGTTCTATACGTGTATAAGGGCAATATTTATTGTCTATTAAAATAAAAAACATTTTACATATAAGGCAACATTTTCTTCTGGATTTTAAGTGCAACTTGTAGTCTGGAAAAACACAATACAGTACTGTAATTTTACAAAATTTTAATATTACATTTGTGAAGATACTGTTATGTTACAATATGACAGTAGATGTTACAAAGGATGCAACTAAAGAAGGATTTGAATGGCATTGAACCAACCCTGTTGGTTATATGGCCTTATCTTGTTTTAAAAACCATGCACGGAGCAAAGATAACGTAATAATTTCAAATATTGTTGCAATTGTGTGATTTTTGTTAATGATGAAGTGTCTCTTTAAGAGCATGTGATGTAATGTGTGGTCAGATGGTCAGTTGGCGAGGTGGCATTGTCCTCTCTTTCAAGGCCAGATGGGTAGAGTCTCAGGAAGTGCCAGTTCCGTCTCGAGCCGCGCCACACACACCAGCTCCTAATGACTGTGTGTGTTAGGTGGCATCAACCTTTATTTCTCCTTGTCTCTTAAAGTAATTGTAGATTACTTTACTACTCTTGAAGGTCGGCTCATGGACAATTTAGTCGACAGAGTTAAAATGAGAAGAAATGGGATTCACCTGCGAAAGTGTGAGTCAGTGTGTTTCATTTTGTTTAGAAACGTGACTACCTAGACTCTGTTAAACTGTGTGCTTACTATTAATTCTGTTCAATAAATGTTTTTTTTGGTTCCATTTAATACTTTCATGTATATTCTTGCTAGAATTCTTTCTATTTAATTTTTTCACTCTTTTTTCCGCTTGTCCATTCACTCGCTTGCTCTCTCTCTCTCTCTCTCTCTCTCTCTCTCTCTCTCTCTCTCTCTCTCTCTCTCTCTCTCTCTCTCTCACTGTCACTCTTTCACACACTTACTTGCTCACACGCTCATTAACCGTTTTTCGGTCTCTTGTTAACTCTCTCTCATTTTTTTTCTTTCACTAACTCTCGTCTTTCCTTCGCCTTTTTTCCACTCACTCACTCACTCACTCACTCACTCACTCACTAGCTCAGTTTGATTGCCTTTCTCAATCGCTCCCACTTTTTTTTTTTGCCAGTCTGGTGCTTATGATAAAATGCATTTTTTCAATTTCTCGCTCTTTTTTTTTTTATTCCACTCTTTCTTGTATCTCTTTCTGCCTCACTATTCCCTTCCTCCCACTTTCTGTGTTTTTACGTCCAGTTTGACAAATGGAACTACTGAACGCTCTTCAGTCAGAAACAAGTTGCCATGTTTTTGTATTGTGCTTCTTTTTAGCTTGAACTTCTGCTATCAAATGTACTTAATGTTCCAAAGGCAGCAGAACATACAAAAACGTATAAATTACACCGGCCGCACTCAATCTTCTGCGATCACGCTGCTGACCGGAACCAAACATTCATTTCTCCTCCCCAGAGCTCGACTGTAGCTTGTCCAGATGCTTCCACAGCGTTTCATCCCCGACGACACGTTTACCATCACGCAATTGCTTCTATGTAACTGGAACGAAAGCATGAGATCAACCTAAGACGCAAAGATTTCCTGTAAATAACACAATGCTACATTAAACGGCCCCAGAATGTTTCCGATTACACCGTTCCGCCACCTTTTTTTGTACCCGTCACATGCTTCAAAACACTTCTAAAGAGGCGTCTTATTAAAGCGATGTATGTAGTACATAAATACTTCTCAGCGGGAGGAAAGGAGAAAATCGATGTCCTCAAATGCCAACCTGAAGGTGGCGAGGATAAAAGTCGAGGGAAATCTTTAGATGATTGAGTTGTTGGGAATTATTGAAGGCTGGGTGGCTTTATTTATTTATTTATTTGAGCTTAATATCAAGAGTTCTTATACTTGGCTAAAATGTTGCATTCAGGGTTTGTATTGTTGAGTATTGTTGTATTGTTGTTTTTTTTTACCTTATTTTCTGATTTAATCACATTGGGACTGGATCATTTTGTTTTAAATAACTGGATTACTTCAGTGACATGGTCCATGTTTGCCTAAAAAATGAGATGTACCTACAATAACACTAGTGTACACAGTGTTGAGTGCTACACACAAGAAACACTACAGAGTGTTGAGAGCTACACACATAAGAACACTACACAGTGTTGAATGTGACACACAGAACACTGTACAGAGCTGAACACTAAATAGTGTTGAACACTACACACAGAACAGTGCTAAACAGTACAGCGTTGAATGTTTCACACGGAAGAACACTACACTGTGTAGATTGTGACACAGAGCTGAACATTACACAAAAAAGAACACCACAGAGTGTAGAACACTACACAGTGTAACACTACAGAGTGTAGAACACTCAGAGTTGACCACTACACATTGTTAAACAATACACACAGAATAACACCTCAGAGTTGAATGCGACACACAAAAGAACAGTACACAGTATTCACTGCGACACACTGAGCTGAACACTACAATGTTAATTGGTACACACAGAAAAACACTACATTGATTTGAACGCTTCACATGGAGCAACACTAGAGTGTTAAACACTACACACAGAACAACACTACACAGTGTTGAACGCTACTAGTTGACCAGCTTTTCCGATTAACGGTAGCCCAAAAATCTAAAATCGACTGTATTACCTTAAAAACAGTTGTTGACTAATAGTTCACAACTTCAACATTGAGATATCGCAACAAATATTTGTAGGGGTTTGCAGAAGAGTTGACTTGGTTTCACCCTTCTGTAGCTGTGAAAGCCTCAACATTCCCAAACTTTTCCTTGGCCAAGGTCATGAATGATTCAGCTGGCAGCGTGTGGAGAGAAGCTCTCAGGTTTGTAAACATGGGCACGCTGGAACTTCGTACCAGCTTGAGGGAAAGATCACTTCTCTACAAAGACGCTAACTTCCGAGCCTAGCGTTACCGCGCAAACACCTCTCTGCTTATAAAAATTCCAGTATGTTTATATAAGCCGACGTGTAGCCGTCCACTTAAGTCCAGAAATGGCCTTTTGTCTTCGTTTAAACAATGTTCTGATCACACACACACTGGTCCTGCTCTGAAAAGCGCAGTCGCTATTAATAATTCACCGCTTGTTCTGTTGCCCGCGCAAGCTAAGACTCGGAAAAGCTGTTAAAGAGTTTGCTAGCTGCCAAAAGACAGCGGTTTAAAACACTCGCCGGAACCAGACCATCCTCTCGCCCCGAGAGTACAAGACCGCGCGTGCCCACCAATCCATCAGTATTCCTGCCTCAACACCTCCGTCCGTTACCTTGGCATGTCCTGAACCAGTCACTCTCAGAAATCCCATTTCTTCTTTTTTCCCCATCCTTAGGCTGATTAGGGCTCATGTTCCGGAGAGTCTGTGGAATTGCGAATGCCAACTCATTTATTAGAGCGGCGGCAAACTTGGTGGTCTTCCAGCTGGTGGAGCGACTTCCTCCTGTTTTAAGTCTGGACATGTGTGTGTGAAGACTCCTAGTGCCGGGGAACTTTTTGACATTCCGATCTCGTGGAAGCTGTCGTGTTCAAACGCTTCCCATCTGCGGGCCGAGCTGCTTGTGAACCAGCAGTATTTGCATTTTAATTTGCATTCAATCACCACGATGTGTGTGTTTGTGTGTTGCCGGTGTCTACTGAAAATTGCCCGGTGTTTTTCTTTTTACTTAACTTTCTTTATGGATTCACTGCAAACCTTAAATTTCAATTCTTCTGTTCAGGTGAAATGTAGATTAGCTGCATTTACTTTTTCTTCTTTTATTTGCATATATTCTCTTATTCACGTGGAATTAAATGGACAAGTGATGAACTGGTAATTTTTGTGTCTCTGGAAATAGAATTCAACATACGCACGCACGCACTCACACACACACACACCATTGCAGACTTTCTAATTAAATATAAGGATTTTTGACTTGTCTTTGTATTTGGCTTGTATAATTTTGGTCAATTGGTGTCAGTTGGAACTGAAACCAATCCTATTAAACTGGGCCTCAAGTCTGATTTGTTGACGCGTCGTTCGGGTCGTCCATTATCCGAGACTTATGCAGTATTTGCATTGCTAATTTGCAAGTTGAGTCTGTGTGAGGTGCTGATAAAATTGCAGTTTTAAAACGACAATTATTAATAACCTTATACATATATAAATTTAGCTATTTCAAGGGAGACAATAGCTGTGTGTGTGTGTGTGTGTGTGTGTGTGTGTGTGTGTTTCTTTTGTGCCTAGAATGTTTGTCATAGTTTTTTGGTTGCCCTTTGTTTTGACATTAAATTATTAAAAATGTTGAATAGTGTAGAATAAAATCTAGTACTATTGATTTGTAGACCAATCCAGACCTAAAAATATTCCATATGGGTTTCCACCGAGTCTCCGGTTTCCTCCCACAGTAAAAACACGCAGGAGAATTGGAGTCTGGGAAATGACCACAGGTGTGTGTGTGTGTCCTGCTCTGTGATTGGTCGGCCAATAATCAAAAATGTTTCGCCTTCTGACAATTGCAACAATTTTCACGGGGCAATTTGTATCCCTAAAAATGCTAAAAATACATGTTTTGAAATGTATTGCTAAAAATACATTTTTAAATAAACAGAATTCTTTTATGTTCAACTTATTGATTTCCGTCAATAGTTTTATGTTTTTTGTTTCTTCCATCACTTGGTTCGACGCGCCGCAGACGCTCCAGGTTCCAGAGGTGTTGGATGATTGACAGTGAATAAATGGAGAGAGTTTCCCTCCCTGCGCTTTGATTAAACTCTGAGCGATCTGTCCATTAGCGGACGAGTGCTAAGAGCTACGGGCCAGTGTGATATTGGGGTTTCTCGGCAGCCGAGGTTGGGACCCTTTCCTTTTCACTCGCCGTGATGCCTTTCACATTTCTCATCTCGCTATCCTAAATGCTTCGGCCTTTCCCTTCAACCTCGGGGTTTTTAATGTGCACGTTCATCTCCTCTACATAAGTAGTGAGTGTTATAAGATGCTCTTGGAGTTTTGAACGGCTCCTCGAGATGATCTTCCCGGTGCCAACCTCGATTAACGCTTCCTTTAAGGTAAACACTTCTGACAGATCATTTCCTTTCCAGGTGAAAATCAGTTCGTTTTGATGGGAAAGACCAATTACGGCTCGTCGTCTGTAAGAAAGCGCCATCATCGGGCCGCTAGGACTCACGCTCTGGTCACTGTGATTCGGGCTCATTTCAGATTTATTCCTTGGTGTCCAGATGAGCGCAAACGCTGCACGCACTTAAAACTGATGCAAAGTGGGGACCTTTATATCTGCAAGATAATAAGGGCAATGCATCGCAATGACCTTTGACCCTATAGCTATTACAAACTGAGACGCTATTTTAAGGGCAAAATTTGCCTAATTTGATTATCGCTAGTGGTACCAGGCAGAACACACACACACACACACACACACACACACACACGTTAAAGCTGTAATATATATTTGTCAATTAAAATGATACAGAAATGTAATATAATGAGCAATGTTATTTTACTAAAATACAAAAATGTGCAATTGTTTATTATTTTAAAATGGTTACATTTAAAGTGTTTTGTCTTAAAAAGTCATTTTATTTAAATTTCATTTTCCTACATAAAATCAGTCGATTGCTTTTCCTCAACATTTCGAACAATAAACACTCGTTTATTTCCTGTGCTTGCCATTCACAGAGAAGTACATTTATATAACACACGCATTATATATTTATACGTTCGACTGGAAAGTGCTGAATAACTCAAATCCGTCATTCGTTCGCCCTGAATCATAATTCTTTAATACATTTTTCAATAAATTCTTGGCTCGCCTAAAGATCCAACAAGTGGCGCGTGATCACATGACCACAATCTTTGCCGCTACTGATTTGCATAATTAGTAGGATTTCTTCCTCTTTTTATATCCCACACAAGGCATTTCTGGATTAATTTGCTCAGACGATAAGCAGAGGAACAACACAAGACAGCAGAGTGATAAGATCAGACATTTGTGCAAACGATAAGGGAAATCTGCTGATTTGGAGAATAAAAAAGGGAAGGATTACAGGTTACAGGTTATGGAGTTCCTTCACGTGAAATCTATTTTTCTTTTTATTAATCTGATAATTTGTTCTGATTGTTGCTGGTTTCTGTAAGACAAATGTCTTTTCGCAACCGAAGATGAAACGAGCGACGGAGTTTCAGGTTCGAGTGACACGGTCTCAGAGACATTTTTTTTTCCGATGTCATTACAATGGCTACATATGTCTTCCTGTCATCCGTTCACTGAGAGACAATCCATCCGTCCATCCGTTCACCCGTTGCTCTGTGTTTAGCAGGCACAGACCTGTTATTCTAACTTATTGACTGCTCGGCTGTATTCTTTTACAAGCCGCGCGCTTTGTGCCGCCTATTGATTGATCAGCTGTCAGGAATATAGATTCCCGCGGTTCCGCGATGTGCCGTATTGATGGATGGCGAGTTCTCCAGGCCCTGTTCATTCTGACCCAAGACCTTTCCGTCTCTCTCTATCTTCCTCTCTCACACGCACCTTTGACTTGCTTCCATTCATCAAGAGGATGGCGATCGATGTGTGTAGTAATGATGGGAAGATGGAGAAAAAAAGTTTGGAAATGGAATCTGAGATTTTTTTTTGGCACGATGAGTTTAGTTAATGCATTTGATATTTATATGTTTCTCTTTTCACTCTGTTTGCCTAACCAATTGGAGGGTGGAGCTAGAGGGCGGAGTTGAAGGTGGAGCTTGGGACACGAGCTAGTCTCCAAATTGTTCATTGTGCATGGGAATTGGGAGTTTAGGAGAAGTTTAGAATAACTTTCCTTTAAAGAAAGTGCAAGTTAGAGGTTTAAAGTTTAAAGAGGTTTAAAGTTTCTGTTAGTGGAATTTGATGCAAAAATGTGTTTTTATGTCCAGGGATCATTCGCTTTCTTCTTGCTTTCTGTCATTAGAATCGGCTTCATTTTTTACATAAACGGGGAATTGATCAAGTTCAATAGTGCAAAAATGACTTTATTTTTTTCAAAGGAAAAAAAGGAAAATTTTTTTAACAAATCTCGCTTGAAGAGATTGACAGTTTGGTTCTACCTTTACCGAATAGTTCACAGACAAGTAAGATGTTTTAGGATGTTCCCCAGGAGTACAAAGTCATTGCAGTGGGTTTGACTCCCATATAAAAGACCACCATGAGACCTCAAGGAAATCCCAACAGCCCCATAAATACACATAACGTCTCTCCAAGGAAGTGTGTTAGTGAACGTTCGGCCAGCAGAGGAATCTCCACGTTTCATCCTTGCAGCATCTACCCTGACATCTCCGTAATTTGACATGCAGTGAGTCGGAGTGGAGAGAAAGATCCAAGGGCAGGAGAAGTCGTGTCTTTGAGTCTGAGCGAAGCAGACAGGTGGGAGTGCTGGAGAAACCCACGGCCCTCCTCCTCGTCCAGGAGGTGAAAAGGAGGGGAGTCGGTAATGTGCGTCTAATTTGATCTAAAGTGGGATTCTAAATGGTGAGGTGGAGAGAAAAAAAAAGTTCCTTCATGGCTCCTTTTCACTTATGTAAGCACTCCTGCACTTTTCTGACTCAGATGCTTATTAACAATGACAGAAAGAGAAAGACAATTAGGCTTTGGGGTGGGAAACGCTCTCTAACGGCCTTTCCTCTCCCTTACCATATCTTCTGACGCACGGTTGCGTTTGACATGAAGATGCCTAAAGTGGGTGATGTTTAATGGTGGGCCGCACTCGACGGGCGTCCTGTCTGAATAATGCATTCTCCAGCTTGACGAGGCCAGAGGAAATGCTTCTACCAACATCAATATTTTTTCAATTATTGAAGGGTCTCCGGATTGCCCCTCTGAAGTGGTGCTCTCGCTCGGAAAACAGCTCAGGTTAACACGCGTGGCCCACCGTGGCATTTGAAAGACCACCGGAGTGAACAGGAAGGTTAAGTGGGAGAAGTTCAGACATTGTTACTATTAAAAACAAACACCAAAGTGATACATGCGTGTAATTATGTTGCAAGAAATGACATTGATGGTGTGACATTGTAGTTTTACACGATCCGAGATGGATTTGCTTTGCTTTTCTGCTCGATGGGGCCGTTATGTCATTTTGCACGTCCCGTTGTCAGGACGGTGTGTTTTCTCATCAAACTGATGCTTTATAATCACTTTGACTGGACTGGCGTCTCATAACCGGTTATGTAAGCACATGCTCCGGCTGACAGCGCTCACGTGACTGTGTTCTGGTGGTTCCTGCGTCTTTCGTGACATGCTGCTCAAAATGCGGACGCATGGATTTTCCCTGTCTAAAGCTTTTTAAGCTGATTGCTTTCACTTTCAAACTTTATTAAAAGCTAAACGCTAACAGTTTTTTTTTTTTTTACTTTTTTTAATTTGAGGGGCAAATATTGTATCCATGTTTGATCTACTATATTTTACCGTGATGGCTTGATGTATGAGCCATGATGGATGGCTAGTTTTGAACCAAATTGATCTTGACCAAAACAAAACTTCCTATAAAATTCCAAAATACTGGATTTTGCTTATAGCAGACAAACTTTTTCATTTACATGTTGTTATAATTATTGTTACAGTTACAGTATCAATATATAGTTTAGTATATTTTCCGATTCCAAAGCTTCGTAAGCTGCTTGCTTTTCTTTTCAAACTTTAAAATTTAGCAAACTACTTTTTCTGCTTTTTTTTTGAGAGGCAAATATAGGCTATTTTTCGATCTGCTATATCGTACAATGATATCTTATTATATGAACTTGGTTAGTTTTCAAATTGATCTTTACTAAGTAGAACTTCCTCGAGAATTCCAAAAGACATAATTTAGCAAACAGCACACAGATATTTTCAGAAGTACTTTAGACATTAAAAAAATGAATATTCCTAATAATCCAAAATTTGTACAGACAAAGCAGCTTTGATGTTCCGTGTTGAAGTCATTTTTTGACCTTTTAACGACCCTGAACGTTATTTTAAGCGCATTACCTCTTCACCGCAGCTCAGAGTTTTTAGCACACATAGTAGATGATGGTTTTGGACGCTTGTCAAACATCTGCTTTAAGCTGGCGGTCGGCTTTTAAGAAGTTTGACTCAATATGAAAATGCCTCTCACAGCTCCATCAGAAGCTAGATTAATCATCATTGCATTTGAAAATATTTTTTACAACAAGCAGCATCTCACTCCTCTTCTCTCAGGAACTAAAAAGACCACCACAACACTTTTTGACCTTTTTGAGTCAACACGACTGATCAACCGCTGCCTTTTCTCCCCCAAAATGCTTTTTGCAAGGATGTTAAGGGGGGGGATTGGGTTTTAATAGCAGCTTTTTTCACAACCATGACCCATTTAGAAGCGACTCAAGCTGAGAGAAGAGCGAGAGTGAGTACGATGCTTGTGAATGCGCTTTGCCGGTGCACAGATGTTATTATTCAGCGGCTGGTGTACATACGTGTGAACGTTTCTATAGAAGCCCTGAGAAAAGCGGCACACTTCAGGCTTCAATGGCGCAGCTAAAGGTTTAATGAGGTCATGGAGGTCTGTATGGGGCTTTTATTGTGCGGCCGGTCTCAACAGCTGTATCGGAGGACACTAAATGCAGGGTTTGTGCTCATTAGGGGGATCATTTTTCCTCAATGAGCGTCTCCGGGATATGATTGGTGCTTTCAGCTCGCCTGCGCTTTATGTATACGTGCAGATAAGCTGCATGCAAGGGAGTTTAGCAACATGTGGCTAATCCCCACTATTGAATTTTATAGTTCTCATATTGTAATACTTTCATTGGGATTTACATTAATCTAGTGGGTTTGACTGAGATTAGAGCCCTTGCAACATAAGCACATGCCTTCAGTCAGTCTCATTTGTGATGCTGGCATGACATTTCGGACATTTTTGTAGAGATTAAAATGGTATTTGTTGGTGGCCGATCCCTAAACTCTTGTGTTGTCATCGGTGTCCGGTATTAAGACGCGACTTGACCCATTTTTGTTCTATTTTAGGACAACTTTGCATTTTTTGTAATTGCCTTTTTGCCTTCCTTTTTTTATTCGTCCTTTCAAGTAAAAGCAAAAATCCATGTAGTTGGTTTTTCCTAACCCTCTGAACATTTTTCTACATTTATTCATTCATTCATGCATTATTTTGACAGACCCTGTCACCACAATGTCCACAAAGCCAGAAGCGTTCAGAACTGGGCTTTAAAGTAAAAATCCTCTTGTGGCAAAAGTGACCTCTGACGGAGCCTTTCTGTAGTTCATCTGGCGTTTTATGAAATTTCATTCAGCCTTGCGTAATAATGTCAGACCCGTTCGCATGTACAAGTGCAGAGGTTGTGTCAGAACCATACAGCGGTGGCATTTTGCTGGTCTCGCGTGGCTGCGTTCTCGACAGCAGAGCAAAAGCGAAACAAGTGCCTTTGATAGTGCTGAATAGTGAATAAATTGGCAACCCACAGCCCATGATGTCTGTGAAAGTGATGTGAAATATCAATGATTCTACCGTGTCGCACTGAATGAATTAGTAAAGCGAATGGCGAATGGAATTCATTAACGTTGTGGGGGCTTCTCTGTCCGCCTCAATTCCTCCGGTGAAAGAAATGAAAAAAGAGGCTTTATGTGTAGCGTAGGCACTCTTATCAGCTTATAGAGAATGACATATCACATGCATATTGCATTTAATGCATAAGGTAAACATACTTGAAATAAAAGAAGAGAGATTTTTTTCAGAAGGCCTTGTCCATGGTGCTGAATCACAGAGTTCTGAAAGTGATTTCCCTGTCCATGTTTCTGAAACTGGCATCCCTGTCCGTGGTGCTGAATCACATCTTTCTGAAGCTGACGTCCCTGACCAAGGTGCTGAACTTTTTTGCAAATGTGTCTCTTATTTCTCAAGTTCGTATTTTTCTTATCAGTCTTATTAAATCCTTTTTTTTTAACTCGGTAACTTGTTTTATTTTTAGTCATAGACCTTTGCACCTTGATTTGTAGTCGAGACGTGTTCATTCACTGGTGGACCAAAAAAAAGTCAAAAGGTAAAACTCGTGCAAGTCGAGCCTGAGATATTTACAGCTGTCTGACATTATCATCTAAAGGGAACACCACACTTCATTTCACTAAGTGCAGCGCTGCAGTTCTGTGTCATGTGCCCGTGAAGCCGTCACCCTTTACATCATCTGCCTGCAGAGGTGCTCTTCATTATCATTATACATTATTTCAGGAATCAGAAATTCTTTATTCATCCCCTTGGGGACATTCTCCTTCTTTCCAGAGCTCACAACCTTTGGTCATAATAAAACAACACACTTAAAGATAAAAAAAAATTGCATAAATAGATAATAGTCCTAATAACTTAAGACCATATATACTATATTTGCAGTCACACACGTGGTGGTGATTAGGACGATGTAAAACCAGTATATGTTACGGATTAGTGTTATACAGTTTAATGGCTACATGGAGGAATGATTTCCTGTGTCTCTCCGTTGAGCAGCGTGGAAGTATTTTTTCACATTTGCAAGGTGTGGTTGTATTGAGCAAATTCACTGCGTTTCATCTCTATTTTTCTCACTTTTTGTGTTCTCTAGTTGTCTTACTGAATTCCAAGGAGTCCCAGGCTGAGTTGGGATGGACCTCATATCCTCCTAATGGGGTAAGAAATCAGTGCTCTGAGCAAATCAAATATATGATTTTAAATAGCCACTAGCCATAGTGCAATATTAATATTGAAATACATGTTACGTTATGCTAAAATAGAATCTTTTTTTTTAAGTTTATGCTAGACATTTTTTAAGTCTTTTTCCAGTTTATGTTTTAAAGTATGACTTCATGTTTTAGTGCTATATGTGTATTTTAGACATATGTTTTAGGGTCCATTGTTTTAACTGCATGTTTAGGTTCAACTATTTTGTTAAACGGTAAATCACGTCTCCTAACCTGCTCTCCAGCTCAAAACACTATTTATGGGACAATTCTCAGTAAATCAAACCTACCAAAACCAATTTCAAGGCGCAGAAAATCGACTAGCTGATATTATCAGCCATTTACAAACTTGGCTCAAGAGAACAACGTCCCGATGACAGTTTCCACATAATATTCAAGTGCCTGTTCCGGAATCATCATGTCTTCAGTTCAATTCTATGACTGTTGTTGTCATGGTCACGTTGATATACAACTATCCGTAATTTTCTCTGAAATTTCCCTTTGGTGTTTTAAATGCCTCCCTAACCGCTTTGTTTCTTGGAAGTCTTTGTCCTCCGTCCTCCACAACCCTCGTCAGTTTCTCAGTGCTGAGTCACGTGTCCCAGATTACGCTGAATTTCGAGCGAAGGGCTTTACACGGAGCACGTGAACGCCAAACCGTCACATTGCGTTTGTCATCGCGTTATCAGAGAGGAGCTATTGTTGTGTTGCGGAGACACGGCGCAAGCTGTTGTTTGTTTAGCTTGTTAATTCCAGACCTGACAGCGATTAAATCCCGTCTCCCGCTCCCTGACGCTCCCCGCCGCAGCTGTGCAGACGTCCATACATCCACGCGGCGGAGGTTTGATCCCTCTCTCTGTGGTTCGTGTCACTTCTTGTTGTGTCCACGGAGAGAATCCAGCCCAGATTCCGACTGCTGAATTCCCAGCGAAACAAAGGCTCTTCATTACGCCGCAATTAATCGTGAAAACACTGAGAGTGTTCATCATTAGAGGGCCATTATAATCTCTCCGCGAGACGAGGAGCTTTGTCTTCTCCGTTTGATATACTCGGCTCCAGCCTTGTGCGGATTGAACTCTGCGTGCTATAAATACATAATCTGGAATGAAGTTCAGCCGCCGACATGAAGATGATCAAGTGAAACACTTCATTCTTCTCCTTTACTAATCTGACCTGACGCTTGTCGTTTCAGTGGGAGGAGATCAGTGGCGTTGATGAGAAGTACAAGCCAATTCGGACATATCAGGTATGTAACGTGATGGAGCCCAGTCAGAATAACTGGCTTCAGACCGGCTGGATTTGGCGCCAAGGAGGCCAGCGCATTTTCATCGAGCTGCAGTTCACGCTGCGGGACTGCAACAGCATCCCCGGAGTCTCCGGAAGCTGTAAAGAGACGTTTAACCTCCTGTATGCTGAGTCCGACTGGGACTTGGGCCGTGTGACCCGCGAAGACCGATACAGCAAGATCGACACCATCGCGGCGGACGAAAGCTTCACCCAGGGCGACTTGGGAGAGCGGAAGATGAAGCTGAACACCGAAGTGCGGGAGATCGGACACCTCAACCGCAAAGGATTCCATCTGGCCTTCCAGGACGTCGGCGCCTGCGTGGCGTTGGTTTCGGTGCGAGTCTACTACAAACGATGCCTGTCCACCGTGCAGAATTTAGCGGTGTTTCCGGATACTGTAGCCGAAGCCGCGTTCTCCACGCTGGTGGAGGTCAGAGGCTCCTGCGTGAACAACTCCGAGGTGGACACCGACAGTCCTCCCAAAATGCATTGCAGCGCCGAAGGAGAGTGGCTGGTGCCCATTGGGAAATGCAGCTGCAGCGCGGGATACGAGGAGGGACACAGCAGCTGTGAGGGTGAGCGCCCCTGTTAATTGTTTCTGGAACGTTCCCACAGTCACACAGAAAATCAGTTCTCGTAATTGGTTGGTGTCCTTTGGTTGGAGAGTTGAGTCCGGTTTGATTCCGGATAACGAGAACAGTTACGATTGGTTGCTTGTCCCTTGTGTAGAGAGGAAGACGGCGGGAGGGAGAGACGGATGGCGAGTCTGAGAGACAATACAGAGGGCGAGAGTAATGGAGGGCGAGAGGGAAGGAGATGGAAGAGGGAGGGAAAGAGAGACAGAAATGGAGGGCAGGCAAGGGGTGAGGGTGATGGAGGGCGGGCGAGAGAGAGAGAGAGAGAGAGATCCATTTCAAAAAGGCGGGCAAGAAAGAGACAGAGAGCGCGTGAGAGAGACTGAGATTCATTTCAGAGGACGGACAAGAGAGAGAGACAGGCGATGAGTGAGAGAGAGACATCTATTTTTGGAGGGCGGGAGAGAATGAAAGAGACTGAGGAGGGCGAGCGAGCGAGTGAGTGTGAGGGTAACGGAGGAGGGCGAGGGAGTGAGAGTGAGCAAGACAGGGGAGGGCAAGTGAGTGAGAGTGAGGGAGATGAGGAGGACGAGCGAGTGAGTGTGAGGGAGACGGAGGAGGGTGAGTGAGAGTGAGCAAGACAGGGGAGGGCGAGCGAGTGAGTATGAGGGAGACGGAGGAGGGCGAGTGAGAGTGAGCAAGACAGGGGAGGGCGAGCGAGGGAGACGGAGGAGGGTGAGCGAGTGAGTATGAGGGAGACGGAGGAGGGCGAGCGAGTGAGAGTGAGCAAGACAGGGGAGGGCAAGTGAGTGAGAGTGAGGGAGACGAGGAGGGCGAGCGAGTGAGAGTGAGGGAGACAGTGACTTTTGACACTTTTTCGTGTAAGAATCAATGAACAGGGAATCCTGGGAATTTCTTGAGACCCCTTTATCCCGAAAGTGTTGCAGCGGTTTCTTTTTTCTACTGAATCAAACCAGACTTCAGTTCGCTCTCGTTGTGCATCAGTGACATTCTGCTAAACTCTCTAAAATCACTTAGATGATGTTGGGTTAAAAAGCAACCAGCGGAACTTTCCGCACGATTCCTCATCTGATTAAACTGCGTCTGATTGGCTGAGTCACAGGGGACGTGTATGCGGCGGGTGACGTGTGTCGGGTGGATCAGCGGCGGCTGTGAGATCAGAAGTGCGTCAGTTGTTTCTGACTGGGTTCGTTTGACCACTGCGTCACTGCATTTTAAACACACGCCACAGGCTGTGTGTGTGTGTGTGTGTGTGTGTGTGTGTGTCACTGAGAGTTTTCACAGTCCATCTTGAAGTGTGATGCAGTGTGGGAGTTCTAGCTGGTTCACACACGCCGTGCCGAGCTGTTACAACAGACGCGCATTGTCTTTTAAAGTGTTTATTGTCTAACCGTGTCATAAAGGACGACGAAGTGTTTAGTAAGAAACTTTAAATGAGCGTGTGTAAGAGAGAAATGGATTGTGGGTTGCCAGATCAAGAAATAATAGTTACAAAACACAGTTTGTCATTATTTTTCCTGAAAATGTCTCAATCTGGCAGCCCACAATCCGTTTCTCTCTTATACACTCCAATTGTCCTGCATGTTTCTATACTAAGGCCTTTTTTATTTTTGGGCTGAGTCTTGCTGATAAACCTCTTCTATTTTTGGACGCCGAGCTCTGACATGCGTGATGCTTCTTGACGAACGAGTCTGTGATGATGCAGCACTGACCGCTCACTGTGGGTGGACTTGATTATTAATAATGGATCAGACCACCAGGGCCAGTGTGACTCGACGCTTCTGTCCTGACTAGCTGCCCGGCGTGTTCACACACACACACACACACACACATAATGACGGAGGAAGACTGTGAGACGAGAGGAAGAATGTGCCCCCCCCCCCCAGAGTACCAAACATTTACTTATGCTGTGTGTGTATGTGCGTGTGTGTGTGTTTATTCCACTAACATGTTGTGTTGTACCAGAAAAATATAAGTATAATTTTATGTGTGTCCTACTATGCTTTGTGTGTGTGCTGTCTGGTTGTTATTGTGTGTACTGTTTGTGTGTGTTCTGTTCCGTTCTGTCCTGTTTTTTTTTTTTGAACAATTACATATTTGTGCGCTTGTGTTTCAGTGTGTGCTTCTGTGTATTAGCGAGTTTGTTTGTATTGTTCTGTGTCACATTTGTTTCGCCGTTTGTGTGTGTCGCATTTTTTCCAAAAAGGTCACAAAAGTTATTAGCGTCTCATCAATGTTGCACGTTGCACCTTTTTAAAACGGAAACTCTGATTATAGCTGGATATAAAAGTCCTAGTCTTCTGCCACACACACACACGCACTCACACGCACAAACGGGCGTCGTGGGGACGTGAGGAAGGTGTGTACGGGGCTGGAGCGGCTGAATGCTAATGCGACACACTCGCGCTCTCGCAGGAACTCTCGACTATTGATCAGCGCTAATGCTTCGCTAAACTGTTCAGCCGCGCTGTGGATTCGTCCACCGTGGCACTGCGCTTATGCGTGTGTGTGAGAGAGGGAGAAAGTGATGTTAATGAATGAAGAATGAACGGTAGTTCTGAAGAGTGTGAGGATGATTTATGTGTATGCGGCTGTGTGTGTGTGTTTGCGTGTGTGTGTTTTAACTAACTGGCTCAATAGTATTGACCGAGACCATGAGTAGCTGTTGATTGTGTCTGGAGAGGTTGCGCTTGACGTGTGTGTGTGTGTGTGTGTGTGTGTGTGTGTGTGTGTGAGGCCGTGAGCTTTGAAGCATCACATTTAATTATTTGCGGGCCCCTGTGAGCTTGTGTTCCGTCTAGCGTCGCTGGAAAGGATTCAAGACTCGCTGAAGTGGCATCTTGTGCAGATTCCCCGAGATGCTGGAAGTCCAACCATGTCATGTCAAATTGTCACGAGTAAAAAGATTCCAACTGATTGTAATGAATAATCGGATTTTTGTGATACTTCTTGAGCCGAGTCTCGTGTTTAATGGTGTTATTAAACCTTTGGGTTCGTAATTGACTGTAATATGAGTTTTGATGTGTGTTGTTCTCTAGTTTAACTGAAAATGATGCTGGGATAGATGGAGTGAACACTGATTCTGCTTTGCACAGATATGAATCATTAATTTACATAAAATGTACATTATCTCAGATATCGTTTAATATTTGTGTTTTTGTGATTGCAGTATTTTGTAGCAAATAATGTGGTAATTATGATTTTTTTTTTAATTGTATGTTTATATATATATATATATATATATATATATACATATATAACGAAAATACTGTGTGTATATATATTATATACATTTTTTTTTGTCTACATAAAGCACACACTTGTCAACAGTCTTGAATTTATTATTCATTTATTATTCATTATATCTTGAATTTATTATTCAAGACTGTTTTTTTCCCCCGAGTCACTTTCAAGTGACTTTAAATTCGATCCCTAAAAATCTGAAATATTTTATGACACTGTAATGAATTGTTCCATGGGTTGTGCTGGTCTCGGTGAAGGAGGAATGTTGTGCATCAATTCATTTTAAAAGTGGGAATGTCATCTAAATGTTTGAGTGTGAAGACGAAGAAGGTAAATTCGTCTGACATGAAAATAACATTCCGCCGCCTTGGCAGAGCCTGAGTGAGTGAAAGCATCATCTGAGGACAGTGTATTGATGTGCTGAAGGATGTGTGTGTGTGTGTGTGTGTTGTTGTTGCTTTGGTTGTCTTCTCTCTCTCTCATTCTATCTTTCTTTCTTTCTCCTCCCTCTCTATTTCTCTTTTTCTCAATTACAAATTTAGTTTGTTCCCTCCTTACTCTTACTTATTTCACCAAATATCACTTTTTTTTAATAATCACCACTCTTATTTAGCGACTTCAATGTTTTAATTTGTTCACACTTGTTTTCTTTTCCCATTTCACATTT
This sequence comes from Paedocypris micromegethes, assembly GCA_028031935.1. Taxonomy (NCBI): domain Eukaryota; kingdom Metazoa; phylum Chordata; class Actinopteri; order Cypriniformes; genus Paedocypris; species Paedocypris micromegethes. Next base: position 4,525,843 of record CM051498.1, read on the forward strand.
GGTTTCTTTCACTCTGACTTCACATCACTTCTTCTGTGCTGTGTGTCAGTCCGCCTTTCTCTCTTTCACAGCAGTTTGGATGATTAAACCAAATGAGTTTTCTGTGTGATGGCGGGATTATGTGTGCGTAGGAGGACGACAGGGTAATTCAGACAGTAATTTGTGGCTTGTCATCTCGAGCCTTGGTTCTTCCTGGCATGATGCCACCTGTGCCCATCTGGTATGGGCTTTGCTTCTCCCTTATGCCCCCTCTTTTGCTTTCATCCTCCTTAAATCTGCAGGTTTAAAAATACAAACTTTTCCCAATGAGACCTTAGATCATCAATAAGAACAAGACGGAACCACACACGATCATTTGCCAAACACAACAGACAGTTCCTCGTCTCTGGGCACTTGTTAGGGCTTCTGCTGCATGTGTTGGGTCAATCAGAAACGGATCTGTGAACCGGGGTCACCTTCACCCTCCAATCTGCCCGTCTGCTGCGCTGTCTTCCTCTTTCACACATCCAGAAACCCGCTGTGAGGGGAAACAACAGGTTACATTTTTCCACAGGCAACCAAAAAACAATGATGCTAGCAAAATGCAAACTCGCCAGAATCTACCGTTCTGCACTTGCATGAAATGACCGAAATGTGTGTTGGCAAATATGTCATCGGAATAATCTTTGCCACATAAAATCTGATATTGCGCTTTGCATATGCGTGAATATGCATGTGCTTAACAATCATATTAAAACCATTGAGTCAATATCCGTGAGTGCAGACAGAGTGAAACTGAAGGAGAATTGGTTTTGAAAAGGTTATTTTATTTTTTAGTCAATCGTCGTGTGTTGTCGTTCAATTCCTACAGCCAAATCTGGAAACAACAATTGATGTGAAATTCTCCATCTGCTGTTGTGTATACGTTGAATTTTACTTAATTTTGCTATAAGGTTGACCTCATGTTACTGGAATAAAAAAAAATGTAATACGTTATAGATATAAAAATATTTAAAAAAAATTATATTGTTAAAAAATACCTAAATCCTGTTTTACTCATATACTTCCAGTAGCGAACACTGATAAGGCCAAAAAACAAAAAAGGTTTTGGAATTTTCACTCTCACTAGTTTCACTCAGTCAACACACACACACACACACACACACACACACACACACACACACACACACACACACACACACACACACAGGTTAGTTAGGGACTCTGTGTCTGTCAGCTTTTATCGCACAAGCATCTGTACAGTGTTTTTCAGCGATCTAACCCTGGTGAGGGAGGTCGATCGAGGAGAAAGCCGCGTCCTTCGTTAACTTCATTAGTTCAGAAACTGGCACGTCAGCTGCTTTTTAGGGCCACATGAGGATTTCAGATCCGCCACCAGACGCGATGAGCGACGCTGACTGACAGATCCCAGAACAGATCTAGATGACTCACGGATCACATACACGTGAAACGAGAAAACCGCACGTAGCCGTTGGGCGGATTAGACCTATTCATCTATTTTTCAAAGCTGATGTGGTTTTTAACCTGTGATCCTGATGTGTGAGAAAGCAAATCTGCCTCAGCCTGAATGATTGAGTGAAGCCTAATCCGCCGTAATCCAACCTCAATCTACCTGATGTTAATTTTCAATCAAGTTTTCGGTCACTCGTGCCTTGACGTTTACCGACCCACCTGTACCGACGAGACCCTCTGTTGCAACTCTCATGATCACTGAATATTTCATCATCACCGTGCCAAGGCTGCAGGCTGGCAGCTTCCCTGGCATTCTCTCGCCTTTGTGCTTTGTAGTCGTTTGCTTCGTGTCAACCATCCCCCTCCGAACAGAGCGGGTGACATTTCCCGCCGCACCTGCGTCCCTCGCGTATTTTTGGGTCTGTTTCTTTCACGGTCGCTATCACGCCAGCCCATATGTGCCTGCACTTCTACATTAACGCTTGCTTTGGCTTGTCTTGTCTCTTATTTTGAGCATCTTATTGCCGTCTTTGCGTCTTATTTTGAGTCGAACGTGCAAATGAGATTTCGGCTTAAAGACACAAAATTATTGACTTCATGTACACATTTGTAACACAAACCACATTTTTGATACTTATGGACCCATTGATCTTATTATGAGGTCAGATTGTAGCAAAAAATATTGATATTTTGGTGAAAAATCTTTTTTAGAAACCGGTTTTGAAAAAGAAGTGCCCAAGACTTTGTCCTGCTACTTAAACAGTCTGGTAAGGAGAAGTTTTCTGGCAACCAATCACGACAACTTTTTGTGTTAATTTTTGTTAATTAATGTCAGCATTGTTTTATTTTGTTTCTAAATTATTATCCAACTAAAATTGTACATTTTCATACAATGTAGCGTTTAGCTTGGAAGCATTACTTGTGCCTAATCAGTGGAGTTGTTGTTCCCAACACCAAAGGATGTGGGTTTGATTATCATATAAAGTGGGTTCAACAGTCTTCTGTAATGCAAAGTTCAGTCGCTTCCAAAATGTCATCATACGTTTTTTGTGGATTATTCATCAATTATCATTAGCTGTTGCATGTCGCTGTAATGGTAATATTATATTCAATGTATCCTTCATTCCTCCTCATGCTACTGCTACAGCACAGTAAAGATATTATCTCCACAAACGCCCTTCTGGTTTACGTTCAGTGTGAGGTTTTCCAGATGAATGACTACTTTCTCTGGAGACTAATGATGTTCATGGCTCCCATGGTGGAGCTAAATCTCTCTGGCTTTATGAGGGGCTGCAATCAGCTCGGAGTCGGCTGTTAAAGTAACCAGGCTGAACACCTCTGTTCCGCTCTCAGCCTCTGCTCGCCTCTTAAAGTTTAATTACACACAACCGATGGCCGACTCCAGATCTGTGCTTTCCCCAGACTACACATGATCTCTCTCCAATTTTACACTTGACCTTAGATTTGAAATTCTTTAAGGCTTGACCGTGTCCTTTGTGTTGGATCCGTAGCTAAGAGCTGATCTCGTATCAGCCATCTAACCGGATCCTTCGTGCTCGGACTGCAAAATTACTGGCATTGAGCATCTTTCGTGGATGCCTGGTCCGAATTTAGGCAAAACTTTAACTCAACACAATTATAAAAACATTAACAATTTTTGTTTAAACAATTTAAACAAAATGAGTTCACCAAGGCGCAGTTATAGCTCCTATTTAGTTGTTTTTTTTTATGCCTTTAAAAAGATTGCCACCGGGGGTTCCATGTTTTTTGTAATATTGATGTATTTTTGCCCTTTTTCTGACCTTTAGAATTAAACCGTATACTGTATGTTTGATCTGAGGATTTTAAAAACAAATCTGAGAGCATTTGCCATTTTGGACAAAACGTTTGGAACTATTTCAGTAAGCAATTACTAAATGTAACCTTTTGATGTACTAAATAAATGACTCCAATATAACAATAATATTGTTGTAAATTTTGGCCTAGATTTAAAGTGGCTCAAATCCCAAAGAAATTGCGTTTTATGTTGACATGTTTTGTTATGTTATGTTATGAGTATTAAAGCCGAACGAGAGCTGCTTATAGTGTTAAAACTATCCAAAATAAGTCGTTTTTGGGAAAAAACAAGTGCAATATTAGATCCCGAAGTTCCCCCAGGGGGTTAATCCAGAGGGGACGGGGGGCACAAAAACGTCCCGAGGGTGAGCGACTGGAAAGCTGCCGGGGAAATACTGGTGTCGAGCATCTGTCTGAAAGATTTGTGTAAGCCTGCGTGTCTGTTTGTACATATGTTTTATTGCGCAGTAGGAATACGAGACGTCAGTGTGTTTTATTTGTCGCCCTCAGTCCAGTTCCGAATTAAAAACCCACACAGTCTTTAAATTCGTTTTTATTTCGTAATTCACTCTGTCGCTCTGAGTGATGGCGCTTGTTGTGATGCGCTCGTGTTTGTTATGTGAGAGGATGCGATGGGCCCCGGGGCCTCGGCGGCGGCTTTGATAGGTCATCGGAGGCTTCCCTCCATAAACACCAGCATTAATAACAATCAAAAAAAAAAAACGGCTGGGCCGAGCACTCGCTTTATACGAGCGCAGAATTCAATTATGCTGCAGGGAGTGGCGAGAGCCCGTTATGACTGCGGGGTGACATCTCATTTGCAGTGAATCATGGGACTGAAGGGAGCTGAGCAATTCAATCCTCTGTTTCTGTAACTTTGTGTTAGCTTGTCAGTGTTGGTGTTAGGCTGCTCCTCGCATCATTCTTCTTCTCTCTACCTCGGTGTCTGGGTGACGTTGCATGGCAGCGCCTCTCCGAGCTATAGTAAAACCAGTAGTGTAAAGTGCTTGAGTAAATGGACTTTGTTACTTAAGTTCTTGTACTGAGTGTCAAAATTATAAACAACTTTTACTCTGTACTTGACTGCATTTGTGGCTGAGTATCTGTACTCTTTACTTTGTTTAAATGGACACTTATTGTTATTGTGACTGTATACAAGACGACATCTTTTTCTATCACGGTTTTTTTCTTTGGCCGATGAGGCAATATCACCATCTGCAGGATGCTGAAGGTACTGGATGATATTTATCAGCTAAATCACTTGAATAAGTAGTTGCACTTTTTGGCAACTTTGACCGAGACTCACATTTTGTTCTTTATTTTTAATCTATTTTGTGCAGCCGTTTTGAAACATTTAGAATTTAATTTTTATATTAGAAAATATACAATTTCTTGTTTTTAGACATTTCTTGGTGTTTTTGAGCCTAAAGTCAGTATGAGTAAAGTGTTCAAGTTGTTTTAAAATTTGGATATTTTGGAGGCAAGTCTAGTGGTGGTTATTTCCAGAACTGCTCATCTTTTACAATTTAAAAATGTATATTCCAATGATGCTGCACTTCACTAGTTGCGAAGGTTGAAAGTACAATACCTCAACGTTTCACAAATCACAAAAAAGTGTGTTTGTTTAAAAGAGTTTTGGCTTTCATATAACTTTCTGTAAAACAGTGAAAGTGTCAGAAAGTGCCTTTTTACTTTGTGGATCTGAAGTGGCGTTATTTCCTATAATTAATATTTCTTTTGTACTTCATTACACGAGATACAAAACATTTTACCCGCATGTGAGTTCCCACATGAGTATCCCAAATTTCTGGTTTGTGCTTGCCAGTCTAGCAGTTTTGTTCAATGGCATTTCAGATGGAATTGCTGTTTTTCTGATAGCTGTGTTTTTTTCTTCCTTAAATTTATTTGCAGTTATATAGCAAAGTTCGATTGTAAAGAAATACAGAATGTATTGGCTTTGCATTGAATTTGGCAATCGCGGAAAAGTGCAAGGACTGACCATTAGACTTAAACATTATCCTGATCTAGACTATTTCCAGTAGGTCAAATTATAGTTTCTTCTCGCCTCGTCTCATTTGTTGCTTTTTTTTCCCGTCTGACAAGCTCTGGCGGCTCCAGTCTTCTCAAGGCCGTTTATAAATGCAGCGACCGCCCGAGAGGAGGCTGATGAGGCTGCAATTAAAGTTTTAACGAGAGCCGTGTCTGTTCTTCTTATTTGCATGTCCCAACCCTCCCACCGTAGCCCCTCTCTGCCCCATACAATATTCATCCTGCTATTACAGCGGGAGTCGTTTTCATTAGCAGCTCTCCGGCCCTGGTGGCTGAGCACATATGCATGGCGTGTGCGGCTTTTACTGTGAAGTGCTGCTGAAACTACAGCTAGAGTAAATATTTGATTTAATATTTTATAGGCACAAAATAAGTTTTTCATTTATTATAAAACCTATATTAAAAATCGTTTTATATTCCGAATTTGAAGCGTAAAAAAAAAAACGAATAAATAAAACTTGAAATAAAAAATACCGTAAAATACCGTATTGTAATAAATTCTGACAATATTCACTATCATTGATTATCGCCTTATCTGATTAAAAAAACTAAATCCCTCTCTCTCTTTCTCGCCAACAAAAGGAATATTTCACAATATAAATCAAGTATTGTAAATCTCTTATGATCTTTTATGTTTAGGATATGACTTTATTAATTCCACAAAGGGGATATTTTTATATATTTTTTATTATCACACATTTATTATTATTATTATTATTATTTTTCATGTGCCTAACAGCCGAAGTCCCCAATATAATTTTAAGTGTCGTAAAATTCAATGGCAATAATCATTATTATTGATTTGCGAAAAATTGGACAAACAAAAAACACCCAGCCGAAGTCGAGAATATTGGCAAATGGGATGAATGGATGGATAGTTGGATAGATAAATGAAAAGATGGAAGGATGGATGGAATAGATGTATCGGAACGGCGGGTTGATAGATAGATAGATGGATGGATGGGTACATGAATGGAGGGAAGTCTAGATAGATTAATTGATATCTGATTTAAAAGAAACCATTACAGCCGAAGCTGAGAATATGAGCAAAACATGACATAAGGGTCGTAAAATTCTGACAATTTTCATTATTATCGATTATTGAGATATCAGATTTTTTTATATATATATCAGTCAACGCTGATCGACTCATTTACCCACCCAGCAATAATCCCATTTGTGTGGCATCCGATAAACAGCGTTCGACTCTAACCTCCATCTCTTCAGCCAGTTTATGTTCTCATAAACCCTCTCGTTTTGAAAGAGAGCGACATCAGAGGCCGTAGGAATGAATTTAATGTGACACGTAGGAGGTGAGGAATAAATTCAGTGTGACACCAGCGATAAGGGTCAGAAAGGGGAACACCGGTAATCGTGGCCGTGGTGGAATGCATTACGAGCAGACGCGACCGCCGCGCTGCCACGGTGACCTTCAGGTTGAGAAATTAGCATATTATCAGGAGAAGACGACGTGTGTACGCGGCCCCGGTGTGTGTGTTTGTCTTGGCGTGAGAAGGGGCTTTGGTGTGCCGAGATGCATCTGAACCACACACTCTCTGGACCCCCTCCTCCAAACCTCACCATCTCATTTCCAATTCTTGGATAGATGCTGTATGCAGATTAGGCCAGTAATGCGGTTATCTCGCGCACACACGTGTGTAAAGACACACAGCCTCTCACACGCCGAGTCTTTGTTGTCTCTTTGAATGCCAAAGTCTGGCTTTGGAATGAGTTTTGGGTTGAGCCGATCCCTATTGAGAAGGTGATTTTATTGAAATGTGATTTTCAGCGCCTTTCTCCTACACTTTGGTTGTCGTACACACGCACACACACACACACACACACACACACACACACACACACACGCACACTCTCTCTCATACCCTCGAGGGTTTCTTTAATAGGATTGTTGTAAAACTAAAAAAGTGCCAATTTGAAGAACTGGAATAAAGGGATTGAAAAACCTAAGAAGTTTATTAACACAATCTATTTTTTCCACAATTTATAATATTACAAACAATTTTCAACTTTATTTGTATTTTCTTAATACAATTTAATTTAAAAATAAGGGAGGGAGGGGGGGGGGGGNGTAAAGAATAAAGTCTGAGATATCTTGTGATTAAAAGTTAGAAGTAGTATTGTTTTGACATTTTATTTTATTTAAAATATAATTTATTTATTAAATATGCATATTTGTTCGAATTAGGTTTTAATTTTGAAACATTAAATTTAAATATGTTTGTAATAAAAAATATTTAGTGTTAAAATTATTAGAATTGCTAATTATTTATTAATGTAACTTGAGATTTTTAATCACTTAATAATTTTCTATTGACTGAGAAATGTCTTCGAAAATATCATGTTAATGGATTTTATTATTCATTTTACAAATATTAATCCATGAAATAAAAGGGTCCATAGTGGTTATATAGCCTTACTTTGAAAGGTGTGTGTGTGTATCAGTATAAATCTCGGACGGTGTAACTGCTGGTCTACTTTTCGCCTGGCGATCCAGATAAAGTAGGATTTAACTTGTAAACTCTGTGTTGAGACCCCCGTGTCCGAGGCAGATGGAGTTGCCTTGTTAGAGGACGTCCGATGGCGGCTCCCTGCTTCTGCTGCTGGTGTGTTCGGTGCATCTATTACCCAGGATGTGTGTGTCTGTCGGGTCGATGGGAAGAGCGGTGGGACGTTTACCCCTCTGGAAAGGGATTGATCCTCCCATGCTGCACTTTGCCAATTATTCTGACACTTTGGTCCGGTGTGACCTCACCCATGTTGGCACCATGTACCATCCCAGCAGAGTCTCCACAGGTAGGCCTGGCGCTCACCCCCCGTTGCGTCTCGCTCTCGCCCCATGAGAAAAACTTTGTTTGTGTTGTTCTTGAGTGGGAAAAGTTAAGATAATGGAAGCGTTTATGGAGTCCAGACAGACAGACGGAGTGGGGGAGATCAATAGCCGAGGCTTTCAGTACACACTGCGCCCTTGGAGCTTGAGTGATGGCTGCGTTTACCTCCAGAGTCGTGACGGGAAGGATGCTGCTTGTTTTGCCGTCCTTCCAACTCTTGTCCTGAAGAAAAGAAACATCATGTCTGTTTTTATTTCACCCCTCTTGCTTGACTTGTTTCGTGCGTTAAGATTCTCAGAAACCTTATGTGTGTATACATGACACACGGTTTAGACTTTTGTGGCTTTCCTGTTCACACGCTGCTTCTCCTTCCAACTTCCTCCTTTAAACTACCATTTCGTGTTGAAAGTGAGTATGAATCATTTACGGCTTCAAGGCCGTGGAACATACTGTATCTACATTAATAAGTGGTGAGTGATGGATGGATGGAGGGATGATGAATAAATAGAAGCATGAATGGAGGAATGAAAAATGTATGTTTGATGGATTTTTGAAGGGAGGTATGAATAGAGGGACTGATCAATAGATAGATATGAATGGATAGTTGTAGGACTGGTGGAAGAGAGGGATGGATTGATTTGATTAATGGATATTTGATAGATGAAAGAATGGAGGGATGGATTTATGCTTAGAAGGAGGGACGGATGGGTGGATAGATGGATGATGGATGACTTGATGGATATATGAATGGAGGGTTGGATGGATGAATTAGTGGAGGGATAGATGTCCAGACTTACAGTTGATCCTTTTAATACAGACATTTTGTCCAACAGGTTTGGAACAAAAATACTTTAGCCCCGCCCTAACTCTCATTTGTTGACGTGCAAATGAATTTGAAAGACGCGTGTGTTCGACACATTTGGAAGCTAAGCTAAACATAAGATGATTTCTGCTGAACACAAATAATTTGTTTTCACATTATATAAAAGATTATTTATCATTAAATAGATGAATGAATGTAAAAAATAGACACTACAAACATGATTCATTTGTTTTCACGAATTAAATTGTTGTGTTGAATTTTTCTCTACCAAATAATTTTCCAGTGGAAACATTTGGCTCTGTACCGACACATTTCCTGTTGATTTAAATTTTTTTCTATTTAAGTTGACAAGTTACAGCACTAAAGCCTCCTGATTCGCCCGCAAGGTCCTACAGAGTTTTCCCTCCGCTCTCTCGTTTTTCTGTTCGTTGGTTTTGTCCGTACGTTTTCCCACCATCACTCTTTCCCCTGCGGAGCTTTGAACTGCAGCGATGTGACCGTTTGGGAAGAGCAAATCTGACCGTAAACCATCATTAATTCATGACTTTCTTTCTTTCCTGGAAGTGCGAGCGCCAGCATGTTTAATGCATATTGTTGCAGATTGAGACTTTGGACATTGGGATTCTCCTAGGAAGGTCCTGAAGAAGCTGAAGTTCCCTCATCAGAAAAAGAGAAAATTGCCTCTTTTGACGTGACATCATGCTTTAGCCTCAAGCGGCGACTGGGACACGTGCAAATACTCCCTGACGCTGGACGACTCCGTCCTTTCAGGAAGTGTTCAAGCATGAAAAGCTTTATGTCTGGACAGAGACTTCCTTGTCAGTCCATGTTTGCAATGAAAAGGACACATGTAGGATCTTAACATCAGCGTTTAATGTCCTAGCAAAGGTCTCTGCGAATCTCAATAGCTGAAGGCGAAACTACGATGCTAACAAGATTACTGTACGGCTGAAAGTGCTTTCATTATTGCTTAGTCTTTTTCTTGGAATAGATGTTAGATTTTCATTTTTTTTTTTTTTTTCCCAAAAATGGTAAAACTATTGTAAGAACCAACTTTGGCTTTTTGCTAAACTAGTAATTTTGTTCACACTAAAATAAATTACAATTGACTTCCATTGTTCTTACAATAATTAATAATTCATGTTTTTTATTATTCCTATTATTTTTTTGTTTTGTTTTTTCTAACAAGTCATCTATGGTTTGTCTTTGAATCGCCATCCAGCTTTCTAATTTTCTATGTGTCTTGTGTTTTTCATCTTAACTTGTATGCCCCCCACCCCTAGTGTTTTTGAATGGGAGTCGTCTTCCAAGTCTCCTCGTTTTGTCACTATTCATCTTTAAAGTAGTTGAATCAAATTGATCAAATTTGATCATTTTCCTCATATTTAACTTTTTATTTAATGTTTTTGAATAGCATTCATAGTTCAGCTTTCATCTTTCATGTTTTTTTCTAAGTGATTCTCGTCTCGTCATTTATTGTAAAAATGCTATTCGAACTTTGATCTTGTTTTGAGACTTTAATCTTTATCTAATGAAATCAACTTCTTGTTGATTTTTTTTATTTTAATTATCAGAGTTTAGGTTTTGGGCTCCATTTTTCAGGTTCTCTTATAGTTTTGTATTAAAACGCTCCGCAGCTTTTTTCCAAGATCAACTGTCATCAGCTTTTTGACATTCCTTGTTTTGACTGAGCTCTACTTTAATCTTTCATAAACATATTTTACATTTTAAGAAGCAATTTTATACGTTTTTTACCAGTTCTGTCTCATTGTTTTTATCTGAAATTGCAGCGTCTAGATAGCATTTGAAAACGTACAAGTATTAGTTGGCAACTATGGAAGTTAGTATGGCAATGATGTTTTTTTGTGTGTGTAGATAAGCCTTTGTTTAACCCGTAAAATAGTTCTTCTAGAAAGTTCGAGTAGTTCTTTCCATCTGGTGGTGCGAAACTCAGACTGTGTGTTTCCGAGAGATGTGGTAACTAGAAGTGTCGACACCCAGCGGAGCTGAAATAAAACGATCTGTGATCAAATCCGCCATAAAAGATTCTTGGCTGATAAAGCGTATGGATTTTAAAGTGGACAGTAAAGCTCCCCGTCAGAACACGAGTGATGTCTAATGATGCTGTTAAAGAGAAAGGTCACGTCTTGATAAGGGATTGGTGTAAAATAAAGCTTGATAATAGAAGCCACACACATAGTCTCTTTACTTTCACTCTTTGATGATCTTTTACAAATTCTCTCTTTCTCTCTCTCTCTCTCTCTCTCTCTCTCTCTCTCTCTCTCTCTCTCTCTCTCTCTCTCTCTCTCTCTCTATCTCTTTTTCTCTCTCATCTATCTAATTTTCTCTGTTTTTCCTTCTCTCTTTTCTCTGTCTCACATATTTCAACAAGCTTTACTTTCTAATGCTCTCTCTCTTTCTCTTTCTCTTTCTCTTTCTCTTTCTCTTTCTCTTTCTCTTTCTCTTTCTCTTTCTCTTTCTCTCTCTCTCTCTCTCTCTCTCTCTCTCTCTCTCTCTCTCTCTCTCTCTCTCTCTCTCCCTCTCTCTCTTTCTCTCTCTCTCTCTCTCTCGATCCCTCTCCTTTCTTTCCTTCTCTTTTATTTCCCTCTCACTTTAACTCTTACAATATTTTTTTAACTCATTCTTTCCTTTTATATCTCGTTTTCTCCATCTCTCCCTCTCTCTGTCTTTTTCTTGTTCTCCCACTTTCCTACAAGCTTTACTTACTCTTTCTCTCTCAGTTCCCACTTTTTTCAGTTTTCTCCTTCTCTCGTTGTCACTCACACAATTTTTCTTTCAATTTCGTCACGTAAAGAATGAGAGAAATCTAAAGGTTGTTTGGGGTCCAGAGGGTCTGGCTGCGGAGCGGGAGACATGTTGTTTTTGTAAGAGGCCTTTAATGTTTGAGGGCCATCACCGTGTCTGGGCTCTTCAGCGCACACATGCTTATCATTCGTCTTTGGAGCAGCCAGGCAGAACATCCAGACAGCCCGCAGGAGCAGAAGATACGTGTCTGCTCCTCAGCATCTCCAGAGTCAAAGCAGCAGACTGTCGTCTCCACCGGACAGATCAGGGTCAGAGAGAACGCAAGAAAGCCAGGGACAGAGCAGGACGCGTTCGGACATCTTGGTGAGAGAGGTGCATGATGGGACTGTCAAGGCTCCTCGCTGGAGAAGGCCGTGAGGAGTCGGACGCCCTGATGGAACAACCCTTTCTTCGCCTCGCTGTGTGATCTGGTTGTTGGCGAATGCGGTGGCCTTGATGTGTGTGTGTGTGTGTGTGTGTGTGTGTGGGACGGGGGTCTCCCGTGAGATGTGAGGTACGCGCCTCTCTCCCCTCAGGTTAATCTCGTGTCATTTCACTCTCAGATGGCCTCCGCCGCATTATTGCTTTCCTTTATCCACGGGTGTCTGCCTCATATCGTTCTGTCGCTCGCTCTTTGCTCTCTCTCTTTCTTACCCCTCTTATTTCTATCTCTCTCTTTCCCCGTATTCTTTTTTGCTTTCTTTCTTGCTTTTGTTCTTTTCTTTCTCTCTCTCTCTCTCTCTCTCTCTCTCTCTCTCCTTTATCCTGCTTTCTCTCCCTTTTCTTTCTCTCTCCCCTCCTTTTTTTTCTCTCTCCCTTCTTATTTTTGCTCTCTTTTTCCACTTTTCTCTCTCCCTCTAATATCATTCTTCTCTTTTTTTGTCAGTCTCTCTTTTACCACTCTTTCTCTGTCTCTCACTTCTGCTTCCTCACTCAGTCTCTCTCTTGTGGCCCCACTCTCTCTTTCTCTTAATGTCTGTGTCTTTCGCTTCCACTCCCTATCTCTCTCTCATTCGCTTTCACTGTCTCTTTCTCTTTTTATCTCTCTCTCCGGTTCCCTCTCTGTCCTCTCTCTCTTTCAGTTTTGCTTCTGCTCTCCCACTCCCTCTCTCTCAGTCAATCTTTCACTCTTTCTACTCTCTCTATTTTGCCCCCCCCCTCATGTCTCTCTATCTTTTGCTTCCTCTCTCATGCTTCTATCTATCTGTCTGTCTGTCTATCTATATCTCTCTTTTTCTATCTATTTTTCATCGGCGCTCTCTCTCTGTCACTCTCTTTTGCTCCCTCTCTCTCTCTCTCTTTTGCTCCCCCTGTCCCTCTATTGCTCTCTCGCTCGCCCTTCTGTCGGGGTTGCCTGCCTCTGGGCAAGAGCATGAGATTAGTGCGCAAGCTGACACATTTCATACGCACACACAGGCGCGCGATCTGTTCACACACATTCCGAGCGACTTGCTGTACATTACAAAGGTCGAGTCGAGTGTCTGAGGACGACGGCCGTCTGTCAGGAGATGGAAGCTGCTCGGAATGCAGCACAATGCGCTCATTAGGCCGCTTTGACGTGCTAATGTGCTTGTTCAGATAGATGAAGTGCATATATTTGCACACACACACACACACACACACACACACACACACACACACAGGCCACAAAATACAGAATTTTGATTCTTCCATTAAACCAATTGAATTCATTTATTATCAATGATAGAAGATATGTCTGTCTGTCTTTATCTGTCTCTCTCTTTTCGTGTTTTATCTGTCAGTATTGCGCTGTATGTCTGTCTGTCTATTGCTCTTTTTTTTTGCAGTCTCACTTTCTCTAAATACACTTTTTTTCACGTCTTTCATTCTTTCCATAGGTATGTATCTTATCTGTATCCATCCCTCTCTGTCTGTTACTCTGTCTGTATCTTTATTTGTCTGTCTGTCTGCTTGTTTATTAGTCTGTTTTTGTAATACCTTTTAGGAATTTGTTCATAATTGAAATTGCGCGAGTGACAGTAAGACATTTTTTGCAATATTGATCCAGATTAACAGATATGATAAGCACTTAATAACACATGGCTGATGCATCACATGATTAGATTTACAGTAGTATGCGCTTCTGGATCTTTCCACCGTCGTCACATTTCACGGATCCAACACAAAACTATTCAATTATTTTTACCCGTCTTTGGTTTCCATCTGCTGTGCACTGGCGGCCGGTCGGCTGACATTTGTTCTCTGTGCACACGCAGACGAAGGAAGGCGCCGTTCATCGATATTTCTCGCATGTTTGTGCGTCACAGCATGAGGTGGGGGGTAATATGGCGCACGGTTTGTTGTGCTGGTGTCTGAAAGCTATTGATTTCTTACCACGTGCGATCAAACACAATTAGCCGGTGAATTCTTTAGGCAGCACACGGGCGTTTCTGCTACAGCATCTCCAGAGGGAGGACACCGCCAAATCAATGCATCTCTAATGGAGAGGATGCAAATGGAGATTGTGAGAGTCCAGTTATGCACCATCGAGAGTTTAATAGCACATGTGGTGGATTTTTGATCCAGTTTTTTTTCCGCAAAAGTTCATTTTTGCTGCTGTTGAGGCAAAATAAAAGCTCCTGATGCGTTGAGCTAGTCCTTATGCCAGGAGAAGAGTCCCAGTGGTGGAGAGATGCTGACGCACTAAACTCCGCCATGATGCCTCCTCACCTGCACTTCATTTACGGCTTGCTGAAGGCAGGTGGATGGGGAGACGCACACGTGTTGGTTTTCAGCCAGAAAGATGGCAAATATATTGGCGCACAGCATTCCTGGCCTCCAGTGACCCTGCCAGCTGTTGCCTGGCAACCTTTGTTTATTCCAATCCACTGGATCAATCTAATTGGCCGACTTTTCATTTGCCATTCACTGACTCTCCTCCCACTTCTGCCAGTTGTAGCTTTCAATGGACTCCAGGTGTAAATAATGGAGAGGATTGATGGCCAAGTAAGTGTCTCTTGTCGTTTATTGAGCGTTGGGTGTTTTCTTGGCATGTAGAAGCTTATTATATGCACGTGTGGAGCTAAAAGGTCGAGCATTGTCTGTAATCCCTGGTTTCTCTTCGAGAGGGATCGATTGTGTATTTGTGGTCTGTTATTTTTATACTTTGCTGTTTATCTGTTTGATAGATTCAAATCTGAAACATTTTCCTACTTTCCCCGTTACAAGACGTTTGCCAGTCTGTGTGCACACACACGTACGCCTTGGACTGGCCACAATAAAACTTCACTCAAGGCTTTGTTTCCTTTTTATATTAATAATAAATAAAATAAATATGTGTGTTCTTATTTAAGAAAAAAAAAGTTTTTGTGATTGGTTGTGGTTACGGTGAAACCTTGGTTAGCTGTGATGCCCAGACAACCAAGAAATCTGTTCCGTGATGTCATTTATTTCACATCGCCGTAAATCCCTGCCTCATTCTCCCTCTCAAATTCAATTAAACATCACAGCTACAAATCTAAACTTGTTAGGCTTTGACAGGCGTGCATAAACAGACACTTGAAATGAGTTCAGGAAAAATATTCTACAAAAACACAGCCGGCAAATAAACGCATCAAATCGGATTAATCGCATACTAATGGCTCATTAAATCAAACAATGCATGTATTCTTCCGATGAATGTTGATGATGATGATTTGTATTTCCTGTTTTGCCAAACAATCAAGTGTCTTTTTGTGTTTTGGGAAATTTGCTGTCACACAATCAGGAAGACGCACTTGAATGAAAAGAGGCAAATTTGAATTTTTAAATATTTTCAACAGGCCATGTTGAATTTCTACAGTATTTGAGGTTAATCAGTGCGGGTTCATCTCTAGATTGGAATGGCTGTCATGTGGTGATGATTTTCGTTAGGAGAATTTTCCTTAGCAATACTTTATTTATTATTTACAGTTTACATTAGATTAAATGGGAGCACTGATAATCATGGTGCCAAATTTGGAAATTTACATAATGTAGAAACCCTATGCAAATTGTAGACATGGTTGATAGAAATGTTTTTTTTATATCAATCACAATTCACACACTTCAAGTCTTTACACAGTCTGAGAAGATGAATGAATGCAAGTATCGAGATTACTTTGTTAAGCTGCCAAAAACCAGAACCAGAAATGTGCATATTTACCTTTAATGCACATTTTAACATGTAATTCCACAACAAATCCAAGAAATTTCCGTATATTACAGTTTGACAAGATTGTTTTGGTGTATTATATTTTGACTCAATATAGTAACTGTCAAGTGAAAGCTCATAATTAGATCTGCGATTAATGACACATTTACTATTATTTGAATAATCACATTTGTAAATGACTTTTTTATTGTTCAGTATTTATTAATTTGTTTCGTTTAGTATAACAAAAACAAAACAAACAAAATAAAGTAAAAAAAAATCTAAAGCAAGGCCAGGATTGGCTAATTTGTCCGCCACCAGTAATAATCGTTGATATTTTTAGGGATATTAAGCGTCTGATCTGCCCTGACTGATTTTTTTCAGCAGCCGGTTCAGTTGTGGAGATCACGTAAAGCCGCGTTGGCCGAGATCGAGCCTTGCGCCAGGGGGAGGCCAAGCCCTGGTTTAACCTCCAGCAAGTCTCCAGAGGCTCCGCAGACTGGAAAGATCAAAGCATGTGCGGGAGAATCAGAGCCATTTGTTGCATCCACATTTCCTGATGACGTCTCCATGTCCTAATGAGATGTCCAGAGCTGTAATCCTCCTGGTGAAGGTGCAAGGATACGCTCTCTTTAGCGGCGTTCAATATGACAATGATGGAACGTCTTTCTGGGAATTGAGCGGGGGGTCTGGATGATTTTTATTAAGATGTGTCACCTTGCCGTGATCCAGTCTGGCGGTAATAAAAGCCTTCGCCTGCGTGTTTTCCCCACCCCCCACGCGCCGATCAAGGACTTTTGGCTTTAGCGGGGCAGTACGATTTACACGTGTTGTGACGAATTTACGGAATTGTAAATTTGTTTGATGTATGAATTTTTTCAGCCTGATAGATGAACAGAAAGACCAGATAGCAAGACTGGAGAGCGAAGAGAGAGATTGATGGATGATAGATGGAAGAGAACGAGATGAATGATTCAATGGAGAGGGAGGGAGAGGGAGAAAGAGATGGTCTGGATGGATTGGAAATATAACAGAATTCCTATCGATTGGTTGGTTTATTAGACGATTGAATTTTTCTTATTTTTTGTGTTTATAAAGTACATACTCTGAATTTTCACGTGGTTTCTACAACAGCCATGATGATATCTGACCAGGCGGTGAGTCTGATTTCTCAAACTGTGTCCATTCAAACACAAAATGGCTTTTGCTTGACGTGGGCTTGCCAGCAGCTGCTTCCCTCAGTCCCACCAAACAGACGCTGTGTTGGCATCGGCGGTCCCGTGGACCCCAGGCTTGTCACCTCTCCTGATGGAGTTGGCATGATGACTGAATGAGTTGCGTAGGGAGGGTCAGGTGGGATGATGGCCTCCAACTGTCCTTTGGATCCAGGGTCTTTAGTGTTGTAGAGATGCACAATAACAGAATTTTTACTCCAGGATTCAAGCCTGAAGCCTGACATTGGAACCTTGTAACTGGTTAGTTTTGGCATGTAGCCAGCCAATTCAAACCTAGAAATCTAACGTGTTCAATCTGGGATTCAACGTTTTTGTTTATCGGCCCAATGTGGCAACTTTTTGGTATCCAAGATTTGAACCTGCAACATTTTGATAATTAGTAAGGGATTTGAACCTACAACCTTTGGGAAACAGAAACAAAATGTTACTACTCATATTTTCGCACATATAAGCACCCATTTTTCCCAATTTTAGAAGTGAATGCTTATGTTCCTTATTCAAGTCTGAAAATGAAAAATACCTCAATAAACTTTACGTTAACATACTCACACATTGAAACTTAGATTAATTGAACAAAAGCAATAACGTTCCCTCTAAGAAACGATGCCAAACTCCAGAATGAATTTAACACAATTTTGACGCCACCAAATCCGGTCTCTGATCTTTTTACTTCTAGTGTGACTCTCCCCCATCAAACTTCAGTTTGTCTGTACACCATGGGCGCCAGATCTTGTGATTATTATTAAAACACAACAGTGAATCGTTGAAGGCGGTGAAATGGTTGACAGCTATAACGGAAAAAACACATTTGTGCAACACACTTGTGACTCGGAATTCATGGGTCCAATGAGTTTTGGCAAGGCGGATTGGCGAGGTTGTTGCTTAATTAGAAGCGTGGCAGCAGGACTGTGGGTGTCGTCGCTCCTTCCACACACGAGGTGTTGTTGCTCTCGGATTTGCTCTTTTTTGTCTCAGTCTTTCATTCACGGAGCTTTAAATGCTTGTTTGTCCTGAGCCTCGGTGTAAGTGCGGTCATCATCCAGGCAGCGCTTGACCGCTCCGCTGGACTTCACTGAGCTCCGCAGCTATTTCAGCACTTTGGTGGTGACACTGAGTGGCCTCGTCTGAATAATTCACTGTGAATGTAGAGCTGTGTGAGAGGAACAGCTCGGGAACTTATGCCATTTTCTCAGCTGGTTATCTCTGCTTGCTCACTCTCTCTCTCTCTCTCTCTCTCTCTCTCTCTCTCTCTCTCTCTCTCTTTCTCTCTACGTTTCTTTCTCTCGCTCTCTCTCTCCCCCTTTCTTTCTCGCTCTCTCTCTTTCACTCGCTCTCTTTCACTTGTTCTCTCTCTCTAGCTTTCTCGCTCTTACCCACTCTCTCTATTTTTCTTGCTCTCTCTCTCTCTTGATCTCTTGCTCTCTTTTACTCTCTCTCGCTCTTACTCTCTTTCTCTCAATCTCCTTCTCGCTCTCTCTATCTCTCTCTCTCGCTCACTCTAGCTCTCGTTCTCTCTTGCTCTCTCTTTTTCGCTCGTTCACATTCTCTCCGCCTTTTTTGCACTCACTTTTTAATTTCTCTCTGTCCTTACTCTTTCTTTATTTCTCACTCTCTCTCTCTCTCCGCACTCACTCTTTCCTTCTCCCTCTGTCTGCACTCACTTTTCTCTTTTTCTCTCTCTCTCTTTCTACATTGACGCTTTACTTCTCTCTATTTTCTGCACTCTTTCATATCTCTGTGCACTCACACTTTCATTTTTGCTCTCTCTCTCTCTCTGCACTCTCTTTTTCATTTTATCTCATGCGCTCACTCTTATTTGAAAACGTAAATGTGTTATCTCTCATATCTCTGTATGGTTTACACACTTGAGTCATCTAATTATTTTTCATGTTCTCTCTCATTCCCATTCTGTTTTTCTCTCTTCTTTCTGTCTTCCCATGGCATTCTTGCATTCTCTCCTTTGCTCACTTATCCTTCCTGTCTTGCTCTCCCTCTCTTTTTTCTTTTACTTCCTAGTTCTCTTTTACATTATCACTTTCTTGCTCCAACGTTCTCTCACACTCTCTCTCCTCCACTCCTCTCTCGCCAGAGGGAAAGTATGAATAGTTTATTAAATTCCATTTACCTATTTACCAGGGATCGGCGCTGACTGCAGTACTGTACAGGACACGCTCAGACTCATGACACCGTGAGGATTTTATGAGAAGCTGCTTACATTTTTAAGAGCCGTTAGCCTGATTAGAACAGACTGACATACAATGAAATCAAACCACACGTTCTTCCTTAAAATGGGAAGTTCAGCTGTCTGATGTGCCGGAACAGTCCGTTATCCAATCTCTCCACAACTTTTGGTGTTTTAGTTTGACTGGTTTTCAGCGTCCTCTCGGTGGGCATCTGAAGTTTTCCGGGCACGGTGAGACCCCCGATCGTAACCCAAGGACTCAGTGATCTGTGCTCCGCCACAGGCAGCGCTCGAGCGTCTGAGAACAAGCCGCTGTTTGCCTGGTGCTTTTGTGCTGCGCTGCGGGACTCCTCCATTTAAAAACAAGCTATTGATTTCCCTCTTCTGCCAGCCTTCGCATCTCTGATGATGCTCGCTGATATCCAGCCCTTTGCTGTGTGTCTGTTTACTGCAAGAAGGAGAGGGAAGTAAAAGGTGGAAGTTCATTTGTGTATGTGTGTGTGTAAATACTTAAACACACACTTAAATTAATTTATTGACATATTTACATATACGTTTGTACTCGCACATGACAATGTTTATGCATTGTCATATCGCATAAATATTGTCATATATATGTATAATTTATTATGGTCATATATTTATTGTCATATTACAATAAATATACAGAACTGTTCTAGGATTAATTGACAGCAGTTTTATGATGTTATTTATATATAGATATAGCGCACGCACACACACACACCCACACGCGCACACACATACACGTTGCTTTTATCCATTTGTTTATTTATTATTTCATTTTTTTTCTTTAAACACGTGTAAAATGGAAGAAAATCTATTATTTTATAAACTATTATGTAATAGTTTTATAAACTATTATATAATAATAATTTATATTTTTTTTTTCTAAACATTACAGCAACATTTTACCCTGTAGGTTATTATTCAATGACGTTTCTATTAAATTAATTTACCGTTTTTTTTTATCCCCAATGTCTTAATATGAACCGGTTTTATTATATAGTTTGATATGGAGTATTGATACATAGCTTTTTGTAAAAAAAATCGGAATAAAAATCTGAAGATTGGTTAACTTTGGACTTCGGCGGAGTTATAAAAGCAGAACATCCATCCATATGCCAACATGGAACCCGTTAGAAACATCTCCACTGTGTTTCTTCTGCTTCCAAACATCCCACACAGAACTTCCTGTGAACCACATTATCCAGGGAGGAAGTCGATGTGGACACTTGACGTGTCTGGCAAGTCGACCTCTACCTCACGCCAGGAGCGATTGAGACCTTAGACTGGAGCAAATCTGGGAAGAGATGGTGAGGACGTGGAAAGAGAAGCTCTTGTAGGACTGAGGGCCAGAAGAAATCAATAGATCCTCCCACACACACTCCAGACCCATCTGCTGTGTGTGAACGCGCCGCACATTCTGTCCAAGTCTTTATGCACAGTTTGAGCAATCACTCCGCCCGAAAGTACTATTTTAGTTCGGAGATCCTTTGCTTTTGTTAAAGGTCGACAATCTTCTGACCTGCCGCGGTTTATTGTGAGATCAGTGCTGTAAAAATACCATGGAAAAGTGGCGCGGCTGACGGTTTAGTTTTGTTTGAGTCTGTGGTTTAGTGACCTTGTTTTTCACCTGCTAAAAATCTATATAAATGGTGGCTGTAAATCTTTCTGGTTTTCGAATGGTGGGCGTTTAATCCCAGAGAAGGTTTCTGTTGTTGTTTGGCGAGCTCGTAGCCTTATTGATGAATTATTCTCATTGTTTGGGTTTTTTTTTTCATACAGCTGCTTCGAGTCTGTGAACGGTGCGTTTTATACAAAAACGATGCAATTTTATGAAATAAAATGGAGTAGAATGGAGAAAAAAGTTAAACCATTTAGTGGTTTTAGGAGTTTTTTTTATTGTTATTATGTGAAGTAGGACTTTGATTAACAGGTTTTTACTCTCCTTTTACAAATTTCAATTGTTTTGATTACTAGGTTTAATTTTTGCTTTGTTTCTTTGTTTTTTTTTTATTTTTTATTATATTTAAAAACAAATCAAATGGTTTAATTTCTTTTTTCAAATCATGGTCAAATAATTGCAGCATTATATTGTTGATTTTCTGTTTTTTCCCCCCCTAGATTGGTTCTTTTCAAATTTTTATGCATGCAGAAGAAAATCAGCAGAAATAATTGTGGTTTAGAAAACAAATTGTGGTAATTGTTTATTGTTCCACCATGTAAATGTTTATTCACAAATTATTTATTTTTTTATTTTCCTTCAAAGCCTTGCCATGTTGCCATGACTAGATGGATGGATGGATGGATGGATGGATGGATGGATGGATGGGTGGATGGATGGATGGACGGACGGACGGACGGACGGACGGACAGACAGACAGACAGACAGACAGACAGATGTTTTGTGTGACTATGTTGTGAAGATTTTAAGATAATGCTATAATGTTACATGTTTAAAAACCAAATGGACACATTTGAAATATTTCATTGCTGGAACCTCAAAAGCAGAATGGTGATAAAGACTGATTTTGTTTTCAGGAACATTATGGTCTGTTGAACTTTATGTCTCTAATAACATTTGTCCTGTACTTCTATGTCTAAATGTGTATAATTCCAATTACATACAGCACAGGAAATCCCGTGTGCAGGCATGCATTACCCATCAGGCACCACTGTGCCATTTAATGTCCATCTGCTTTTTATCTAAGGGTGAACTTCAGGTGCATTCGCATCACTGCTTTTCTGTAATCACAGTATCTGCAGGATTGCAAAATAAACTCCATGAACCAAGTTGAGGAGCCTTTTTGCAGCAAAATAAAATCCAAATCCAGGACTTTACATAAGCACCAGAGCAGGAAAAAGGTTTCCGTGGAGCTTTTTAAAACATTTGAAAGACAAGTGACCAATCCTGGCTTGGCTTTTGAATGCCAAAGTCAAACCTTTTTGGTCTTATTAGTGTGGAAAGTTTCCCTGTCTGGACTGTAGCGAATGTAAAAATTCCTGAAGTCGCACCTGTGAGCGAAGACAGAGTGAAGCTGATGGCGAGTGTTAGTCCTTAATCCTTTTAGATTAGCAGATGAACTTTGGAACTATTAAGGTGAACATATTTGCAGAATTTAAATATTTTGATATTCTATTAATTATTTGGCAATTGAAGCTTTTACAATATACAATTATTGTATAATATATTGTAAAACAATTATGCTGTGGGGGTGTTCACTGTACAACTTAATGTAAAGTACTTTCCTCTCCCTAATATAGTTTTCTTTGCTGCTTCTGGCTTAACCTCACTGTAATACCTCACTGATAATCATCTCTATGCTGAATTCTCAATTTTCATTTTTAGCAATGTCTTGACTTCTCTTTCAACCCATGATAGCATCCTGCGTCCTAATTTAAACGAGCCAGACAAAACGAGAGAGAGAAACTAATGAAAGAAGAAAGTGTTAATTACACAACAAGGTCAGTCTTTTACCTTCACAGCTTAATTGGGCCTCGATTGTGTTTCCTCCTTTTTTTTCCCTTCTGATTGCCAGGACTGACAAATACTTTTAATTGTTCCTTGGGAGCCGCACTTGTTTGTGTGGAAAATCTTTGTATAACTTAGACGATGAATCACAAAGATGACCTTTTTACTAATTTGTACCGTAAAATATTACCAATATGATTTTCACTGATAAACAGCTGAAACATCGTGCACATCCTTTCCCTGACACTAGAATTTCAGTAAAACTCACAAATTTTGAATTCTCTTTCTGATTTTCTGGAAAAAAAAATTGTATCACATTAGCTGCCATTGTTCAAGAATGAAAAGTATATGACCCAATGCTCATCGTTTCTTACCCAGAAATTCCTTACATGTCTGTGAAAGTGTCAAAAGATTCCAAAAGCCTTCAAGATCCTTCAAGAAAACCGTTAATTACCGTTTGTGTATTTCCTTGCCTGTAAATCCATCCATCTTCCCCTGAGCTCCTCATTTCCCGCCGAGGGTCACCCTGACCTATAAAGCCTCACCGGTGTCCACCTTCCATGAGCATCGATCCAATGTGCTATAGATCTGCATTATCCCACTCGTTTTGCTTCCTTCGATTTCCAAAGTTAAAACAGCTTGTCATTTCTTTGGCCAATTGTTTCAACGATTATTAGGTCTTGAGGTCAGAGGTCAATTACAGTTTAGGAAGGAGGTCACTGAATTGTTTCACAAAGGTGACCTTATTTCCCTATGACTCTGCATGACCTCCACCTCTCAGGGACCCGCACAATCATTATGGGTTTCTGGGAAAAAAAAATATTTGGAATACTTGCTGACCCCCGTGACACGAGTGTAAATGTCACCAACCCAATCAACAAACTCCTCCCTTTTCTTTTTTTAGCGTGTGCTTGTTTTAGCTTCCAACTTTCTTTAGATACAAAGCTTTTTAGGGTAGTTTAAATGCTTCCTAATTCTTGGACACATTTATGTATTTGCATAAATTAATTTTGAATTACAAAAGTTCCTACAGCTATTTTTTTTTTAACCACTTTTACTCAACTGTCCATTAGTCAAACAGGGAGCAATCAAAATCAATAAAACATTGAGAACGAACATTGAGGAAAAAAATGTATATTGTTCTAAAATAGTGAACATCTCATGCTTTTATGATATTGAAATATATTTCTTATGCCTAGCCTCTGCTGTTCAACACACGCGCTATAAAAAGCTCAAACCCCACGATTGCTTCCTGCAGCTACATTTGTATATTTTGTAGCGCTCATATTGTGTCTAGAGAAGACGGAAGGTTCCCACCTCTCACTTTTCTTCTTAGTGCTCAAAGCCGAGTGACACCAGAAAAGGAACGAAGATAAAATAAGACTCCATTACCCGAGCCAACAATGAAGTGGCTGTTTGTCTGGAGCGGCAAATGCGCCCAACCTACTGCGCTCCGGCTTCCGATAGTTGTTGCAAATTTCATTCGCCAGGCCGTTCTCATTCCCCAAACCCGCCGTCCTCATCAGTCGGACACCCTTCAGTGATTACCAAACGAGCTTTTTCTCTTCTCCGTCTTTCTCAATTTCTTGAGTGGCGCACCTGAAATTGCTTTGACATTCAGATGCAAACACAACCATTGACACCCGCCTGATGGCTTCGGAATGCAAATGGCCAGGTCTCTCGCTTTTCCTCTCGGCGTGGCGAGCTCATCCCTCTCTCCCAGTTTAATGAGGGAAAGCTGATGGCTCGCTGGCTTGGATTGAGAAGACGAGGGGATGAAGGGAGTGTCATCGAAAGCTACAGGAAATCAATTTCACTCGCGCCGTTCCCCAAAATGTGACTTTGCCTAAGAGCGTTTGGAATCTCGACAAGACTCACTCGACAAGACTTTCTCACTCTTGGACACTTTAGCACATGTGTTTTGTTAGCCTCCCTCGCTATCTGTTCATCTTTCCATCTCTCTGTTGGTGTTTTTCCCTTTCTCTTCCCCTCACTGCACAACCCACCTTTCACTCCTTCCCTGGGGGGTTGTACATGTTTGTGAGTGAATGAGGCGGTCCGTGATCTATAAATGCTATGACCTGAATGACCAAGATCATCAATGGTGGAACCTTGCGATGTCCGACGCCGCTCGGTCCGCTTAGCTCTGCGCCTCTCCATCAGGATCTTGTGCTCAGTTCCGGACATTTACAAATCTGCTCCGGACTCGGCTAAATGGAAACCATCCATCAGAGGTGACAGGAGGCAAACAAAGCCCCAACATTAGCTGCCTGGATGCGTTTAATGATGTCATGCCGCATCGGAATTTTCTAGAACTGCTGGAGCCATTGTAGTGGTCTGCGGAAGGTGGAGGGTGAAAATATGACAAACTAAAGCGCTTCAGTTGGCGAGTTTGTGTCTTCAGAAAAAGGAAAAGTCAACACGTAGAAGCCAACCTGAATCTAAGGCTTTTGATTTGAATTGGAGTTGATGCTGATCTTTGGTTTAATGAGACAAACGCTATTTGAGAATTGATTAAGGTATGGACCCTTTATTAGCAAGGTAGAGATGCTTGTCTTTCTGTGAAGCAGACGTTTCTTTATCCTTTTGTCTTATGGACTAAGCAGTATTGAAAAGCCGAGTGGGATAAGAGTCGAACGCATCAGGCTCATATCAGATCGAGAAACACAAAGGAAAAGTCAAGGAAAACCGGGATTTGGTTTGCATCAAGATCATGGGTTCAATCCTCAGGGTGAGCGTGAAAAGGTTTCAAAATGGCATGTGTGAAAACCCGGCAAAAATAAGAACAGCTAATGGAGTTACGGTGATATCGTGGCACTAACGCTCGATCCACTCTTGAGATATTAAATATTGACTTTTTAATGGTGTCTTCTGTCGCTCATCCATACAGTAATGTTATCAAGACTGCTTCAAATATGTTTGTTGTACTTTCAAATTGTGTTTGGAATGGACTAGTTCACAACTTTTCATTTTGGGCAAAGAGCAAAGTTTCTCATCGCCGCCTTGTGTCCTGGAGTGGATTTGCGTGTCACTCGGCTGATCTCTAGTGAAAACCGCTGTGAATTGAGCATGAAAACCAAAAGCAGGCAAAATTAATAGTTATTCACTCTGATATAAGGGTAAAAAAAACATCTGTTAAATGGATATTTATTGCAATATAATTTAAGAGCATGGCTAATTTTAATTGTCAGTTGAGCAAATGTAAAAATGAGCTAATGCCATTTTTTCATACAGTAATTCAAAAATGTCTAGTGAAGCTAGTTTTGTACCATTTTCTTTTAACTTTGCCCCAATACCAGGAGCAAAACATGTTTTAATGTCTTTTTAATGGCTTTGGCGTGATGTAACATGATCTAAAATAAATCTAAATTGTCTATCTTGCCCTTTTTAACCCAAGGATTTACATTTTCAAAAGTGCGCGGAGAGTTTTGGATAAGCAGGATCTGTTCAACACTCATCTGATTCATTGGTATGGATTTATTCCATTCATAAGGGATTCGTTCATAAATTGGAATTAGCAGCATCCAGTCAGTGATCTGAATCTGATGACATGAATTATTGATTCCCCAACATCTGCCTGCAAATTTAGCCTGACATTTGAAAAGGAAAATGGCTCGGAATGATTGTGTGAAAATAATAAAGATAATTTGTGTCTAGAAGACAAATCAAAGCAAACGTCTTTTACGGCTCATTAGAATAAAATTCATTAACACCTACTGTCACATTTACTGTAGCGATGGATTTTCTTTGTCATTATGTATCATGTATTTTTGTGACCAGAATCTTTGTATTTTTCAGATAAAGCCACACTGCATTGTAATATTTGGTTTACACTTAATCTTAAAGCGTTTTTTGTGTGTGTAACCGCCAAAACAACAACTACATACGTTTTTCATATTCAGCCGATTGACTAAGTAGCTTATTTGCACAAAAAACCCATTATACTTTTGCTCCGATGCCAAAAGAAATCTGAATGTAACTTGTGTTGCCTTCTGAATTAATTGCTTTTGCTTTAATATTCTCATTTGTGAGTCGCTTTGTATAAAAGCGCCTGCTAAATGAACAACAGCACAATTAGCTTTGTTTGTTCTCCATTAGACTTTTAACCGATGGGAAATTCTAAATATATTTACAACATTTGCAAATATCACAATATTGAAGCCAAACATCTCCTGTGGCTTTCTGTTATCCATGTGTGTGTGTCGCACTCTGTGATTGGTTGGCCACCACTCCAGGCTGTGTCCCGCCCCCTGACCCGGAGGTGCTGGGATTGTGACCCAAAAATGGAAAAATGGTTCAGAAAACAAAAAGATGCTTCTTTGTCTCTTTGGCTCTCAGGTGTTAGGAGTGTAAGTGGGTAACTCGACTTTGCTTTATCATTTCGCCACAGAGATAGTAAAGCTCATCACGACATGAGTTCAGGTGGCAAAAGTGTCGGCAAAAAACCAACAATGAAATTCAGAAGCAGAAATGGCAAGTTGTTTAAGTCTGGTTTAGAGTGTGTGTGGCTTGCAGGAATTGAACTGACAAGCCATGAAGCAGATTTAAGATGGAGAGTTTTTTTTACAAGCCGCATGAAGAGATTCCCCCGAGCGAATGCGTGTTTGAGTTTTGTCTGTGTGTTTTTACTGTTTATTTTGTTTTTCTCACACAATCACCATCACTTTTTTTCTTGCTGTTATTGAGGAAAAAAAAACATTATTTTTGTGCCCGGGCACGGTTGAGCATCTTCCGTATCACTTTTATCTTTGCGCACATGTTGCATACATTTTCCCAGGAGTTTTTATGTCCTTGTCTTTATGTTGAAGCATTGATGATCATTATGAGACTTCGAATGACAGAAGAGGGAACACGATGAGTGAATCAGAGAATTGATCTTGACATCGCTTTTATTATAACGTTCTGCATTTTTTAAAAAGCCATCTTGTTGTAAAGTGAGCATGCATATTTGTGTACAGTGGATGCAAATAATAACGCTTCTCCCAATTACAATTGTCTCATGAAAACTACATTTTTTCTAATTTACCTAAAATGTCTCGTTATTGATTAATTGAAACCGTTGATTCTTCCTCAAAGACTGAGAGAATGTAAAAAGCAACTTGCAACTATCCAGGCCACTTTGTAAGGCTGCCACAATTCTCATCAGTCTTGAGAGAAGACTGGGTGAATCACAATGAGGAAAATTATTCTGTTATAAACCGACAATATTTGGTAATAATGATGCGTTGTGTGACTTCTACAATTAAGTGAAACCAGTGAAATTGATGTGAGATAAGCGTGTAGACATTTTGTCTTTGATTATGGCGCATGGCATGAATGTCTATGCTTACTCGTGTTTAGTCACATTGTGGTACAAAATAAATGTGAATTTGAATTAAAAAGTAGCAAAAAAAAGTCTTCGATGAGCATGTTGTTAGACATGTAGACGTGTAGAAGTAAACCGATGAACCGTGTTTTCTGGACTATAAGGAAGTGGAAGTAGGAAGTGAGGTGACGGCAATATGGCCACTAGGGACCATACTGAATTTGTGCTCTGCATTTAACCCATCCGTGAAAGTGCACACACACACAGTGAAGTGAACACACACAAACCCGGAGCAGTGGGTAGCCTTAAGCCCTGGCGCCCGGGGGGCATGTGGGGTTCAGTGTCTTGCCCAAGGACACTTAGTTGCAGAACCCGTAGTAGGGGGGATTCGAACCTGCAACCTTTCGGACACGAGTCCATGTCCCCTACCACTGGACCACAACTCCCCAAAGCCGCACCTGCATACAAGCCGCATCCACTCTTTTAAAAAAAGTTCCCTTTCTAGTCGTTCACTCGACACGATGTGAAACATACGTACTGTATATAGATATCCCATTATATATGTACATAATATAACTACATTTTTTTTAGGTCTGTGTGTTTGACATCGCGTCTTATCGTCTTCAGACAGCTGCTTTTTAAGTATTGACACTTCCACAACTACAATCATCTGTATTTTCCGTCTCATTAGTCTGAAGGTGCCATGACACGTTCCTGAGCGGATCTTATATGACGACTAATAGATTTCCATCCACACACACTTGGATCGCGTGTTAGTGTGTATCAGGAGTGTGTTGTAATTCCCACAATGGAACTGAGAGGATTCTTCTCTTGAGACTGACACGTGTTCTTTCCGTGTGTTTTGTCTCTCCAGCTTGTCCCCCAGGCACGTATAAGATGTCTTCACGGCAACAAGAGTGTTTCTCGTGCCCTGCTAACAGCAAAGCCGATGAAGAGGGCTCGGTGCTGTGTGTGTGTGAGGAAGACCACTTCAGAACCCCGCTGGACCCTCCGTCGGCCCCTTGCACCCGTAAGACCACTCGCTTTCTGTGAATAAAGGCATTATCTTGATGATGCTCAAGCTCATTCTGTCAATCGGATATTTTTAGGACATCTTAAGAGCATAACACTGTAATAAAATATTTGAAAAATATATTTTAAATAAATTAAATAAACACGTTTCAATTTTAATAATTTACATATACTATGTTTGTTTTTTCCACTGGTTTAAAGTCCCTAATTTACGTATATATTAGAGCTGCACGATTCTGGATAAAATGAGAATCTCGAAGTCCGGTTGTCAAACAGCAATATAATAACATATATAATACATTATTTTTCATTCCATGTATTTAAACTTAGAGCAAAGAAGAATTTACAGGGTTAAATAATTGAAATTAAAACGAATTCCAGAATTGTGATCTTCAATTCTAAAAAAAAAATTTGAATTTTCTGATTCTTATTTTATCCTAGAGTCGTGCAACTCTAATATATAGGTATATATTTTTTAAGTGTGTCAGTAATGTATGCTAATTATTCACGTGTATATGCATACAATTTGCCAATTTCTTTTTATTTATGTGCATTAATAAATAAACTTATGTGCATATTTAGGAAGTTATAATAATGATTTCCTCACCCTTTAAACTCTTTTTCATTGGTCCCGATACTTTAATAAATGAATAAATGAGCAAAGCTAAACCTTTGTGATGCTTAAAAAATTTAAAAGTATCAAGTTTTATTTGTTCATTTATTTATCGCGAGACGTTACCGTATTGATTGGGACTAAACACTCAGCGTTTGTGTGATTTAAACTGACTTTTTTGAGAAAATATTGCAGACACTTCCCTCGTTTTTTTTTTTTTCCGTGAACCTGTGTAATTCAGAAGTATTAGAAGATGGTGTTGATGTCAGGGAGTGTGCATGTGCCGGGCACAGATGAACACACACTCATTTGGTGTGTATGTACGTACAGTGCGAGCGTTCTGACAGCATCTGTTCTCCAGCGCTCATGGCCACACGTGCAAATGAGTTGCGTAAGAGCTTTTAATAAAACACAACGCTCGGTTCTTCTGCACGCGCTCACTCGCATCTTCACCTCCGCACGATTAATATTAAACCTTTACACGCTTGTACGGCTCAGAACACACACCAACTCGTTTTAGTGTTTAAAACGCTTACTAGCTGCATTTGAGGTGTTCTAAAATTAATTTATTTATTGTAATGGTGCTTTACAAGCTTGGTTTTAAATAAAGCAGTACATACATTTGATTTAATTAGCAGTAATATATTGCAGTAATATTGATTAAATAAAGCAGTAATACATTTGATTCACTTTTTCTTTGTAAGTCACTTTGGATAAATTAAGCGTCTGCCAAATTACTGTAAAGTAAAAGTCAAGTAATTACGGTAATTTGTGTGTAATATATATACACACATACTGAATCTGTAAACGACAGACACATGAAATATTCTACAAATTCATGTATGCATCTTTTTGGCAAAAGTTTAGCTAAAGTGACACTCACTCTTAAATAATAACTCGAGGAAGTGTTAAATAATAAACATTGTTGTGTAAAGTTTCTGGCCGTTCCGCCTGAAGCGGGCGAGTGTGTTTGTGGGCAGCGGGCGCCTGCAGGGCTCCGGTCACAGCAGATGATGGGCAGTTTAAAGCCCCGGTGACATTTAAAACACTTCCCTGCTTGAGAAAGATTCTTGTCTCAGCACCAGCAGTCGCTCACTACAGGACAGCAGCAATTAACCCTCTTCTACCTCTCTCTCTTTTCCTCTCTGTCATTTTCCTTACTCTTTTTTTCCTCTTTGATTCTCATTTCTCTTCTCTGTTATTCTCTCCTCTTTCTGTCTTTCTATTGCCTTCCCTCCCTCGCTCTTTCTCTCTTTTTTCTTGTACTTCCTTGTTTTCTTTCACATTATCATGTTCCCGCGCTCCAAAGGGAGCTTGTCTCTCTCTCTTCCTCTCTCTCTCTCTCTCTCTCTCTCTCTCTCTCTCTCTCTCTCTCTTTCTCTCTCTCTCTCTCACTCTCTCTCGCTCTCTCTCTCTCGCTCTCTCTCTCTTGCTCTCTCTGTCTGTCTTTCAATTTTTTTCTGTCTGTTTGTTTTCCTCTGTCCTTTATCTATTTCTTTTTATCTTTGTCTCTACATACCTCTCAGTCTCTCTCTACCTCTCTTTGTCTCTATCTACCTCTCTCCATTTTCTCTCCTTTGTCTCTAGCTACCTCTCTGTCACTCTGTCTCCATTTATCTCTCTCTTTCTTTTTGTCTTTGTCTTTACCTACCTCTTGGTCTCTCTCTCTCTCTCTCTCTCTCTCTCTCTCTCTCTTTCAGTAGTAAAGAAACATCTCGGGCAATGCTGTTTTAATTCTGAATTAATTCTCCCAAACGAGGCAAATGCCCTCAATCCCCCATGATCCTGCCTTTTTTTCCGACTCACGCCAACTGATTTTCATCCCCAAGCTCAGAACGTTTTCAGTCAGTCGGCGCTAATTGAGTTGAATAATTGAATAGAAATACAGTTTGCCGCGGCTCTGTTAATAACCAGAAGCCCTAATGGCTTTTTTACTGTACGTGTCTTTTTAATCATTTTATCGGTGTGAGATTTGAACAAGTTCCTTTGATTGCAGGCCCCCCGTCCCCTCCGCGGGATCTGGTCTACACCCTGAAACAGTCCACCCTCATCCTGGAGTGGGCTGCTCCGAAGGACTCGGGCGGGCGCGGGGATCTCAGCTACAGCGTGGGCTGTCGTCGGTGCGTCGGACCCCCGAGGGCCCCTCAGGTGCAGTGTGAACCCTGTGGAGCCAGCGTGGGCTTCGTCCCCCAGCAGAGCGGCCTGACGGAGCGGACGGTCACCGTCATCAACCTGCCGTCCAACTCCAACTTCTCCTTCAGCGTGGAGGCGCGCAACGGCGTCTCGGAGCTGCTGCCCAATAAACGCTTCTACACGCAGGTCAACGTCTCCACAAGCCTTCCAGGTACTTCCTGCGCTTTAATCGGGATGCCGTCTGCTCTCCAGCCTGCCCCAGTTGTTCCACAGCAGATGTTTCTACTCATCTGATTTCGGTTTCAGTGAAATTGTCTTTTTTGGAGTCAGATGAGGTAGTGACAAAGCAGCTTAGTGTTAATGCGTCTCTATTTCATGGCTTTGGCCGGAGTCGCTAATGGTTTTCCATAACACGTGGGATTTAAGTGCTGTCTCTGTAATGAGCTCGGCTGTAATACTTTTTTTTTGAATTAATTTTATATTTTTTTGTTCTACATAATCTAGACTTATTTACTTTTGTCATGCCTTGAGAACAACTGGATTGTTCTTTGATTTGATTTGTCATGTTCATGACCCTTGTCCTCCTCCTGACCTTTGTTATGTCCATGACCTTTGTCCTGGCTCTCACCTTTGCCATGTTCTCAACCTTTGTCCGGCCACTGACTTTTGTGATGTCCTTGAACTTGGTCATGCCTGTGGTCTTTGTCGTGCCCTTGACCTTTGTCACGCTCTTGACTCTTGTCATTCTTCTGACCTTTGTTATGCCCTTGACATTTCCTCATTTTAGGAATTACAAAGGGCAGAATGGCTTCTTCTGATTGGCTGATTTGTCGTTTAATTTATTTGTTTGTGTATTACAATTTTTGCAAAAGTCTTGTTGTAATGAATCAAAGCCATCTATTTTTGTCATACGGCACAGCTCTAATATACACAAATTTTATTTAAACGATTAAGTAATGTTTCCATTAAAAGAATAATGTTGCTTTTTTACGTTTAAGTAGCTTGTAGCAGTATAAGTAGCTTGTGATGTCACTCGTGCCCTGGAAACACTGTAACGCCGGTTTCTGGGCAGAACGGCAGACAGGTTCCCGTGTAAAGTCACCTGACTTTTGATGCGTGTGGATTATGAAATGGAGTTGTGTAAGAGCAGCATCTGGAGTAGAGCAAGGCTTCCACAGCTGCTACTCCGTCCCTACACAACCTTCTCGTCTCCACGAGACTGTGAGGAGTCACAACTTCCTGTACCACTGACTCGCATCCGTAAATGATCTGAGGCCTGAGCACAAAGGCAGAAAGACGCCGCGTGTGTATTAATAGTGGAGGGTTCTTTCATCAGGATTACGCCTCGCGCTGATTTGCCTTTCTATTAGCGGTAAATTGCCAAGCGTTTAGTTTGCACTCCTCTGCCGCGCCTTTGATTATCAAAGTCTATTCTCTATAAAAGTGCTGCTTCAAACTCAAAATTGATCTTTTTTTGTTCCCAGTATCTTTTTGGTCGTTGGACAAAACCTTTCTCTCTCTTTCTCTCTGTGTCGTTTTTTCCCCAATCTCTCTTTTTCTCTCTCTCCCTCTCTAGTCTTCATTTGAACTTGATCTCTTTCTTCCTCTTATTCTGTCTCTCTGTGTCTCATTTGATCTCTCTCTCTCTCTCTCTCTCTCTCTCTCTCTCTCTCTCTCTCTCTCTCTCTCTCTTTCTTTCTTGCTCTATTCATCTTATTTGCACTTGATCTCTTTCTTCCACTTATTATCTTTCTCTCTCATTCAAGTGAGTCTTTTTTGTGTATTTATTTTATAATGTTCTGGGTATCCTCACTTTATGTCTGTCATGTTTGTTGGTTTCTTTAATTATTTTATTAATTATAAAGGTTGGTTCCTTATATTTATGGTTTTCGACAAAAAAATGCTCTTTAGAACTAAATGGAATTTGTATTTTTTCTCCTTCATCAGTAAAGATTCCTGTATCTTTATCTCTTTTCTTTGACTGTTCAAACATCACTCTTTCCATCTAATAGCAAGTGGTTGGTGTCATGAATCCGATATATTAGCGCAGTTAAGTCACTGGTATGATGAAGTCCGCTTTTTATGTTCATACTGGGCATTTAGATTTTCTGCGATCTGCATTCAGGTCCACAGCGTCTTCCTTTCTCCTGCGCTGGACATTGCGCACGCAGCCGTAACACAACTCCTTCATTTTTATGTCTATTGCAGATTCCCAGTTAATTTTCCTCCCTGCTCTTGTTGGGCTCTCCATAAGCGCGGCATTAATCTCTTCCTCTCAGGCTGCTCTCGCACGGCTCCGGCTCAAGGTTAACTGGAGCTCCCAGAGGAAGTGCTATTACTTTATTGTGATGTACAGTCTCGCAGGCAGCTGTGCGTTTGAGCTCCGTGATTAGAGTCGGTGTGATTTCCAGCCAACACAAAGGAGTTTAACTGGCTGAAGCTGAGATCAGAGCCGCCGTTGTGTCGGCCGCACATTTGTGTATAATGGTTTTGGTGAATGGCACTTTGAAGTCTAAATGGCTGTTTCCATTAAAGAGGTTTGTAGCAGCGCCGTGATGCTGGCGGTTGTGTGATGCTGCGCGGAGGAGAACACATGGTCTAAGGGAAAGTGGTCGGCTCTGGAGGAACCTCACCGGGACGTGAACACACACTCGAGCAGTGGGCAGCCTCGGCAAGCAGATTGGGTCGAGTCAAGGATTTGAATCTTTGAATTTTGGCGATGCTAAAATACATTCTTGTAATAAATAGCCACAGACAAAAAAATAAATAAATGTTAATGAGAGTAATGTGTTTACAATAATATCAGTTGTTTGAAAAAAAAAAAACACATTAAATATATATAAAAAAAAATTATGTATGTGTTCATACAAACATACAAAAAAAGTTTTTTGTACACACACAAACATAAATAGAAGAGAAAACATTTGTTGTCACTGTACTTATACAAAATGGAAATTAAATAATATAGATACATTTAAAATATACTATGCACACATGCATACACATAAAATACATTTTGAAAACAAATAATATTCACAAAACTATTCATTATAAAAACATTTATCTTGCCTTTATTTTTATATTAGGGCTACATGGGGAGGCTTTATTCATTTGTTTTGGAACTTGTGTGTGTGCGTGTCTACCAGGACAGACTCAAGCTGTATATATACTATGAAGTGAACAGACACACCTAACAAAAATATGGAAAACCTTTCCTTGTCATTTTATCAAAGTAACTGACCATATCTTTTTGCATGGGGGGCGTATAGGGTGATATTGTTCATTAGTTTGGGTGTGTGTGAACACTCTGGATTACTGCCTCTGTATTTCCTCTCTGCCACCCAGCATGACGAGCTCCACGAAGCGGAGAGAGCAATGAGGCTTCCGCACTTGCTGTGTTCTGAGACGATATGTCATAAAAGAGCCACTGACCTTCATGAATACTGCAGTAGTGACTTTACCCCCGGCCCAAGCTAGACCACCCGTCCCCCAGCCCGCGTAGAACCGAACAGGGTCTCCACATTACAGAGCGGCTCGGAGGAGTTTAACACCACAGGTCGATGAGACGCGCACCCTGACCAAACGGATTTCCCTGCATTTGAGAAGAGGGGCTTTAAGACCAACTTTATCGGCCCACCACAGGTCCAAATGGGCGGTTAGGGTTGAAAGGAAAGGGGCTTGGATTTTTTTTTTCCAGGAATTCCTCCAGCCTCATCTCCGAACCCTTCCACAGCTGATTAGACTTGAAGATCCACACACTAGTGAACCTTCGTGGGTTTTTCTGGTTTGTGTATCATGCCAAATTGGGATTATAGCTACACACAAGAGTGGGAAGCCACTTGGTATAAGCCAATTATTGTGAACTTATTCCAGATACTGTATTTTATATATATTTTTTGTATTTTATTGAACTAAAATAAACTGAGATTTGTGCTCAGGTTTGGGTGGATGACACACACACGTGTGAATTGCATTTAAATGGTTCTGTTTTTTCGTATTTCTGTCCGTAGGTAAGTTTTCAGGTGTGAGGTTTATGTTTGGATTTGATGGTGTGAATAGTGTCAGTTTGCTCTAATAGTTAATTTTTTGCAGTGTTAAGAGTTAATTTTAAAAGATACATTTTATTTTTATTTATATAGAAATCAATATGCACTTAAATTAAATTATGTCGGAAGCACTAATTAAAAACACACAAATTAATTGTTTTTACGTAAATTATTCAAATATACAGTACTGTGCACTGTAATTATAAAAAGTATGGTGTAAAATATAAAATATCTTTAATATAATATTTTTTTCAACAAATTTTCAGTCTGAACAAAACATTTTTTTGTAAATATTGGGGCGGTTTATTTTGTGAGAAGTTTATTTAATTAAGTTTTATTTTTATAAGTTTATTTGTGTCTTATTTTGGTACATCTTTTTACTTTCTGATAACAGAACTGTCAGATCCACAGCCAATCCAGAATAGCCTTTTCAAGATCGATCATAAACGCTCGTTTTCGTTTGTGTGTCTGTTTCCACGTTAGAAGGTTGAGGCGAGATGTCAGCATTGAGGGATTGACATTTCAATATCTTCAGAGGATTTGGCCCGGCTGTTTTTTTCCTGTGGAGTTCTCAGGGGTCCGGCATCAGAGGAAGGGCTGGTGAGAGGAATAAGAGGAGCTCGGGGTGAGCGACAGCAGGACACTGGGCCCAAAAAGGGAAAGAGAGTCGGCGTGGGTTACATATTTTAAATAGGTCTTGCTATGAAGAAATCATCTCTGAGCAGAGAAACCTACTGGAAAAGCAGGATTATGTAAAGCTATTGTATAACAGTATTTGGAGTTGAATAACAATTTGATCCATGTTGGTCTGCTCTATTTTTAAAAAAACAATGTGAAGTTTTCTTTGGTTTTAAGAGTTAAGTAGTCGGATCACTGTTGGCAGTATCGGAGGATGGATAGAGGGATGGGTGCTTGGTTTGTATGAATGGTTGAATGATTTGATGAATTGTTTGGTTGGTTCAATGGATGGATGGATGCTTGGTTGTTTTGTTTGTTTGTTTGTTTGTTTGGTTGGTTGGTTGGTTGGTTGGTTGGATGGATTTATGAATTAATGGATGGGTTGGTTGGATGGATTCTTGCTTGGATGGATGGATGGATGGATTGATTGAAGGATAGATGGTTGATTTGATGGAAATGTATATGGATTGCTGAATTGAGAGTTTGTTGGATTTACTACAGGAAGAATGTGTTGAGTGAAACCAGACAATCTAATTGGCTGTTCAGTTAGGAGACGGATGGATGATTCTTGTGAAGGGTGGATGAACGAACTGGTATAGTGAGTTGTGAGTAGATCAGTGTTGGTGATTGGTGATTTGAGGCTGTCCAGATATTTAGACAGACTAAAAAAATATGCTGCATTTAGCAAACATTATGTTGTTTCCTGATATGGTTTGGTCTCCAACCAGTTATTAGACTGGTTTAACCCGTCTGTTCTCCATTTAGTAAAAAAGACCCTAAACCCCCAAAGCCCGAAGTGCCAGCAGTCTCCAGTACACGACTCCTCTGTGTATTTGCTCTCATACCCGACGCAGAATGGCACTTTCTTCCTCTCTACTAACAAGGGAGCTGCTCTCTTTTCTGCTCTAATGGGGTAAAATGAGAGAGCACAAGTCTCCGGCAGCTCTGAAAGAGATTGAGTCATCACCCTCCATTCACTGGCACACTCAACCAATTTGACCGCCTTTGTCACCGAGTGCAAAGGATTTTAATTGGTTACAACGCAACGTTTTTCCCACTGCGAGGGTCTGGGCTCTCTGTGCTAATCACCCATGTTTTTGAGAACTTGTTCCGTTTCATGCCGAGTTTTTCGTAGGATTGGCACGTACGCTCGCGTTCAGCTTGACTTGGATCATCCCAGTGTCGGGGAAAGCAGACTTCATTCACGCTTTTAAGACAGATGAAGGTCAGAAACATTATAGAAAAACCCTTGTTTAATTTTTTTATTCACAATTCTTCATCCTACTGCAAACTTTATTAATCTCGATCACAATAATGTCTGTACTTTTGTAACACACTAACAAAACAACAAACGTTTTCAATTATTCCTTTAACAAATCCATCAAATTCTTCACCTTCACTGTCTGCTCACAAGGTAACGCTAAACAACTAGTTGACAAGAATATCTAGCGCTTGAGGTTTTTAGATTGATCCCCCCAGAATGAGCTCAGAATTAGTTGCTTTAAAAATGTATGGCAAGCCAAATTACCATTAAAAGCTCAGCGTCTACTCGCCATAAAAACTGTTCTGTGTTAGACACATTATCAGTAACAAATGCACTAACACAGACGAGTGCTATTAACTAGTGACTTGACAGGTCGTTTAGATTAGTGGCAAAGGTTTAAATGTTAATTTGGCTTGCCATAGCTCCTCTCCGTATCAAGTACTATAAAGTCAGACTGAAACGTATGACCGCTCATAAATACATTAATTTTCATCACAATTAAATAATAAAACATTTGTTACATGGTTTTTGCAACAAGTTAACATCTGCAGCTGAAGGGAAGCAACAACATTTTGTCGCAAAATGAACTTTGAAAATAAATTGTGCTGAATCCAATACACATGACTACATTTCCCGGTGGTCTAATGTAGCTGTGTGTGTAGTGTGTGTGTCTTCAGGGAGCTGTCTCTCTCTCTCGCTGTTTTGCTCTGACAGATGTCTGTCGTCTCTCTGCTGATAGATCAGTCCGTGATCGCTGTAAGTCGGGCTTTTATGTGACTGTCTGAGCTGAGTAAAGCAGTTTTCGTGTGTGCAAATGAGAAACGGTTTTCTTTTCCTCTCGTACTTTGCTGCACTTTGGCTGAACTCGTGGAGTTTAGTGTCGTCTTCCTGCGCTGTCAGGTTGCTTCATGCTTTGTGTCTGGAAGATGAAGTTCCACACATTTTTGCTTTCTCGCTGTCTTTTTTTCCCATATAAGACTCATATTGTTGAATCTTCGGGATATTCAGTAGAATAATTGGCCTCAAGCTGGAAGGTTTTGAACGATTTGATGGAAATACAGTCAGATTTTTTTTTCCGGGACCATTTAAATAAACAGTTGTACCTCGACTTACGGATGGTTTTACTAACAAAAGTTTCAAGTTACAAAGCTTCAAGAAAACATTGTCTCTAGTTACGAGTATGAGACAATGTTTCAAGTCTTTTTCTCACTCAATCGAGTCCTGGGGTGTAAAAAACAGCTGTTTGACCTTCACGGACGTCAAGTAAACAAAATAAAAAACACTTGTCAATTACAGAAAT
Organism: Paedocypris micromegethes; assembly: GCA_028031935.1. Classification (NCBI taxonomy): domain Eukaryota; kingdom Metazoa; phylum Chordata; class Actinopteri; order Cypriniformes; genus Paedocypris; species Paedocypris micromegethes. Next base: position 4,565,070 of record CM051498.1, read on the forward strand.
CTCGCTTTCAAGATACAAAATAAGTTGGTCTTGTTCCCGAATGGCACCACTGTGTGTTTATAACTTACTTTTGTCTTATATATGGTTTTAATCCTGGAGGGAAATGATATAAAACACATTAATCAAGTCAGATTGATGAGGTTTTGCTCCTCTACTGATCCCTGATATTGTGAAAGTTGTATGAAGTGTTTAAATTCAAACGTATCACTGGGGGTCTCACTGGGGTGGGCTTTTGTACAATTGCACCTTAAGTCTCCAGTCCAGAGCAATCAGATCTTCAAAATCTAGTGTGAATCGCCGCCAGCAGCCGTTTGTCTGGGTTTGTATTTCCTCTGCTTGTTCTCTACCTTCTTTACATTTATTACAGTCGCCTATATCGGATGCACTTTCATTTATCTCACTTTTCACACTATGAGATCTCATATATATTTATATATATATATATTTTTATGGTTTGTCATTTTCTCTCCCCACCCCCTTCCCGCTCCACTTCCTCTTCCCGCTTCCTTTCATCCCCCCGTCTCTCTGTCCCAGGTGTACCCTTGGTGCTGTAATATCCTCCTTTAGATGAAGATGAAAATGCATATGTCTCGCAGGCGCCGTCCCCGCGTCTCTATCTCAGGCCTGCAGAAATCCCGTCTTCCACATCCTCCCCTCCAATCCGTTCTTTCCTCTTCCTCCATGATAATATAAATGATAATAGCAACTCCATCACTCGTCGCAGCTGGCGATGCATCCTGGGTAATGTTTACTGCGGTTTGTACGCCTCTATAAAGTCATTTTATAGCATGTTTGTTTATTTGCAGTGCCGCATGTTCAGGTTTGGCATCAGGTACACTAGGATTCGCTTATCTCGGTCCTGCTGGTTTTAATGATTGTGTATAAACCAGTTTCTCAAAAACTACATGAATCTTCAGGTGAATGGGTTGATGGCCTGGCTTAAGACGTCACTATTTTTACTCGTGGTTTAATGTATGTTGTGGAGTGGAACGTGTATAATGTATCTCTTGTTGTTCAGCTAGGGTTCGCAACACCCAACTCTGGGTTTAAGTCCCAAGAAAGTTGTTTGTGCAATTCAAAAATAGCTTTAGGCTGTTGATGTTAAAGGACAATTTGGTTCACTGCTTTAATTCAAAACCCTTCCGGGTAAAAGCAGGAATGTAAATGTATTCATTTTTTTAAGCACTGAAAATTATTGATTCTTGCCTTCTATTGATTTTTTTAACCGCCTTTTTCGGTTTGCAAATGTTTTACATATGCTTTTTCATCACTCAAATATAAATTTTAAACGTGGAGTTTATCTTTAAATATAACTGATCAAATTATTTCAGTTGCTGTAATTTTCTTTTTATTGTTTTTAGAATTAAAAGTTTATTTATATAGCACTTTTCTTAGTTCCAGACCAGCGCAAAGTCACTATGCGGAATTAAGGAAAAAGAAAATAGTCTTTAAAGAAGAATAATGTCCATTGTTCATCTGTGTTCTAAAATTACGTAGGAAAAAAAGAGTCAGTTAAAAAAAAAGAATGTTTCTCTCTTGTTTGCCGTAGTAACAGACTAAACTGTAAGTGAACAGGCTTATTCTGCAAGGTCATTTTCATCCGTTGGGCATCTCAAATGCTTGGGGAGAGTGTTTGTGTGTGTTACCTTGCCCGACGTGACTGTTCGGCCATGTTTCTGCTTCACTTGCTGAGGGCAAGAACACATTTCACCCCGGTCCGCAGGGCAGAGCTTCCTCTCCGGTTCCTCTCTGTTCCTCATCAACGTGTCAGCACCAGAAACATTCCACTGAAACCTAGATTGATATTTTTGCACACACACTCGGAAAATAATCTGCTTGTTTGGGCTCCATGATTGGCTTGATGGAATTCTCTGTAGCTTTAATGTCTGAAGCAGATGATGAGAAGAAGGCTTTGTGGATCCACTAAAGCCCTGTATTGTGTACGAAACTCCGATGAGGAAAATGCTCGTCCCAACAAACACATCGCTCTCTGCGTTGGTCGAGTCGTGTTGCTTGTGTCTTTACCTGCACAGTAGAGCTATAATGGAAGGGTTTTTTTTTTTTTTTTAAACCAGCTACTTTGTATCGCATGGGATGAGACGGGTCCTGACAAGACAGGAAGAGATGGGACAGGAAAGGACAAGATGGGACAAGGCAAGACGAAATGAGTAAAATACAAGACAAGGGACAGGTGGGTGGGTAGGGACGGGACTGAACAGGACAAGATGGGACAAGACGAGATTTAACAGGCTGAAGTGGGACAGGATAAGACAAGAAAAGACTGGAAGAGTTGATGGGTTGAGACTTGACAGGATATGATGGAGTGAGACAGGATGAAAAGGGACAGGATGAGACCAGACGAGACGAGACTGGACCGGACGAGACTAGACTGGACCAGATGAGACTGGACCAGGCGAGACTGGAATAGACTGGACTAGACGACACTTGAAGAGACGATACTGAAGGACATGAGAGGAGAAAAGTCTGGACCTTTTTTGGACAAGATGGGAAGAGACGAGACGAGGTGAATGTGGATTGGACAAGCCCAGAGACGTTTTTGGACGAGACTGGACTGGATGAGATGTGAGGAGACGAGATGAGGTGGGAGAAGACAAAACTAGACGAGATGGGAGGAGATGAGACGAGATGGGAGGTGACGTAAACAAATGGGAGGAGAGGAGACGAAGAGGTGGGAGGAGACAAGACGAGATGGGAAAAGACGAGACAAGATAAAGAGGATGGGTTGGACAAGACAAGAGACCTTCATTGACAAGACGAGACAAGACTGGATGAGATGAGGATAGACGACAAAATGGGAGGAGACGAGACAAGATGGGAGGAGACAAGCCAAGTAACTAGACAGGACAACCATTACAAGACATTACCAAACTGGACCACATGTAACAAGACCCCTCAGAAATGACAAGATGAGACAGGACCAAACCAGATCAGAGACGACGTCTACACGAAATTGATTCAACAAATCATTCATTTTCATCATTCATCAACAGTCATTTTTTTTCCCTTTGATCACGTGTGTCTGAGCTGAAAAACAGCAGCTTAAGAGAGTAAATCACACTTATAGTTTCCTTTCCAAGAGACGAGACCTGAATCCTGTTTAAAAAAAATCAAATGAATAAAACGTTTACGTTTTAGGTGATTAAGCAAAAACACAGATGAAGAAAACCATTTTTTGGCAGTTTGGTTGTGGCGTGTGGTGATGTGTGTACGTGGATGCATATGTATGAGCCCTAGAGAGGTTAACCTGGATCGCAGCATTCCAACCTGCTTCCCAGAGGTCAGCGCAATAACACCGACCAATCCAGAGCCTGGCAACCTCCAGTTTGACGCCTGCAGTGATGAAGCAGTTCATCTCCGCTTCCACTCGCTCCCTCTTGGACGGGGTCAGAACAGCGTTAACTGTGTTTGCGAGTGAGTTTTAGCAGCTGGAGTGGGAGGCAGTGTAGCAGGATGGAGCTTCTATACATTATTCATCGCATCGCGTAAGAAACAGCCTGGAGAAGAGAGAAAGACAGAGAGACTGTCTAACTCGATAAAACTGTCTTTATTCTTCATCTGGAATGAAGAGAGAATTAGATTTTTTTTCCTTGTTTGTTTATCCATTAAAATGATTTTAAAATGTGAGTTTTTTTGTGATGTGTGAATTTTATTGTGTTCTTTTGTAATGTGTTTTATTATCTTTCGATCGTTTGTTTTTTTTTCGTTTTCTTTCTTTTTTTTTCCTTCCTTTCTTCGCTTCTGTCTCTTCCAACTAAATGACTCATTCCTTCACACATTATGTTATTTACAAATGTTAAGAATTCTTTCATTTTTACCCATTATAATTTTTCATGTGATTTTATGTATCAAATTTTTGTTGTTTTTAATCTCATTTTATATGTAAGTTAAATAAAAGTAGAACTGTTCTCCGGTTTGTGGTATTTAAATCTGTTTTGTTACTTCTGATCAGACCTTTTTTCTTAATTATTCACCAGCAAACGTGTCAGTATTAGGCATTCAGACACTTGCCTGACATTCAAGCGTCCAGTCTTAAAGCTGTCAGTTTCTACACAGCAGGTCATCACACAGTTGTCCGCCATTTCTTCTAGCTTCTCGGAAATATTTGAGCTGCGTAGGAGTGGCGGGAAATCAACGTGTGACGCCTAAATAAGAGCAATCCATATTTCTGTGATGTAAAATCCTGACATTAATGTGAATCGTTTGATGATGAGCTATTGAAATCAAGGACCGCTGTTAGTTCACGTGATGAAGCTGTCAACCATCTAAGAGGGATTCTGTCTGTTATCTTCTAATCAAATTATCCGTCACGTTCAAACAATTTTCCCAGCAACGAACTTCCCAGTCGCGACGGTGGCGAGGCCTCACTCAGGTCCGCCGGTTGCCTTCTAGAACCTTCTCTCCGGCGCCGAACACAGTTTGCAGACCCGTGACAGCAGGCATCTCCATCAATCATTGTTATCATCTCCAGACGTGTCGGTCTTTCGCACTTTCATGCAGCTCGCTGGAGAACTTCATCTCCCCGTCTCGGTTGAATTATTTACGCTGTTCTCTCTCTGCCTCTTTAGCGCCTTCACAGGTGAACGAGCTGCGCGCGGAGAAGGTGGAACAGCGCAGCGTGTCTTTGGTTTGGCGGGAACCTGCCGTCTTTCCCAACAGCAGTCGCACTGAATACGAGATCAAGTATTACGAAAAGGTAATGTGTGTTATTACACATGTACACAAATAGTTAAATGTGTATGTTGTACACGTTTATAGTGTACACACACGTGTGGTGAAAACTATCACAATCAATTTAAAATGCAGCTGCGTTATGACTACTGGATTTCACCCTAGGATTTTGAGGATTCAGAACTCGCCAAACCGCAAGACAGAAAATATAACTTGTTTTTGTGTTGTTTTTTTATTACTTAATAAGGAATGACCTAATTGATTCATTATTAGGAAAATGGGGAAATGCAGATGGGGAAGTTTTTCTTTATGTGCACTGCAAAATACACAAGAAAAAAAATTAAACACAAAAATGGATGAATTGGATGATTAAGCAAGGAATAAACAAATTTTAATCCGCTTAAACAAAAAAAAACAACCCACACATACTATAAAACCCTAACCCACAGGAAAAGGAACTTGCAAACATCCAACGCATTTTGTGAGGCTTCCAGTGAGACTGAAAGTCCTGGAGAATGACAGGCTAGAATATCATAACCTTTTCTCCACCTACAGTATACTGTAATAACCATTATTAGTGCACAAATTGAATCCCTCTTTTGTTGCAGGACCAAAAAGACCAGAGCTATTCCACCGTCAAGACGGCATCCACCAAAATCAGTGTCAACAACCTGAAGCCAGGAACATCATACGTCTTCCTCATCCGCACCTGCTCCAGTCCAGCGCTGTCTTCCCTCTCCTCCTCGCCTCTGTCCTCCTCCTCCTCTTCATCTTCATCTTCTCCGTCAGCTTCCTCCTCCTCCTCCAGCCCGGTGGCCGCTGTGTCGCCCCCGCCACTGGACTACGGCGCGTACAGCGCACCGCTGGAGCTGAGGACTCTGGGCGAGCGTGAGTGTCTGGTTTCATGTCAGCAAATCTTCTTTCATTATTTTCCGGGTCTTTTTTAGATCAAAACGGTGTGAGATGTTGTAGAGCTCAAGGCTGTTTCTTTACAGTGCCGTAGTGACGTGAAGGTGCAAAAGCAGCCTGTCGTCTTTCATTTAGCTGGACTCCTTTATGTTGGGAGAAATTGTCCCGACTTTTTTTTTAAGATCTGAGAAGTGTTTCAACAGCTTTGGCTTCTACAAAACACATCTGGCATGTTGACTCATCAAGAGATGATTCTTCTTTCACATCTTTTTTTTATTTATCACCAATTTTAGCTTTTTCTTATGGCAGAAAGAAAGCAGGAATGACGGAATAGAGAGTGGTTGGATGGATGAAGGGATGGATGGTCATGACAGACTGTGAGATAGAGAGACAAAGAGAGGGATGGATGATGGATGGATGGTGGATGACCAGAATGAGTGAGATAGAGACAAAAAGAGGGAGGGATGGAGATTGATGCATTTAGAAATGGGTGGAAAGACAGTTAGAGAGACAGAGAGAAATTGGTGGAAAGAGTTAGAGAGAGAAATGGATGGATGAATTCTAAGATGTCTTGTTGCTGTGCAGTGGCCCTGGCGTCCAGTGAGCAGAGTCCAGTGGTCATCATCGTGGTGGTCTCCGTGGCCGCTCTCATCATGTTGCTGATCCTCGGCGTGGGACTGCTCATCTGGAAAAGGTACAATACAAGCCTTTCTCTGCTTCTGCGCTCTGCCAAATCATCCATCAGAATGAATAAACGCTCATTTAGTAGCGTCTCACACACACGTGCGCGTGAACAGAGTCATCCGTCATCCCGCCACAGCCAGCAAAGCCTCATCTCTCTTTCCCGGGCGCACAACACAGTGGTTAGCGCTCTTGACGGCCAGCGCAATCACTCCATCTCGCGTCTCCGTGATTGTGAGACGTGTACATATGTCAGCAGTGTGTCGGTAAAAGCCGCCTGTCGCAGCAGCAGCGAAGGGGAGAAATATGAAGACACAACTTCCTGCGCCATTATTAGACTTGGATACACTCTCCGTGTTGACAAGAACGTCTCCACCAATATGGGATTTCCGAAGGTCGTGGAGTTTTTTTTTCTCCACAGTTTCACGTCGAGGAACATTTTTGTGAATGCTGTTGGATTTAAATTGTATAGTACGTCGTCTACAGCTCAATTACTGTCCTGAGTAACATATAATGAGTAAATACTACTAGAAATACCCATTGCTTTTCATTTACCATAATTCAGTTTGTTCTGCTCAGGTAAATAATTTTTTGCAAGGAAAAAAAGAATCTTGTTTCTTGATTTTTATCTTTTTTTATTTCTTCATAAAATATTTTATTATTATATCTTTTCATCTAGATCTTGTTTTTCTTCTTATGCACCATCTTATCTAAGGGTTATGTTTTAGAATTTCTTAAATTATTTAATATTTATAATTTCAATATTAGAAATTTAGCACTATAGCACTTCCTTTAGACAAGTATGAGTTTGAAAATATAATGGAATTTTTTAACATGGCAAAAAAAATAAATTTCATAAAGCAAAGGGAACACATACATATGCACACACACACACACACACCCACACACAGCCTCATCATGCAGAGTGTTTCGTGTGTGTAAACCAGCGGAGGTGTGTGAAGGTAAGGAGTGGTGAACCGAAACGCTCACCTTCCTCCAGCTCCATTAATCAGTCAGATGAGAATGGATTTTATTGAGCTGCTGTGAAATGGTTTTCATTCATTCTCAACCTCCGACACCGGAACTCGAGATAAACCTGCGCCGCAGAACATGCGCTGAAGAACTACTCTTTTTACACTGGGGGTTTCTTCCAGTGAAATGTATTATTTTAATGAAATATGCGCAAAATTCTAGTGTGAATTGTAATTGTCAGTGGTTGTTTCGGACAAATTGGAAATTGTTACTTTCCATTGTTGTATGGAAACAACCTGAATTGTTGCAGGCAAACAATTGTTGCTAAAAAAGCACGTTTTTATTTTTGTGCTTTGAACTTAAATGTTTTTGATCAATTTCCACCTATATTACAGAAAAACTGTCCCATATTTGATTTTTTTTCCCCCCTACATTTCAGTTTTCTTAATTAAATTAAATTTCATTTTATTTTATTTTGAGTTTCCTGCTTCGCCCAGCTCACATCTGTGGTTCCACATCTGCATCTGTCCTCTCACTGTCACTGACCTTCAGTCGTCCTCCAGACGCCATCAGATATCATTACACATTCCATAAGTAAGGAAACGTAAAGACGGCGACAACTCTCAGGCCCTTCCTCCCTCTCTTCCTGTAGCGGCTTCTCCAGAACCTCCAATTTAGCTCCTACTCGTGTGGTGCTGCTCTCTACCTCCTTTTCTACTCTTCCTCCTCCTCCTTCTCCTCTTCTTCCTCCCTCCACACCGCTGTCTCCCAGGTACAGGCATGCCTGCATTCCTCAACTACCGTCTTCCGCTCTTTTTCTCCACCATCCATCTTGCTGAGATCCATCTCGGGAGGTTTGATCCACCCCAGACAGATCTGCGGCCGCCGAGTGGCGAGGAACGGGAAACGCCACGCCGCGATGTGCATGATCCCGTCCTCGTCCCGCTGTCTGTGTCGCTAATCAGTCGCCATCTGTCTTCCTCTCCTCTTCCCAGTCGTCCGTCAACGTCTAATCGCTCTAATCAGATCCCCGTCAACACGTCACGTCTCGCACTCAGCGCCAGAGTGCGAATAACCAGAAGTCTGCGGAAGCTGGCACCCCTGCGGCCTAATCCCCCCCGGGGCGCACGTCTCGTCCCCAGTGTCTTCATGTCACAGTAATCCATAACGCAAAACCATCAGATCCTGCCGCAGCCCGATTCTTCCCGCGCTGATCCCGAATGTGTCAAAGCAGCGGTTTGATGGCAAATCTCTACGTTTACACAGTGGGACCGGATAAACCCGCTCAAACCGCTTTTAAACAAACGTCATCCCACATGTTAGAAAGACAAGAGAGCCCAGCGTCTTTGTTGACTCGATCCTGTGGAGAATGTGGTCCACCTTGAATTGGATCTGACACCTAGGTGTTGCAGGTTCAAATCCCGGTGTTGTAGGTTCTACATCTTTGAGCAAGACACTGACCCCCACATGCCCTCGGACACCTCGGCTTAAGCTGCCCACTGCTCCGGGTTTGTGTGTGTCTCTTTACTTCAGTGGATGGATGCAGAGCACTGTTTAGATACTGCCCCTAGTGGTCATATTGACAAACTCACTCACTTTACTTCACTAGAACTTCATTTTAAAATTAAATCCTGGACTTTTTGGCACGACGAAGAAGGAATGCTTGGACCGGCTCATATAAGTAACACATTTTTTTGTTTGTTTTTTTTAAGTTTGACGTACATTTTTTCATTTACATCACTTCATTTATTTGTGTATGTAGGATATGTGTGGAGAAATTTCCGAGGAGCATTAAAAACTCATATTGGGATGGATTCTTGGTGTATACAGTGGTACTACGTTTTTATTATTTGGTCGGGCTTGTATTTCAATATACTCGCAGGTCAAGGCATTTTTCCCCATTGAAGATAATGAAAATGTCATTAATCAGTTCCAACCTTAATTGATATTTTGTGTTAAAAAAGGAAGATACGTTTTTTTTAGCTAAACTTGTCTAAATAGTTCTGACTTTTCCAAAAACCACTAAGTACTGACCCAAAAAAAATTGATAACAAAAAATAAAAATAAATAAAATCTCAGCATTTAGTCAATGACGAATCTGAGCGTGTCGGGCACTAGGGGGCGCTGTAATTTCCCTGCTTACATCTGGATCTCGTATCTCAATTTTGGCTGGTGTTTGAAAGTGAAAATTCGATGCCTGGCTTCTCAAATCTCCGAAAACTCGTCAAGGTACCACTGTATAATCCTGTCGAACTGGGGTCAACCAACGTGCTGCTTTGCCATTTCACTAATACTGGACATTAAATTGGATTCCAGTGTCTTATTGTTGACGTCTCTGTTTGTCATTAATAATCCTGAAGTTGTTGTTTCGTCCTGCAGACAGTGCGGCTACAGCAAAGCCAGCCAGGAGGGCGACGAGGAGCTCTACTTCCAGTGTGAGTATCCCATGGCATGCTAATGGATCCAGCAGCTAGCAGACATGATGATTAGCCGAGAGAGAAGGACAAAACGGAGCAGGAAATGGTGATCGGTGATAAAGAGAGATTAGGAACCTATAAAGTGGCAGTGCATTAACGTCTAAGTCCGTGTACGTGCCGCATCGCCCGCCGTACTAATGCCTCCATTCATTAGCATGTTTCGGACGCCCTCTGTGATGAGCGCGGGATAGGGTGGGGGGAGGGGCGACAAAGACTGATGCCATCCTTTCTCCTCTTTTTTTGTATTTGTAATATTTGTAATGACCTAAACGTGTCGGAATGGTCCGTTCCGTGGTACATTTGGCTCACGGGGCTTCACTGTTGGTTTTCTTCAAACCTCTCCAGCCAGATGTTAGTTAGCAAGGAGCATGTAAATTAATTAGCGCGTGGGTGCGCGTGCGCGTAGCATGACATAGCTCGGGTAGTTTGAGTAATGAGCGTCTGTGCAGAACAGTCATGCAGCTGAGGCATTAAATCTGCTGAAACAATAAAGCTCTCTCATACAGACACACACACACGCACACACACACACACACACACACACACACACACACACTAGTTTGTGCCAAGCATCTCTGAAGATGGATGCAGCGTGACTAACACACCTGCACGTGCATGTGTCCGCCATTAACCCTCCGTATTGTGCGCTCCACATTTCGACTATGACATTTTCATATGTGCACAACATTTTCCGTAACATTTTTCTTTTTTCAGGTAGCACACACACACACACACAGTGATTGCCACAAGAAAGACCTAGAGATTTTTCATTTCTTCCCCGTGCATTTTTAATATACGTTCTGTCTTATGAGTTTGGAGGTGAACTGAAACCGAACTAATTCCTTGTTCCGCGATGGCAAACGCAACGGGCAAACGCGGCTTTATTAAACATAAATATTACATACTCGACTAGCATTGTGCACGCCAAAGCATTTACATTTAAAATGATTCCACATTAAATATACAATGAATATGCATCCAGCAGAATTATTTTTAACTTATTTATGAGGGCAATTATGGAGTTTTCTGAGCCGTCCGCGGGGGGCTTCCTTTAGCTGACACCAGAGGGGGGTGTTTTACAACCATGGATGGATTTTTTCTTTTCTTCTCGCGTTTGAGAGATAAACACCATCTTGATAAACACCATCTTGTTGTGCTGTTTTCTTTCTGCTCCGTCCTGGTGGTCTTCTCTTTCTCTCTTCCATCTGTTTCAGCGCTGGCTTTGTCCTGCGAGCGTGTTCTGTTGGTTTTATATGCATATTTTTGGCTGACCTAGAAACAATGGTAGGGATCAGTGCTTTTATAAAATCATTGTGCGCTGTACACGGACTGTGAAGTTTATGCTGGGTTATGTAACTCGGAATCCTGCACATTTTGTCGTTTCGCCTGCTTTTCTGTAGAACTGACCCTGGCTTGACTTAATATGCTTTTGGGTTTAACATGCCGCTTGGAATTTCTGAGTTTCAGGTGAATGGAATGGCGTGTTGGAAATGTGGCCGTGTTTGTTCTTTAACGGGATAATACAAATTATAGTTATAAGCTTCTTTCCTCCGTATAAGCATTAAAATCACTGTTTGAGCAAAATGATGGACAAACAAACAGATGACCCAAATGGATTATATGTTATTGAAAAGACCAATGGGTTATATGGAATATATGTGAATGGATGGATTATTGGATATGAGTAGACAGACAGACAAAAAAATAGATGAATGAGATATATAGACTATTTGTAGATGGATTGATGGATGGGGACGGGTAGACAGACAGACAGACAAACAGATGGATGTTATATATGGATTGTATGTAGACGGAAGGATGAATGGAGATGGGTAGACAGACAGACAGACAGACAGGCAAACAGATGATTGGGACATCTGGATGGATGGATGGATGGATGGATGGATGGAGACGAGTGGATAGACAGACAGACAAACAAATAGATAAATGGCATAAATGGATTATATCTTCTGCTCTTTGATCATGTTATTAATGATAATCATTTTGAAGTAGTGACGCATTATTCATCATTTCGAAGTAGTGACTCAGCGTTTATGAGCGTGTGTAGCATTCAAACAAAAAAAAAAAAAAAACCACCACAAACCTAAACAGATTTAGCAGGAAGTGAAGAGCGCCGAGGCATAAATTACTGTAATAACAGCGGCGCGTCCGGAGAACGGCACGTTCCAGAAAAGCTCATTCCTGGGCAAGACGTATTCGATCCGAAACTCTCAATAATAGAAGAGAGCGGCTTTAATTTGCTTTGTAATTGTGTTCTTAAGTATGTGTGTATGTACGGGGGCTTGGATCAATAAGCTGTTATGAGTCTGAAGTCGAAACCGGGTCTGGTCCGGGTCGATGGCGAGTTATAAGCACATTTCACATTCTCCCACTCGGCCTTTATGAAGGTTCCAGCCTGCTGGAAGTTATGGGAGTGTTTCTGAAGTTTTTAGCAATAGACGTGACGTGAATGTTCGATCAAACTTGTTTTTGCGTTATTATGAATATGGTGATAGACAACGTTTCTCTCTCTGCTTTTTCAGTTAAAATCCCGACCCGGAGGACCTACATCGATCCAGAAACATGTGAAGATCTGCTTCAGGCTGTCCATGCGTTTGCCAAAGAGCTCGACATTTCCAGCATCAAGATCGAACGCATCGTTCACACAGGTGCCAGACTTTTTTACACAGAGAATGATAAAACAGCACTCTCTTTTCTGTGGCTAAATCTGCATTTTGCAACATCACAGGTCACAGTTTCGGAAAAGAGGAAGTTGCTTTAGTGTTGAAATGCTAGATGTGCGGATGTGATCGGATGGGACCATTCCATTAACCAATGGATTGATGGACCAATAGAAAACAATGGATTGTTATTGCTTAATGGAATCATCATGTTTTTTAGAAAGAAAAATCAGACTCTAAAATCAATTACGTCCTTTTTGTGTTTAATATGCTTATAAATGATAAAAGTGGACACAAGCTGAAATGAGGAAATGCAATGAAAGTTGATAAAAGTGGACATGAAACTATGGAACGCATCAAGACAATAGGAAAATCAATGAAAAAATGTAATTGAAGTAGGTATAAAGTTAAAAAGAGGATAAATGTTCGCGTGGAAAACGATAGAAAGACACACGTTTAGAGGGTTGAACGACAATAACTTTGCATTTCCTTTCAAATGTCTGTTTTTCCCTCTTACAGAATCCGCACAATTGCAAATTTAGACTTTGGAGTCCATGCTCAATAAAGTCAGCACGTTGGCTTGATCTGTTCACACTTATTTGCAACACACAGTTGAGCCGTTGATAGAACGGTCAGTTTGTGTGAGCTGGTCAGATTAACCTTCCGAACTGACTTCTCAACCTCATGTGGTGTTTAAAACGTAACGTTTTTTTTTTCCAACAGGAGACTTTGGGGAAGTGTGCCGAGGCTGTTTGAAGCTGCCCAGCAAACGCGAGTTGCCCGTGGCCATAAAGACCCTTCGGTCAGGCTGCTCGGAGAAACAAAGACGCGCGTTCCTCAGCGAGGCAGGAATCCTGGGACAGTTTGATAACGCCAACATTATGCGACTGGAAGGGGTCATCACCAGAGGTCAGTGGAGACAAAGACCACGTGGAGTGAATGAAACGGGAACAGGAGACGTATGAAACGTCCCCCTGTAGGAAATTAAACCGGTGTGATGGTTCTTCGCAGGTTAGTGTAAGACAAAGAACAGGCGGGATTGGGGATTTGATAACCCTCCTCTGAAAGGCAGCCAGAGGGAAGGATAGATGGCGTCGCCCCGCGAAAGAGAAAAGAACGGGAGGATGAGGCGCTCCAGTAATAGAAAAAAAATAATGGTACGACATTGAATGGACACTTTATGGGATAGTGGGCCTTTCAATCGGCCACTTTCCAGAACAAGAGCCGAATTGGTCAATACTTCCAGGACGGATGAACATCTGAGGTTAGAAATAAAAAGAACATCGACGGTGGCGATCTTATCTCCTCCGCAATGGATAGAATGAAGAGTCTAAACTCTCAGTCAGTCAGTGTTGGCTCGAGGTGCGACGTGAGAAGACCAGATCCATCTTTAGATTGATCGATGCGATGTTCCAGGAGATAAAACAGTTAGACGGATTTGCCTAGCATGTTCTTGCCAAAGGGAGCGAGAGAAGATGGAGGTGTTTTGGAGAAAGCAATGGCCAGAAGGGAAAGGAACCGCGAGCAGATATGCTAAATTAAAGCACTAACGCCTGATATTAGTCTGGGACTTTGAGTCTTACATCTTTTCTATTCATTCCGAGGAACATAGCGCAGTAAAACCGACGTGTAAATGCAAATGCGTGTGTTTTAATGCATTGCCGCAAAAACCCAACAACTAATTACTTTAGCATAACATAAAGGTCATTCCTGCTATGAATTTCTTTTTTAAACTCCATTAACATTTAAAATATGCCTAAGGAAACATGTTTGCACTGTAAGGACTTCCAGCTTTTTGAACTATGGTGTAATTTTGTCATCAATGCAGATTCGGCTCGTGTGTTTAGCAACAAAGTGACATTTCGGAATCGTTTTTGCAAATGCAGGTCAATGGAAAAGCAGCCAGATCGCAGGAAGTGATTTTACTCTTCTTAATTTTACAACAGACGTGTAAAGAGTACCTGAGTACCATATTGGAGTAAAAGTACAGATACCTTACTATAAAATTACTCTATTACAAGTCACCAATTTCAGGAAGACTTGAGAAAAAGTCGTAAAGTATCCAATTTTAGAACTTTGGTATTTGACTCGTACTGAATTTACATAGTAAATTACATAGCAAAACAAAATAGATGAAAAAGAAAAAAGACAGTCTCCGTCACATTCAAGTGTGCAAAAAAACAGCATTCAGTATCTTCAGAATCCTGCAGATGGCGACATTGCCTCATCAGAAACAGAAAAAGATGGCGACATGTTGCACACAATCACAATGTAACGAGTAACGGGAAGTGTCCATTCAAATGTAGTGGAGTAAAGAGTACAGATAATCACAAATGTAGTCAAGTAGAGAGTAAGTTGCTTCTGTTTGTGATACTTTATGATGTACAAAGTAGCCAAAAATACTTAAGTCAAGTAACAAAGTACTTTACACCACTGCTTTACAGTCGTCTGGCAGACGCTTTTATCCCGAGCGACAAACGAATTGAGGAGCGATAGAGACCGTTAATGTTGTACACAAAACTATCAAGAACGAATGCAGTTTTTTGAGATCCTTGTTACAGAAAAACATCAGACCAGACTGTTGAGGTGAGATGGTGGAGGACCAGTAATAGTTTTGAAGGTCAACGTTAAAGCTTACAACTTTAAAGCAACTGGGGTCCAGTGCGAAGAGACAAGCAGTGAAGTTTATTTTTTTTTGATTGATTGATTGATTGATTGATTGATTGATTGATCATATCATCTTCATCTTCAGTAGTTCTTTCCTCCTGAAAGCTCCACAACCTTCTCACTTTTCCCTTGCCTGACGGAAAAGCGGGATCTCAGTCGGAGAGCTTGTGATTAGGCTTGGTCAGGCATGTCTGCTCCCCCCTGCTGGAGTTTTGATGGAGCTGGGGACGGTAGATTGACCAGAGCGATGGTGCGGACTCGGGGGGGGGGCGATCTGTGAAATCTCCAGATAGTTGGATTGAACGATCTGCCTCTCACACTTCCACACTGAGGTTCTTTATCCAGCACCTGGGGATTTACAGGCACCCGGCTCTCTAATGGAGCGTTCTTCCCTCTAGTTTCACGCTCACCGTCTAGCACTTTTACCGCAGTGTAGATGGACAAAGAGACAGACAGGCTGGCAGAAGAGAGAGACAAATAAAACCTTTATTTCCACAGACGAGTCATTTTTACGTGGTGAAAAATTACTAGATTGTTCAAATCTGGTCGATTTTTCGTAAATTCTCTTCGCCTTTTATACAAAAAACAAAAAAGTATTGCTTGTTTGTTTCTCACCACAACGTTTAACAACCTTTTGTGTGTGTGTGTGTGTGTGTGTGTGTGTGTGTGTGTGTGTGTGTGTTTTGCTGCAGGCAACACTATGATGATTGTGGTGGAAAGTATGGCCAATGGATCCCTGGACTCTTTCCTGCGGGTGAGAGATTAATGTGTTTTCTGTCTGGCTTTAATATTCCGAGTCATCACTTGTGCGATGCTGAGATGGTAAACGCTACGTATGAAATATTTAAGGACAGACACAATTCCAGCCTATAAAGGCAGGAAGAAAGAGGCGTTTGAGCTGCTCTGTGAGCCATGTGATGCCAGGAAGTGATACAGCGATCACGTCCTTTTCAATATTTGAGTAGCAACAATCTGAACCGGTGTTTTCTTTTCTGAGAAAGGGTCTTTCTCCTGATCTTCTCTGGTGTTCTTCTGATGTCATCTTCAGAAACATGAGGGTCAGCTGACGGTGCTTCAGCTGGTGGATCTGCTCAGTGGAGTGGCATCAGGGATGAAATACTTGACGGAGATGGGCTTCATCCATCGCCGACTGGCCGCACACAAAGTCCTTGTGAACGGAAACCTGGCCTGCAAAGTGTCGGGCTTCAGACCGCTTCAGGACGACAAGATCGAGGCGGTCTACAGCACTCTGGTGGGTATTTGACCAGGATGCTGTGTGCTCAGCACATTTCTGTCAGCGCCAATGCGCAGATTTGATGTTTTTTGCAGGTTTAGTTGGTTAGGTGGTTTCGTGGGAAGATGCAGGAAGTGAGGATGCATTGTTCAGCCCCATTACAGTATATAAAGACATAGAATGAAAATATAACATGTATTATATACATAAAATGCATAAATAATAAATTTACGTATTTGTTCTTGTGATTTAACTCAATGGGTAAATCAAAAGTTGAGTATTGAGCATTTTTATGTTTTATGTGTGTACATTTATACCTGTGTGTGTTTTTTATTTTTTTAATACCTGCTTTATTTATTTATTATAATTTTTATTATTATAGTCATTTTTAGTCACTAACTAGTCTTCATCTGTTTGCCACAATTGCCATTCATCTTAATTTGTGTTTTTGTATCTTCATCCGGCTTTTAATTGTTTATCTTTTCAACATTTTATTCTATTTTTTTATTGACTTTGAAGGAGTTTCATTGTTAAGCTTTCAATTTTTCATCTTATTTCATTTTTATCTGGCTTCTCGTCTCAGTTTATTTTCAGTGTTTTCTTGTTTCTACTCGTGTCTACTTTTACCTTGCACACACTCTGAATCGTATTGAATTGTAGGACAGTGTTTCCTCTTTTACAAAATGTACTCAGTGTTGTTATAGAACAGACTGTTTTAGACTTTTGTGAGCAGCTTTCACACGCCATTTCTTTAGAAATTACATCATCTGATAATTTAATGTGTTTAATTATGTGTAATTAATGTGTTTTCCAGCACGGAGGGAAGAGTCTGGTGCTGTGGACAGCTCCCGAGGCCATTCAGTATCACCGCTACAGCTCGGCCTCTGACGTCTGGAGCTTCGGCATCGTCATGTGGGAAGTCATGTCCTTCGGAGAGAGACCGTACTGGGACATGGGCAACCAAGACGTATGTGTTTCCGTCCACTCTTCTGGGTTCACTTTCCTCCATCTTTCTGCTGCCTTTTTTCTTTTACGTTTTTGATATATTTACAATTTTTTCCTTTTTTGTGTTTGTAAATTGGTACAGTTCTGCCTGTCTTCCTTTTTGTGGGTTGGACAAGATTTTGGTGTGTGAAATAAGGAATTATGCAGTTGTGTAAAATAGCGTCCTCAGATAAAGTGTGTGTGTGTGTGTGTGTGTGTGTGTGCGTGTGCGTGCGTGTGTGTGCGCGGATGTGTGAGCGCAAACACCAATGCACTTTGACTTCAAGTCCACTTCAGCACCGTGACCAATCGCACTCAGAACACTCGCAGCGTGTGGCCTTCTTTTCATGCCGGCTTAAAAAAAACCTCGTCGCCGAAAGAAAACCGGAACTGAAGAACTTCACAATACAGCCAGTGTGTGTGTGTGTGTGTGTGTGTGTGTGTATAAAGAATTTGCAGAAATAAAAAGTGGCAAGGTAGTTTATGCTGAAATTCATGCACTTATATTTTTATTGTTTTGTATATTGTACATATGTATATAATTTCATGTTATTTGTTTGCTTTACTTATTTCCTTTATTTATAATTGCCTTATACAATTTTTATACATTTTTATAAAGTGCTTTGAGTTAAGCATAAAAATAAAATGTATTGTAATTGGAGAAATGTCCTCCAAAAAGAAACGTTTAAAATTTTATTAATATAAAAATTACTTCTTATCTTAATTGTGGGAAATATTTTTTTTTCAAGCGCATAAAGTGTATATTATTTATTTCTGAGTGTGCATGTGTTTTACATTTTTTAAAAGTATTAAATATGAAGCATTCGAAATGTCATCTATATTAAAAAGATGAGAGCATTTCTTTCTGTTTTGTTCTTCTAGCCATTTTACAGAATTATTTGGTTTTACCAAAACTAAATTCAATTCCAAACATTTCTGTTCTGCTTTCCAGGTGATCAAGGCTATAGAGGACGGCTTCCGGTTGCCAGCACCAGTCAACTGCCCTCCATCTCTGCACCAGCTGATGCTGGACTGCTGGCAGAAGGAGAGGAGCGAGAGACCCACCTTCACCCAGATCCACAGCGCCCTCAGCAAAACCATCAGAAGCCCCGACAACATCGGCTCCTCCACCCTGGGACGCAGGTACTGACCCCGCCCTCCTGGCGCGACCAATCCCAGAGTGACCCTGACTGTCTGGCTCCTCCCACAGAACGTTGGGCTCGTCTGTGTCGCTGGCAGACCGGACGCTTCCCTCCTTCCCCTCCTTCAGTTCGGTGGGAGAGTGGCTGGAGGCGGTGGACATGGCTCGCTACAAAGACAACTTCACCGCCGCCGGATACTGTTACCTGGAGTCCGTGGCCCGCATGACCGTCCAGTGAGTGACCGCCTGGGATCCTTAACACTGATTTAAAAAAAATTATAATTATTTGTCTTGTGTTCACTGACTGTCATGCTGTTCTGTCTAGTAAGTTTCTGTGTATAGCCTGTATATGTGTAGGCATCTACTGTAGCCTATTGTAGACAAATTGTTTCACTTGCTCCTCTTTTTGTAAGTCGCTTTGGATAAAAGTTTGTGTTGTCGTTCCAGGGACGTGCTGAGTCTCGGCATCACTTCTTTGGAGCACCAGAAGCAGATCCTGTCCGCCATACAGACTCTCAGAGCGCAGGTCATCCAGATGCACGGCCGAGGAGTCCAGGTCTGACATACGGACGTCTGTTCTCGCCATTACCCAGAAGGCCGTTCAGCCGCCAGAAGGTGTGATGACTTCTCTGCAAGTGGGGGGATTTTTTTTCCCACCCTCTATCATCTTTTCTTCGGCCGAACACTGATTTTTTTCTTCTTCAGACCACTTTTTTTCTGACGGGATGCGGTGCTTTTCTTTTTTTCGGCTTCCATCTCTTTTCTTGGGACTTGGGGTCTGAGAACTTCTGATGGTGTCGACTGATCTCGGATGAGTCCAAAGAGGCGTGGTGTGTTTTGGTGTCCTCTAAACAGGCAAAATAAAAGTCTCCCGAGCCGGCGATGCGAGTGGGCCTGGAGACCGCCATCCACGACCGGTCACTCTTCACACTGCAACCTTCAGGAAATAAGAGATCTTAGTATGTGGAATCCTCTTCTGTGTGTTCTTCTCTGATTTGGTTTTTATTTTTCTTTCGCCGCCTTCATGCAAAACCCCCCTTCGGTCTGGATGGGGGGATTTAAGTTAGCGTGGTTGTGATGTCTTCTCCTTGTTCTGTCTCCACTAGGGACAGTGTTTGCACTGCAACGTCTGTGACTACTTACGGAAATGTCTATTATATTCATCAGATGATTTATTTATGTTTACAGTGATTTATGCAGAAATATAGTTCAACAATGCATACAGCTCAGAATCTATACACGCCGCTTCCGTTTCATCGAATTAACCTTCCGGTTTCCTGCGCGACAAAATGTCTGCGCTTTTGTTTCGAACACACACGCACACAAAAGACGAATGTTCTTACCAGCGCTTGTGGTCGCGAACCAACATTTGTCGAAAACCGCACATTACAAATTCTGAAATTCGCACTTCGATCTTGGATCCGTCGCAAAACAGCACCGGAGTTCTGAAAGGATTTTTTTCACCACTTTTTGTTTCCTGTTTCAACTCGCGACAAGAAGACGCCGGATAATCGTTGGGACATCTCGTTCTACACGCAAATATTCGTTAGCATTTTAGCCGTAGCATATCACCACATGGCTTGAGCGGAAGGAATCGTCGCCTGGGAAAAAACAGAAAGGAACTTCGACAGCCCTTTAGTTCCGCGCTTCTTCAATCAGACTCGCGCTACTCTTCACATCGACTGTATCATTCTGCTCTGTTTGATACTGTAAATATGTATCTGAAAATGCAATCTATTTTTATAATTTGTTGGAATAACAATGTGTTGAATGAGATCCTTTCACTGTGTTGCGTTGATTGTTTGAACTAGGCGAGTAGCGACGAAAAGTTAGTTTGGATTCTTTCGATTGTTTGTTTGTTTCTTTGTTCATTTGATTTTTTTAGTTGGATTTTTACCTGATAGATGATGGCTGTTGCAATATTGAAACGTTATTAAAAAATACAATACAGGTATCTCTGCCGTCTCTTGTCTGTTTCTCGCAATCAGCGTCTCGACGTGCCCATCGCGCCTCAGGACTCCGCCGCGCTCAATTTAAAAGCCTACGTCTATTTAATACGATTTCACTCTAAACAAGGGGAGAATTTCCTCGTTTTTTTTTTTTTTTCAGTTTTCTGGTTTCCTCCCAGTCCAAAAGCATCCAGGAGAACTGAATTCCGGAAAAATGATCACAAACGAGAGGTGAAAGTGTGTCTGTGTGTACTGCTCTGGGATTGGTTGGCCACCTATTAAGGGTGTGCCCCGCTTCAGACTCCGTTTGTGATTGGCTACAACTCCTCATGGACCAGAGATGGATAAGTGAATCCGAAAATTACTGTATGGTTGGTTGGATGGACAAACCGACTGACGGATGGAGGGATTGAACAAGTGGATTTTTTTTTTTTTTTTTTTTTTTTAGAACTAACAGGAATTTTTGCAACAATTTAAGTCTTGGTCTTGTAGGTTTGACATAGTTGCGTGTTTTTCGTCAGCGGTGTAACTGTTTACGTGTTATGAGTTGAGATTAGAGACGTCTTCTGTCTGAGTTCACCTCTAAGCCGGTGTGAAGGGGAAACTTTCCGACACAAAAGTTTGATCCTTGCTTTTGGAATGCCAGACCTCAAATCCGATTTGGTGGAATTAATCCGGATCGGAAGCGAGTGTGAACAAACAAAGTGGAGCGGGCCTTGAGCCGGGCGTCTCTGGGCGCCGGTGTTTGTCTCGTGAGGAGCAAGCATCCATTCAAGAAGCATGAAGAGCCGCTGATGTGCTCTGAAAAGACTCTTCATGAGGACGAGGAGCCGTGCGCCGAGTGGCTTTAAGTGGCTTTGAAACGAACACTGATTAAATACAGTAAGACTCGAGCACTTTAAAGAATGAAATATGGATTTTACCATAGATGTACATATTTTAAACGTATGGTTCATGCGTGTGAATATATAGATTCTGACGTGTCACCACTTACACAACCGTGTACCTTCACTATGTACTGTATATACAGGAAAGTGAGTTTGTTTTGTTGTGTCAGATTCTCGAGCCTATTTCCTAAAAGTAGATCCGGAGTTGTGACGTCAGACGATCACGTGATTCTTTTTTCTTTCTGTTTTATTTTTGCGCGCTTCTCACCGGAGTTCCTCAATCTTCATCAGATTAATTCCGAGCGCTGCTGGTCAAACTCAGATTAAACTCTCCGTGACCGGCGTCGAGTTCAAGCGGGTTTCTCTCTTTCTGTGTGTTTAAACTCTTCTTTTCCTTCTGTATATTTAATCCGGTCACACGTTGTACTATTTAGTTTAATACTGTAGTGTATTCGTGAGACTTGTAATGAACAAGCGATTTGTTTGAAAGGGTTATTAAACGTGAAATAATTACAAAGCATACCAGTAATGTACTACACATTTTGCAACTTAACGTGTTAATTTGCTATATTATTTTCGCTAATGAAGCGGTAATTAAAAAACGCAAATACAGTAAAGAAATGTTCCTTTCGCATGAATACTTAGAAAGAATAATACTGGTGTATAACTACCGGTATATATTTTCCTATAAACATGTATACACAAAATTATGTACATTTTCTTACGAAACACTTTATTAAAACGACACGTTTGTTAGTTATCTTTGTAATTTTTTTACGAATATGCTTCAGAACTACAGCGTCAATACGTATAATAACTGGAATTTTGGTTAGTGTAGCAGTTGTAATGGGTCTTCACTGCCCCTTAGTGGCCATGGATGGTTATTGCCGTTTTTTCGAATCTTACAAAAATTCTATATTTAATAAATAAAAATGCAATCAATAAATGTCCTTTATTATTTTATAGCAAGATACATTAACAATCATTGTGTGTTAATACATTTTTTTAATCAATTCAGTGCCACTGTTATTCCATTTGTCAGATTTGTGTAGACTTATTTACTTCACTTTAGCAGACACTTTAATCCAAAGCGACTTACATTTCATTACAATTTACTTATTATAGTACATTTTTTTAATTTGTTTCAATTCACAAATAATCTTTCTCATTGTGTGGTCAATCTTTCCAGTCAAGCCCGAGTGTCTGAGCTATAAAAGAGAAGATGTGAGTGTCCTCCAGGATGGCCTTTGCGGTGGGTTTCCCTGCCCCGTGGCCACTGCGCGTGTCCACTCTGACCAGCAGGGGCTGGGTCTGTCCTCGGCTGCGTCCCACTCCATGCTGCAGAGCTGCCACGTACTTTAAAGTGTGCAAGGGGACCACGCGGTCATCATGGTCCGCTGTCAGCATCAGCATCGCAGGGTAGGACGTGTCGTCCGCTGGGGCTTGAGGCAGATTATGGAGGGGCGAGTACCTGTGGAAGAATCAGAGGATTCCACTATTACATGTGTGTCTGTTTAAAATTTAGAATTATTGAGCAAAATAATAGTCTTAAATAATCTGAAAACTAAACAGTGATTTTTTTTATTTAAATGAATGATTCAAATGTGGTATCATACACAGCTTAAGTCATCCACAATGACCTGGTTATGAAAGGTCATCTAGAATGACCTGGTTATGAGTGAGGTCATCGGGAATGAGGTTATCTGGTCAAGAACGAGTAAAATAGCCATATCATGAATGAGGTCATCATGATGTCATCAACAATTATTGCACGACATCGGCATAAATTTGGTCGCAACAAATGAGGTCACCATGACACCATTGAGATTTGTCATCTTGTTTGTGCCTCTTGTTGAATGATGTCATCAAAACTCGGCATTCTGATTGGCCGGGTCATTATTGAGGTCATCATAATGTCATCAAGAACAATGCTGTTTTTGTTTATTGATTTGATTGGGGTGTTTTTTTTTTTATTTGAAATTGTTTTGGGAAAAAAAGAAGACTGGTTTATGTTTGATCAACTAATTTCATGTAAACTAACTAATAACTTCTTTCAGATTCATGTTAAAATGTGCCTGGTGCATAACGAAGGAGACGGACTTAATGAGCCACTGGAACTGGTCCGGGTGGTCCGCACAGCCGTAGTCGGAGGTCCAGGCGTGACCGATGGTGAAGTGGTGAAACTTGAGCATGTCCATGACCCCGACCTCGGCCACGGCACAGCCGAAGAGCTCCGGCCGCTGGTTCACACACGCTCCTGTCAGGACGCAAGACAACACGCAGCTTAAAGACAGATCTGCTCCAGCATCAGTCTGCTTCTTCTCACAGAGAGACGGGCTTGAGTCAGCGCGGCCAGGAAACGGTGTTCAGCAGCATCTGGTACGTGACGCCTGCGTTTCCAGTTAAACATGCTGTTAACCGAGAGTGACGCGCAGCTGCCGGTGTGTGTGTGTGTGTGTGTGTGTGTGGCATCTGCAGCATTCGTCACATCTCATCTGTACATAATTGTGCGCAGCGCTGCGTTAGCTAAAGTCTGTGATTACAGCTGCTCTGATTGATGTCAGGCGATTGATTGGCAGCTTCTGATTGGCAGAGATTTAAAGCTGATTGACGACATCACCGCTCCAAAGCTGATCGATGACGGATTCAGTCGAGCCGTGAACACTTCGAACAGCATTTCTGCTACCAATCCGTTTTTAAAACATCTGTTTAATCAATAAATAAATCAATTGCTGCATCTTGTGTTATGTTAAAAAATGAAAAATATGTCTCCAAATTTAAGAATCCTATATATTTAATATTTTTTTGCATTTATTGATTAATTGATTACACTGACATTGTGAAAACGTCTAGGCCCCAGTGATGATGACCCCCTGACCTCTCAGCAGACCCTGCCCCCCCCTCCCAACTAAGCAGACCACGCCCTGCTTAACTATGAGCAGACCGCGCCCACCTTTGAGCAAACCCCGCCCCCTCACCTATGAGCAGACCCCCATTGGAGGCTCCGTTGATGGAGATCTGTCCAGCAGTGGTGAATCCCTCCTGGATCAGGAACTCTGCGGCGGACTGGAAGTCATCGAAGCAGTTCTGCTTGTTCCCCAGAGTTCCAGCTGAAACACACACAGAATAACTGCAGGTAAAACGTGGAGATATTATGTACTAAAAGAAATGAGTATCTAGGTCTGATAAATATTTTAGACTTGTTATGGCTGCCAATTGAATGTCATGTTACATGTGGATTGTGTCATCTTCCTAAAGGTTTTCCTTGCATTACACTTTTTAATTCACTTATAATTCGTTTTTTTCCCCTGTTGACTTGTAATGAGGTTCGTCTTTTGAGAACGGCTTCTCATCTCAATTTTCATCATTCAATCTTCATTTACTTCACTTTAAACAGTCTAGAGACTTTCATCTTTATCCACTGAAATCAGCTTCTTCGTGTCTTTCATACGTTTCGAGTTATTGCAGTTTAAGTTTGGATTCCACTTTTTTGTGTCGACAAACTCTTTTGGTCTATCCTCCTTTCAACACGTGTCTACTTTTATCTTTCATATACGTATTAAGCATAGAAATTTAGATAAAATGTTTCCTCTTTCATGAAATATGCTTAGTGTTTGACTTGTGTAATGAGTTATCACGTCATTCCTTCAGAAACAGATTCGTTTCAGTTTTTCTTTACGGAAATGTGAGTAAAACAGTGGCAATGAAAATTTCATTTTCAAATTCCTTTAAAGTAAAATCTGTTTTTTTAATGTCAAACAGGAACTTTAATCCTTGAGTTTCTAAATGCTTTTTTGCACCTTTGTGCCAGGTTTGGCCGTACTCTCCTCCGCCTCGGATGTTGGCCACCGCCAGGACTCCACCCAGGTGTCTTATGAAGAGCAGGTAGGCCGTACTGGACACAGACAGCAGACATCAGCACTGGAAAGCGACACTCGCGTGTGTCTGTCTCGGGTTTGGTACTGACTTGAAGTACGGCTGAATAGAGTTCTCGAATCCTCCGTAGCCGTACAAAAAAACCGGATGCGAGCCGTCTTTCTTGATCCCGCGGGAGTGAACCAGGAACATTGGGATCTTTGTGCCATCCAAACTGGGGTAAAACACCTACAGGACAAATAAAAAATGTGTGTGTTGAAAGTGAAACCGTGAAGCTCAATCCAAAATCTAAAACTGCTACACTTTGCCACCAGTTAGACTCTACAATTTGAACTTAAATCTAAACTGGTGACTGGAACTGTGCTTGTGACGGGCAGCGCTACTTGTTCATTTATGGTCTGTGTTCGTTTGTTTATTATGTTTATTATGATGTGTGCAGTGCGTTATGGTGATGTTTGTTTATTTATTGTTTGGATTTGTTGTTGCTGTTGTGACGTGAAATTTCCCCGCTGTGGGACTAATAAAGGATTTTTCAATTCAATTCAATTCAATTTTCAGGGGGCCCCCCCCCCCTTTTGTAGTCAATTTACTAATTTTAACTTTAGCATAAAAGACTAACAAATCATTTAAATGTAAGTCTCACCTGAGTCGTCTTGTAGTCGGTGGACTGGATGCCTTTCACTTCCACTTGCCGGAAGATTCTGAGCTCAGGTTTGGGCTCGCTCAGATCACAGTGGTAGATTATCCCTGATGTGCAAGATATTAAGAGCGAATGTACATGATCCCTGTGTTTAAAAATCCATCTATAAGAGTGTATCTGCATTTGTCTGGTCATTTGTTTTCCATATAAATGTGTTTTTTTAGATTAGTCTGGTTGCCGAAACATAGAGAAAAAAAATACCATTACAAATACAGTAATGCTTTTTTAAAATTGGCACAGTGTCTGTAGATGTTTTTCAGAAACCACTTTTAAAGCTTGCGATTTCTCAATTTTAAAATTATGCTCTGTAATTTGTTTACCTGGAGTTGTGAATGAAGTGAACTTGAAGAAGAAGTCCGGGTGCTTTTTCTTGCAGCTGAGGCCGACCACAGTGCCCACGTCTAGCGGCAGGTCTCGGATCAGCCTCCCTGACTCCAGCTCGTACAGCTGCAGGATGTCCTTCACGTCATGCACGTAATTGACCAGCAGATGGCGCTGGTTCACACACTCTACGAAGCCTGTGGATGAGACGGATGCACTCTGTGTTTTGACTGGAAATGACACGGGCTGACACAAAGAGGAAGTGTGTGTGTGGGTGAGTGCGAGTAAATGTGTGTAAGCCGCGCTTGTGGAGAGGGTTTCATCCACTAGATGTTGACTATTGCAGGATACTCAGAAATGATGAGCCAAACGTGTTTCCTAAACATGATGAAACATTACAGTCAAATGTGTAGAAAATATTTACAGCTCGTTTTGAGTTTCAGTTTAAGCTTCTAAAAAGGGAAAAAGAAATTAGATGCTGTAGCAGTTTTGGATTTTTACATTTTAACAGATCCGAGTTGTTTAATGATTCACATTACTCTTATCAATGTTAGAGGTAGAGAGAAACCGGTTGTTAGAAATAGCTTGTACTTTTTTTTTTT
Source organism: Paedocypris micromegethes (assembly GCA_028031935.1). NCBI lineage: Eukaryota > Metazoa > Chordata > Actinopteri > Cypriniformes > Paedocypris > Paedocypris micromegethes. The sequence goes on from CM051498.1 coordinate 4,591,840, forward strand.
ACGTGTTACCAAATTTTTGGTAATTCTGATTGCAGTCTTAACTTCCCTGGCGAAAACCAATATATTTTAACCAATAATGTTTTTTCAATAATTTTATTCCTTTTTTATTGTAATGTGTGTGTTTTAAGAAATTAATTTGTCTTTTAGTTTTAATTCCTACAGTTATTGTAATTTAATGCTCTTAAGCACGGAAATGTTTGCTACTTAATTTAGTTGACAAATTATGTTGATTAATTAAAGACAATTAAGTGAATAAATTAAATCTATTTTGTATTTGTTGCCTTTGTTACCTTGTGATGCACTTTTATTATTTTAATGTGTCTTTTTCATTTCTGTTATGCTGGTGCACTCAAATTTCCGCTTTAATCCTTTAAGAGCCACCAAACCAACAGCCTGTGTTTTCTTACCCAGCACGTCCATCTCGTGCTGAGGAATGAGGGTCTTCCAGTTCGTTGTTTGTGGATTCTGGAGGTCTACGTTAATCAGACGGTACCGTGGCGCATCCAGATTGGTACGTAGGGTGAAGACGGTGTCCTCATTGGTGATGTACGTGTACTGAGCTTCAAATGTGTCTATCAGCTTCACCCACGGCAGCAGACCTGGAACAACACTGGTGTTCTGAAACCCACCGAGCCGTTGAAGAAAAGTCGAGCATCCACTCACCAGTGATGCCACCGGCCAGCTGCTGTAAGTCGCAGTACCACAGACGGTTCACAGGCTCACAGCCTTCCGTGATGGACAGCACGGCGTATCTGCCATCATCAGAAATCTGAGGGCGCATGGCAGCACAATTGTTTCTAGATTTTGTTTTAATTCATGTGACAAGTACAGTAGAGTAGTGCTGACTCACAGTAAGACTGCTGTGCCATTTAGGGTTTTCTGGAAACTCTGCCACCAGAACGTCGTCTGATTGGCTGGTGCCGACGACATGGTAGAAGAGTTTCTGGTTGAGACTTGTTGTCGTCTCGGTGCCTGGAATAAACGTAAAAAAAGAGTAAGTTTCAGTCGGCCTGAGCGCAGAGAATCAACCAGGCTGCCCGTTCTGTCTGTCTATCTATCTATAACGTCTTTGTCCATTCATCTGTTTCTCTCTATATATTTATCTATACTACATTTCTTTAACCTTTTTTAACCTTTAACCTTGTTTCTATAACTGTCTGTCTATCCTGTCTGGCCAACTTATCTCTATCCCTCTATCATTTATCTATGTCTGTTAATTTGTCTGTTTGCCTATCTATCTGTCTGTCTGTTTATCTATCATCCATCCATCCATCTAACCAACTGTCTAACAGTCCATCCATCCATCTCTCTATATATCTATCTATCCCTCTATGTATCTGTCTGTCGGCATATCTCTATCCCTCTATCATCTAATATGTCCTCCATCATGTCCATCCATTCAGTTCTATTCATCAGTCTGTCTGCCTTTCTATAGCGCTGTCTAGGTTAATATTCAGGATTTATTACTGAATCAGTCTGGGCCCACTTTTGATATGCCACAATTTCCATAGTAACAGTTGTTCATCAATTCAGCAGCTTAATCAATGTGCACATTTCAAAAGTGGCTCAGAGCAGCAATACAAACAAATGAAAGTTGACTTCATTCTGACGGGAGAACACGAGTACCATCTGCCTTGCCACTCTGTGGAGGGTAGCAGTTGTAGAAAATCCCTTTGGCATCGTGGGTCCAGGCCAGGCAGCTGAATTTAACTCTCTCCAGGACGTCAGGCATCTTCGTGAGGTTATCGGCCTTCAGAAAGTGCAGCGTCACCCAGTCTGAACCCGCGCTGCTGAGCCCATACGCAAAGAACTCGCATTCCTCCGACAGCCGCCCCACTGCGGCAGAAAACATCAGCAATAACGGTTAGCGGAGACTGACAGAGTGTGCGAAACACAAACACTTTCAAAACACTGCAATCGGTCAAAAGCGCAAATTTCACGATGAATTTACTGGAAGGTCCTCAGGGCGAAAAGATTTGTGTTCAAACCTGTTTAATAAAGATTGTCACAACTTGTACCCAAGCAGAACGACTGTTACGGTAACTTGGAATTATTTTTTAGCAAAGTCTAAAACAGTTTTTTTTTTTTCATTGTTTGTTCGCATACTTCTTTGTTTTTTTGTTGGCTGATTTTTCCATTTTTTTTTTTTTTAGGATGCACATTCGGCAAAGTTCACAAAGTTCAAAAGGTAAAAAACCAAAGGAAGACCGACTCGTGCTTTTCTTCCTGACGGTAAGTGCTTGGCTTCTATATTTGTTTGTGCTTGTAGACATGTGAATGATGCCAGCAAATCAGACTCACTCTTGAGAGCCACAGTCCCGTCTTTGGAGAGAGTGTTTGGGTCAAAAAACACAGATGGGTTGCTGGTCAAAGAGTCCTGCACATACAGCACGTCCTGGTTCTGCAGACCCTCGTTGTGGAAATAGAAAAATCTGTAAGAGAGGATGAATTTGGCAGAGCGGTGAGACAGAAGTTTGTCTGGTGGTCTGCGTGTGGTCTACCTCTTTCCTCTCTTGTACGGGCAGCTGTATTTGGGGTAGTTGTAGAGCTCGGTGAGACGCTGGTGAAACTTCTCTCTGACTGCACACTGGTCTAGGAACGGCATTGTCAACTTGTTCTGCTCCTCTACGAATATCTGCGTGTGGGTGGGCCGCACAGTTCAGTATGTTATATACTGTATTCTTAATAAATAAAACTTACTATGATAACTGTGACTATTCTCACACGGGAGCCATTAGTGTTAGAAAACGTGACTTTCAACCATTAGGTCACAGGTTTGAATCCCAAACCAGCATGTATTACGTGAATTGTCCTTGGGCAAAACACTGCGGCTCTAGGCTGCCCACTGATCCGGGCTCGTGTTTGTGTGTGTGTTCACTCCTGTGTGTGTATATACACTCACTGTTTGAATGGGTAAATGCTGAGCACTATAGATTTCTCCCATGTGGGGCGAGTACGGGTTTGTGTGTCGTTTAGAACTAGTTACTGGCCTGTTAAACTGGCCTGTGTCCATGTTAATTTATATGTGAATGGATTTATTGATAGCAGTACATGTCACTTTAATTTAAAGATTACGTTGAAATATGTTTCTTTTTATTCAATCTTGCTATTGGAGAGTTTAATTAGATGGATTGCAAAACCAAATAGCGTCTGTAAAAGTTGTTTTTGAGAATATGGAAACATTTCTTACTCTTTGGAGCTGTTTAAGTTGAAATTATGTTTCTATACTACATTACGAGGAAACTAATTCTGCCAAAAGAAGGATGGACTTTCTTTCTGAGACAAAAAGGTCACCTTAGTCTCCTCACTGTCAGGGTCCTCTAGCCAATGATAGGGGTCTGAGACTCTTACTCCATGATAAACATCCACCTTTGAAACACGAGGCCAAAGTTAGAAACAACAGTCACACCTTCACTTACCACGATTGGAAACACACTACTGTATTCGGTTTCCCAGAATGTTGTTCAGACTGGCTCGTGCGCAAAGCGTCAAACCAGTATTGCATGAAAATTAATGGAGCAATAGTATGTTCCATTTATGCTGATTATTTACTGTCGTCGTGAATTAGCATGGTCATTTGGAACTCACAAACGACGTTTTTTTTTTTCACTTAGTGTAGCTTTACGTTGAGAAAGAGCGCACGCGCGAATGAATGACTGAGAGACCCTGTGTAAGACCCTCGAGTGAAATTCCACTGACCTTACTGTCATCCCTTCGAGCTTCGGGGTAATTGAAAGCCATTCTGAGTGTTTCTTTTTATCACGTTTGTGTTTTTTGGTTTGTGTCCGTAAACTTTACGCCGTGTGGGGTTTTAAAAAATGAAAGTGAAATAAAACTGCTCTACTGCTCTACGCCTCCCAAACGCTTTCAGGAAGTGCGGCTTCTCGTGATTGGTCAATCAGGATAGTGGGCGTGTCCGTACCTTGACAAGATGCACTTTACGCAATAAATCTATAAAGTACTTTTTCAAACGTTTCCAAAACTTATAATGTAATTTAAAATGGAAAATAAAGTAAAACCAAAGCCCTATATCCGATTGGAACGTAAAAAGAGAGAAAATAGGCCACTAATGGGTTTAATCTATTAAATATAGACAAAAAAATTATCTAGAAGTATAGAAGTAATTTATTTGATAATTTATCAAATCTAGTGAGACAACGATCTGATTGTGCGTGTGATCCTCATCCTTCAGCTCCGTTGCTAAAGGCTCAAAAGATGTCATTTGTATCGCATTGTCAGTGCATTTGCACGCGGACAATAACATTACACTTTGTCTGTTGCGCGCGTTTTGCGGACAGATTCTTGTTGACGTACGTTTTTAAGCAAAGTTGCCGGCGGTAATACAGGTTTCGTTTAGCCAAACAGACGCGTGCTGAAAGACAGACGGTCGCGTCAGAAAACAGGCGCGTGCAGAAGAATGGAGATGAAAGGACGAGAGAGTGTTTTGTCCGGCGTTTAATGACAGGGCAAGTGATGTTTGTCAGCGGGTGTGATCCTGCACTTTGTGTGTTTGTGTGTGTTTAAGTCACGCTTTACGTGCTTGCGGTGAGGAGGCTGATACTGATCTCCATTTGGTTGCCTTCATGACAAGACATCTGATGACTCGCCCACATAATCATCCACCCCGCCGCGGTTCCGCTCTGTCTTTAAAAGCTTGTTTTTACCGTCTTTTCCTCCTTCCTGACTACTTTACTGTTTTTATAGACTGATGTCTAAGTTCTCTTAAGGTTCAATGTGAATGCACTGATACCACTCAAATCCTCCTATAAATGCTCAAAAAGTAGAGTAATGCTGCGCGTGTGTGCGCGTGCGTGTGTGCGTGTACAGACAGACAGACAGACAGACAGACAGATCAAGTGAGTGTGGTTGTTAATAATGCCACAAAGGACCATATCATGGTGTGGACAACAAGATGGAAATTAATTACATTATACACTGTTCTTGCTCTTTTGTTGTTGACATGTACCTTTTTGTATAAGATATGTAATACTTTTGATATAAAAAAAAAAGTAATTGAGGCAATAAACGGCAATAAACAGAAGCACAAGCATAAACCAGTTGAAGAACAGGTGAACAGCACGTGAGTGTCAGGTGTAAGAAAAGTCATTATGAGTGTGAGTCACCAAAACGTGCGCCAATAACCTAATTGATGTTGCCCAAAAGAAATAATGTAATTTTTTTTCCAAAATTATGATTCACTGGACAATCCCAAATTACCCAAATCTGAGATCCGGGAATGATTGACTGGCGAAAAAAAACATCTAAACCAGACGTTGATCACACACACAAGGCATCCATTTAGTTTCAGGCCTGAAACAATATTGGAGAGTCCCAAACTGAGTAACACGCTGATCAATCACTTGTCTTAAAGACACTTTTGGATTGGAACTCATTAATTGTTAAAAAAAAAAAAGATTGCGTAATATTCTCGTCATTCACGTTTCACTGACTGTTTAGTCATTGCAAGCTTCTAAAAGCGCGACCATACGTGTGTTGAAGACGTGTCAATGCTGAAACATTCAGAGAAATTTCTCATCCATTGATTTGTTTGAGGAAAAACCATGTGTAATGGTGTGTGTGTGTGTGTGTGTGTGTGTGTGTGTGTGTGTGTGTGTGTGTGTGTGTGTGTGTGTAATTTTCCTACACTTTCATTCAAATCTAGCATCGGTATTTGTATCAGATATTGTATCGTCATGTGAGTCATGTTAGAGTTTACTCTCGATAATTAATACCCAGTGAAAGCAGAAGAGGCGGTTGGAAGGCAAGATGTTAGAGGGAAACAGTTGCATTCTTGGAGTCTTTCGCTCGATCTTGTGTTCCTGTCTGGACAGTTTCTCTGAATTGACAATGCTTTAGGGCAAAAACCATGTGGTTTCCCTATTGTATGCTTTGTTCTTTCTGGGCAGCCCAGGAAGTGCCATTTACCCAAAACACCAGTCGTCACTGACAGACATACATCTGCTCATGATGTTCTGCACACCGAAGTCTTAACACAGGCCGCGTCCTGAAGCCTCGAGTGCTTTATTTTCTATATGGTTAGCTTAGGTGATTGCTAAGATAATGCTTAACATTGCTAAGGACATAGTACATGTTTGTTTTTAAAACGGCAGTTGTGCGGTTATCTGATAAAACGACTCCGGACACTCACACTGGTGTGAGAAAAGCAAAAAATCCTAGCTTTCACCTCACAGGAAATGAAGTCATCTGTCACTTTAGAAGGCGGTAAATTAATAGTCGTGACTCGAACGTGGAGGTCAGTGACTTAAAGGAACCTGCCTCGTAGTAGTTGGCCACGCCCCCAAAATGACTAATCACTGCCAAAGTTCACACCTACTGTACAGTCAAACACATCAGCACGTCCAGAGCCACTAGAAGTTAGTCCAGAGATTTAGCTGGACCGATAGCGCTAATTGTTTAACAGCTTTCAAGTGTTCATAAACCATTCCGTATTTCCTTGATTTCCTTATCTGACATGTGTCTGGTGTGTCTTGGCCAGTACAAGCTGGGCTAAGCGTGAACTTGACGGAATTACGTGTCTTGCTGTGTTTGTTGTTGCTCATCCTTGTAAATGCTTAGACAGTCTGATTCACCGAGAGAGAAGGGGGAGAAAAATCGGTTTGGCAATCCAGACATTTAATCCCCCTAATCTCGGAGACTGGGAAAGGCGTCCCCCCTGGAAGGCGGTGTGTTGGGAAGAGAGAATCTTAATTCAGACGGATTCTCCTCAGCTAATTCCAGAGATTGGAGTTGGGTAAATGAAGAAAGGAGAGTTAACGGCGGGAGATTAGCTTTGTGTTGCGCGACACATTTAGCTGTAAACGCAACTTTTAAAATGTACTAAATAAAAACCTTGTGACATTTTGTGCGCAAAAAAATTTATTGCTATGATTATATTCATTTCATTTTAATTTAAATTATAAAATTAAGCATGTGCAAATAAGCATTAAAGTACACTTCCCTTAAAAATTGCAAATTTACATTTTAATTAAGTAGTTTGGGTTTCTTTAAAATGTTTAATAGTATTAATAATTAATTGTATAGAAATATGTTACATATGTTTATACATTTACAGTTACATTAATTAATTAATTGAATACACTTTTCCTGACTGCTCTTTTTCTTCCTGACTTTTCTCCTATAAGTTCAAACTTCAGCTTTTTGTGCTGCATTGTCTATATGTAAAATGTTTGTCCTTTATTTTAGTTGTATTAGTTGTTCTGAATCAGTAGTGTATTTTTTTAACAAACACTTTTGATCATGTTAATCCACAAAATAGTTTCTCTTTGATCAAGATTAACTTTTTTAAACTTCTCTCTCTCTCTCTCTCTCTCTCTCTCTCTCTCTCTCATTAGTAGATGCAATATATAGAGTTAAAATTTGGTAAATGCCCATTAAAGACAACATGCCCGGCCTGCTACTGTAGGTCACTGCAGCGAGTGAGCGGCTGGCAGATGGAACTTTATGAAAGACTTCAGACAGACACATCTCCCATAATGCCGTGCACATTGACTAATGAGATAATGAGAGCGGTTTCCTGTCAATCTTAGGCCCTTAAGCCAATCAGCTTAGGGGCAGAAAGGAGTGACCAACCAAGTGGCGAAACAGAACGATTTCATTGAAAACCTTGATTTTGCTTGAGATTGGGGAAAATAGATTATTGGCCATGTTTCTCAATCCCAGGCTTGTATCTTAATCATCATTTGACCTTTGTAATCCTTTGTCATAATTTGACCATTTTCCTCAGCACGCGTGCCCACGTGTTCAATTACACACTGCTGATCACAAAGAAGCAGATGGCATATGGAATAATACCACCCGTTAATCCACGCAACTTGGCGATCAATGTATTTATCACCACTTAATCATCTTACATACAGCCTACACATCTTTACCTCACCCACTGGAAAAAAACTGCGCGTGCTGTCGACAAATAACAAACACTGCTGTGCCTTTGCAGAAGTTAGCCTTGCCCAATTAAATAAGACTTAAAAGCAACAAGCAAAAGAAAAAGGGAATCAGAAAAGAGGAAGCACTTCCTGAATCGGCATCTCGCTGCTTTCAATCACAAATCCTGGGAACTACGGATCTCATTGGGTAGCAGTTTTTAGGTCACGTATTACTGGATGTCATCATTGCGAAAAAAAAAAATCAACTTCCTGTTGAGTAAATATTGGCTTCTAAATGAAATATAAGTTTCATTTTTCAGAAGCGACGTGAGCAATGGATCCAGTTTGCTGAGTGACTGGGATGGACTGGAGATACAGTATTGATTGCATCAGGCCGGTTTGTTTTGTATTGACTGTGTTCAGACCAGTGAGACTTAAGGACTGGGAGGATTGAGGCAATTAATGGGGCTGATTGTTGTCGGAACGGGAGGGAGAGCAGATTAAATATAGAAATTAGGTCAAAGTGATGAAGGAGGGGAACGGCGAGGAGGGAAGAACTAGGAGTCAAGGTTAGACAAACGTAACCGAACGTCTGGGGGAAAGAGAGAGTAAATAAAGAAAATGACATCCTGCTTTGATTGGGTTTGTTTTATGAGTGAAGCTGAACTGGAAGATTCTGACGGAATCAGAACATTTGAAAGTTACTTAGGTGAGAAAAATATGACCACTGAAAAGCAATTTTGCGCTGTAAACCTACGTATTTTAAAATAGACAAATATCATAAAATGTACAGGGTATTCCAGTTATTTAGAGTAATGGTTAATTGGACCATATCCTACAGAAACAAAGTGAATCCCATTACATAAGCCTAACATGTTTGCTTATTTAGGATAATATTCCACATAATTGGGACAAAATGTGAACATGTAAACCCACCGCACTCAGTTTCATCAGAACAACAGTTTCCAGCTCTTGCAGGAACAGATTTGACTGGAATCAACTGGTCACCTGACTGGTCAAGCAATGCACAAAATGACTGATTCAATCGCTGAAGTGATCTGAGACAGTGTTGTTCTGTGTGTAGCATTGAACTCTGTCGAGTGTTCTTCTGTGTGTAGTATTGAACTCTGTCTAGTGTTCTTCTGTGTGTAGTATTGAACTCTGTGTAGTGTTCTTCTGTGTGTAGCGTTCAACTCTGTGTAGTGTTCTTCTGTGTTATGTACTGAAAGGTCTGGGATCCACAATACTAGCTCAACACTAACAAAACGTGTGTACTCAATTTATCACTGCACAAACCCAAAATTATGCTAATATATGTTTAGAATATAGGTCATTTTAATGTTTTTATTTATTCAATTACTTTTTCTCTTTTACAAATGTTAAAATTATTTTACAAATGAGTGCGTGCAAAATCAGTAAAAAAAAAATTAACTTGTTTTTTTTCTTCTCGTGTACATTTCATACCATGTCTAACCCTCCACCTAATCGCGGTCACGAGATAGATCTCTGATCTCCGTGACCGGAACAGATCCACTCTCAGTGTTCCAGGTATAGTCTCTTCTCTTCTCTTCTCCAGGTATAGCTGCTGGTGGCTTTATTTAGTCTAGACGTCTGTGAATCAGCGGCGGCGCGTGTCCTCGCTCCCCCGCGTTAGCTTAATTAGCAGACACGTTTATTGATTCAGATGGATTTGAGGAAAATCCCTGGTGTCTGTCAGACGGATCTGCTCTCAAATCTTCTGGGTGGTGGTCTGGGGGGTTTCTTTAGCAAACCCACCTGTTCCTCAGTGTCCAACCACCAGCTTCATCACAGGCTTTGTCCCCCACAATATGTTTCACAATTAGTCATAGCTGGTAATCACAAGACGGCCGTTTTCCTCCTACATGGGTGTCCGACCGCTTCCTCGTTGACTTACGCATGCGATCAACATGGCTCTGCTCAGTAAAGTCTGTAAAGAGAAAGGCCGGTTTATGGAATATGAACAGCACGTCAAGCACGTAGTAATAACCATAACAAGTGTTTCGCAACCGTTCATTTCTGCAAACACTGGAATTTTTAAATCATCTGCCTGTCTCCATTTTTCTTTCCCTTTTTATAGGTCTGTCTGGTCTGTCCGTCTGTCTCTCCGTCTGTGTCTTTCTGTCAATCTATCTTTCTGTTTTCCATCAACCTGTTTATCATTTTACCTTTCTGTAAATATGCATTTTTATCTATTTCTTCCAAATTGTTTGTTTGTTTGTCTGTCTGTCTGTCTGTCTGTCTTTTTCATTCTTCACCATTTTTTGTCTGTCTGTCTGTCTGTCTGTCTCTGTCTGTGCCTTCATTCCAACTCTTTACCCTTTTTATCTCCGTCTGTCCGTCTGTCTGTGTCTTTCTTTTTATTAATCTGTCTCTCTGTCTACCGTCAACCTGTCTATCATTTTATATTTCTTTCTCTCTGTCTATACTTTTTATGTTTATCTGCCAGTTCTTCGTCTATTGGTCTGTTAATCTGTTTTAATCTATTAATTAATCTGTTTCTCTCTATCTTTCTTTATCTGTCTGTAAATATCTTTCTTCATCACGTTTTTTTTTTCTGTCTATCTCCATTTTCTTCCCCCTTTTGTCTGGTCCGGTCTGGTCTGGTCTGTCTGTCTGTCATTCTTCCACATTTTTTGTTTGTCTGGTCTGTCTCAATGTGTCATTCTTTCTGTCAATCTATCTTTCTGTTTTCCACAACCCGTTTATCATTTTACCCTTCTGTAAATTTGCATTTTTATCTTTTTGTCCTATTTCTGCCAATTTTTGTCTACCTGTCCGCATGTCTGTCTCTATCATTCTTCACCATTTTTTATCTGTCTGTCTCTCTGTCTGTCAGTCTGTTTGTGCCTTTCATTCCAACTACGTATAGTATTTCTTTCTTTACACTTTTTATTTCTGTCTGTCTGTCTGTCTGTCTGCACCTTTCTTTCTATTAATCTATCTCTCTGTCTACCGTCAACCTGTCTATTATTTTATCTTTCTTTCTCTCTGTCTTTTTATCTTTGTTCTTTGTCTATTAGTCTGTTTCTCTCTATCTTTCTTCATTTGTCTGTCTCTATATCGTCTGTCTGTCTCCATCTTTCTGTCATTCTTCCACATTTTTTGTTTGTCTGGTCTGTCTTAATGTGTCTTTCTTTCTATCAATCTATTTCTATAGTCTACCCATTTGTCTATCTGTAATTTATCTCAATTTATCTGTTTGTCTCTTTTTATCTTATCTGTCTATCCACCAACTTTTTAACACATACTCTTTTCAATCTAGTAAAGAGTCTGTACATTTATTTACACACATTGCCACACACAGAAACACGTGTCGAGCTTGTAGATGGAGATAAGATCCTCTGAATAAATTTCCTCTTTCTCACTTTAGTGCATCTGCAAATTCTTCAGAACAAACGCCACCTCCTTCTTTATATAGCAGTGTGTGGGAGACAAAGTGAGAAAGTGACAGCGTGTTTTCATCTGATTTCATCTTGTCACCTTTCTTGACTGAGAAAAAAGGTCTTAAGAAATGAGATTTGGTGTAGCGCTAACAAAACTACATGGAACATACAGGCGTTTACATGAACAGATCCGTTGTTAATATTGGATTAGTATTGCCTCTGGAATCAAACTTGTGACCTCCCAGCACTACCGATTAAAGTTAAGAATGCAGCCGCCGTGCTTAAGAAGAGCTTGTTTACGCTTTTTATCCTTCACACACATCTGCTTGCGTCCATTTAATCCACTTTGAGGAACGAGGTGTGTTGTTTGTTCCACCGAAGCTGCTGTTTTTCCTCTTCTCTCCAGATGTTTCCTTCTTGGTACGTCACTGCGTTCTCGTGCGTGTCGAGAAACCAATAGCCTGCTTCCCTTCCTGCCAACGACCAATCGGATCGCTCTGCCACAGGGAGACTTAAGAAAATGAAATTAGAACAAAGACAGAGGAAGAGATCAGGAAGAGGAAAGCTATTCCCATCGCGGAACAGATGGGGGCTTCGGCTCATAAAAGGCTCTATAGTGGGAGTTTGTTTGCCTGATAGAAACGTGTTGTTCCGAACCCGTACGTAACACGACACAAGACATAATGAAGGATAGAGAGGATGAAATGAAAGTGACTCCACCTGACACCTTCTCTGGCGTCTCACCGTAGAAAGTTCTACATCTGAAACCGCGTTTGAGTGATTAATCATCCATCTCGTGCGTTTCGCTCCAGGTTGCTTTTAAGGCCGCGACTTGTGCGTTCACCTCGAGTTTCGGAAGTGCCTGATGAATAGCTGCAAAGCCCGACTGACAATTTAATTGCCTTGTTTGTCTTCAGCTCGAGATTCGTGACTGTGCGTTCAGGCCGCGGCGAAGCTCTGGCTTCTCATACAAATGTAAGAACTTGGTGAAGAGGAAGTGTGAAGTGATGATAGCCGTTTGCATTGGCAAGACCAACTTGTCTTTGTACGCCACACACATGACGGTCAGTCAGACTTTCCGAGACCACCAGGCCTAACGTTGGGTTTCCACACCAGGGACATGTTGGCGCTCGCTAGCCGAGCCTTCACTAGATGGCCACTGCTGGTTTCTCGATGATGTCATCTTGTCTTTCTTCAGGCTGGGAAACTTCCTCAAAAACATGTCAACACCGCCACGGATAAACAACCCGGTCTTAAGCAGCGTAAACCGGCCGGAAAATGAAATGGAAAAATCCCTGTGCACTCTTGGTGATGAGCAAGAATAATGTAATCATTTGTGTTTAAGTTTCCTGGGGCAGATAATCTGCGTTTAGAAGGATAGAGGGGGTCTCTAAGCCGGGGGGCGTCTGTAAACAAAGTGGCTGCCTGGATGGGACGTTCACTTGGCTGTGATTCGTGAGGTTGTGGATTATTTTTCCATAATTTCCCAATGCAAACTACACATAACGTGAGAACGTTCCTTCTTTGAGAGAAAGAATTTTGCAACAATGGTCTTCTCAGTCGTGTGAAGTTCAAGGGGTGGTCGTATGATTACGTGGCTTTCGATATTGTAGGGTCTCGCGTGTGACCAGGTCGTATGGATGCGCGACGATTAGTACTTAGGCAAATAACAAAAACATTCAAAGGATTTCAGTAGCAATAAGAATGTTTTAATCCCGTGGTCTTCATGGTTTGATATGTATTGTTGCCCGTCTTTCGACTGTTTGTTTTGCCGGGCTAAGCCCCTCTTAAGCCCGCCGCCGCATGATGGCACGTTTTCTGTACATTATTTTCAAGCTGGAAAAAAGTGTCTTTTGGAAGTTGGGACATCTGCTAGTCTGAACTAGTTTTGTGTTTGTATTCACTTTGCCTGATTTTTTTTTTTTTTTGGTCAGTAAGATTTGAGGGAATGAGTTTGATGCCATTTACAGAAATTATAATCTACAGATTCTTACTGCTGTTTGTTCTTGCTTTTTTTTCAGTTTTGTTCATTTCCTGAAAAATAGTTTATTGATAAAAAACAAATGACTAAAATGTCCTTCGATATATTGTTCTGTTCACATAAGCTTGTTTTTAAAGACATTATTATTAATAGTATTTTAAAAAATATATAAAGTATCATTAATTACTAGTATTAATTAATAAGTATAACTTAAGTATTAGTATAAGTGTTACAACTCCATCCAGGTCTTCACCATCTCCGGCCGCTCCGTCACTCACCAGTTGTCCATCATCATCATCAGCCCAATCTGCCACACCGGTTCCTCATCACTCACGTTCCCCGGACACTATATAACTGCCCCTCTACTCCTCAGTCATTGTCTGTCGTTGTCCACGATCGTCTGATCCCGAAGCACCATCACAGACTCACCTACCTTCTTCCTCGACGTCACCATCCCTCTCTTCATCATCCTCGTCATCGTCTTCATCGTCCCGTCATCTGTGTCCAGTGTCAGTATCTGTCCTTGTATTCCCCGTTTGTTTGTATTAAACGTCACTGTGCACGAATCCGCTCCCATTTCCGTCTTCTGTTTTTCCCTCGCTCACGCTCACTCTCTGTCCGAGCGCTGAGCGTTACAATAAGTATAATAAGTTATTAATATTATTATTATTATTATTATTATTATTATTATTAATGAGTACTTTTTGTAATTTTTTGTTAATTATTTAGTCACATGTACAATATTTTTTGTTAATAACAGATAATCTTTATTTACAAGTTAAATATTTAAAATAGGCATTTGATATTTAACATATAGTTTTTCTCTGACATTAAAATTAACTTTAAGGATAAATAAAATATGTGTGTACTGTATATACATATATGCTAAGTTTTACCAAATCAAAAAGAAAATTCAAAAACTATGTGTAAAAGGGAAATAGGTTTTAGAACTAGATTTAACATTTTATATATTATAGTGTGTGTGGGTGAGTGTGTGTGTGTGTGTGTGTGTGTGTGTGTGTGTGTCATTTTTTTCTGTGGGTTAATATTATTTTGACTATCACATTACAGATCAGGTTAGTCATAATTTGAGTGTTGGATTCTCTTGATTCTCTCTCACACGTCTTTTTTTGTGCTGCTTTCCACCGAGACATCATTCATTTCACAAGCGAAAGACACTGTCATTAGTGTCTTGCTCGCAGGTCACGAATGTCACATTTTTGCACTTTCAGTTGTCATATTGTGCATGAATGTGAAATATGTCAGACATCTCGTGTGTGTGATCTACAGGAAGCGCGGTGTGCTAATAGCAGTGGCGCTTTATGATCTTCCACAGGCCGTCGAGCTCGTCTCGCTGGTTCTTACTGTCTCCTTTTCTTTTCACGGTGTCTCTTTTCCTCCCCTCCACTCTCATCCCTCCCCTGGAAAAGTGCAAATAGAGCGACGCCCGGATGATCAGCTCTGCTCACGCCGCGCCGGCTGAGCCTCAGCCCAGACTGTCTGCAAATTAGAGAAATTAGCCCAGTGAAAAGAGGCACACTTACCCCATGCGTCCCACATGCGTCTCGCGCACCGCCACCGCAGCCATATGGCAGCCAATTTACTGGCCGTTTCACTTCGCGGGTGAAGACGGACGAGAGTTACTCTCAAAGGAACCAATAATAGATTTGTCTGACGTTGTTTTGGGATTATTTTTGAATTTTTTTTTATTAATATAAAATCAGTTGATCCTCATCTCACACTTTTTTTTCATTTAAGTCTTGAGAACATCCACAATTTAAAATCAAATGGTTCAAAAAGTTTTAATCAATTTGATTATAAAATTCTTGGGATTTTTAATAATTGTAATCTTCCTGTGTTTATAATTATGGTAATAATAAGGTGCCATTTTTAGGCCTGTGTGTGTTTTTGCCAAGTTTCACACATGCTTAGACTCAATTTTTTGCCATTATAAAATGTTGTATCAGTACAATTAACCAAAATGCAGTATTTAAAGAATACATTTAGTTTGTTATAAAGTTAAGTTGTAGCAAGTTTTATGTTATATAATACTTTTGTTTTCAGCCTATTCAAATAGAAATTGTTTCTTTTCCTCAAAGTTTTAAACGCATTAATTACATTTTAATGTTAATTATTATAACACATTGGTGCATTAATATAATATCAAATTGTGTCTTTAATCTCTTTCATAGATATCACTTCCTTTTTATTTAGCCAGTGTCAAGCTTCAGAGTCCCGACTGCGAGTAAAGTTTGATGAATTGGAGCCAGACAGACGGTTTCCAGGCAGACCTGTTGTGTGTGTGTGTGTGTGTGTGTGTGTGTGTGTGTGTGTGTGTGTGTGTGTGTGTTTTGGGGGGGTTGAGGTATAATTGGTTTGGCACCAGATTGCTCATTAAGTGTCCATCCAAGCAAAAGTCCATTTGTGTGTTTTCAATGATCCAACCATCTGGGTTTTTTCTTCTTCTTGGTTGTTGAAGTTTTCCAAGAGTCTACGAAGATCCTTTGTCTCCTGGAGATGTTGATGTAGACGTTTGGGATTTCTGTGTCCGAAACGCTTCCACTGTCCCAATTGGATCACCTTCTAATAATCCAGAGGGTCACATGACTGGAGTCGGATGCTGATTGGTTGATGCCTGGCACTCAAAAGTCTGGCGCAGCTGAGCCTGGACAGTATGGGCAACAGTCGCTGAGCAGAAGGTCTCACAGGGAATTGGTGTTGAAATTTTGCGTGGACTGTATGAAACTTGGTGGACAATCCAACAAGATGTGGTGATTGGGAAGCTGAAAGGCAGCGATGACCTAACCAAAGATATCACGGGTGCAACAGCTTAATCTGTGAAGTAAGTTATTGGTCATTACAAGTGCTCAAATGTATCAATTTATTTAGGTTTTGTTGCAAGATTGGTTTTGCTAACTGGCAATTCTGTTTATTCACTTGTATTGTTATTATAAAACATGCAATATAAATAAGTTTGATCTTTAAAAGTAGTCATTTGTGTTGTTACATTAGATTGGATTTGTTTTTGGGTTAAACTAATTTAAAAAGAATTAACAGCACCACTTTACAGTTATTGTCAAATTTCTGATAATAATCATCATAATTCATAATTAATCAATAATCAATTACGTCATAATTAATCTGAGTAATTTCATAACTCGAGTCTGTTCATTATCCAACAACTCTTTATAAAAAAAAAAAAAAAAAAAACAATAAGAGTGTGTGTGTGTAAAAGCGGATGGATTTACTGACTCATTCTCTCATTTCAGAACCTTTACTGAGAAATAAAGGACACAAAAAGAACCAAAGCAACCCGAGCCAAAGGAGAGCATCATCGACCAAAAAACAGCCGAGCAATCAAAGAAATAACTGAGAAGAATCGCAGGATGAAGTTCGAGGCGTCTCTGGAGGACATGAGTGACTGGAGGGAGGTCGACTTCGCTCTCAACTGCACATACATCGTCCCGGACCAGGCGTCCGAGCCCAGCTTCAGCTTGCCCAAAGCCATGACGTCCATCCCTCGTAACCTCACCTTCCAGTCCAGTCCAGACAACCAGGTATCACGCTCCTGCATTTCTGAGTCCCTGATTTCAACAGATAGTGGTTAGTCATCTTTAACGACAGGCCTGGGCAACTGTGCCTTGAAGATGAGGAAATCAGATTTAGAACATATTTGAGAAGATATACAGTATTTGCCATTATTTGGATTACATGAAATGACCCAGAGTTTAGAATAATGATGACTAGAAGGTTTTCACTCACATGCTTGGTAATAGAAGTAGAGTTTTGTGGGTTAATGCAAGGATTATGTCTGGAGTTAGTGAAGGTTGTCCTGCAGTAGGACAGTGTGCCAGGTCAAAGGTCATTGAGGTGAGCAAGTTTCTCCCAATCGCCAAAACTCTCTCTTTCTCTCGTTGTGTCTCTTGTTCTTTCTCCTGTAACGTCGGAGGGTTCAAAAAGTCTGTTCTTTCTTCTATTCGTCTCGCTGGAGGTGTGAAGTCACTGTATTTATCTCTAGGATGTTGTAAAAGCGTTGTTGTAAATGAACAGCTTAATTTCTGAAAAACTCTTCCTACGTGTTAAGCTGAAGTTGTAATTGCTTTCATTGAATATAAATGAGTCATTTGAGTTTAAAGGGAGTAACTAATAAAAGTAACTGTGGTTTTTGTTTTCTGGCTGTTCAATTCACACTTAGCGAATCGTCAACCTGTTAGCCTTTCTCTTGCTTCTGAAAATGTCCTTCCTGTTCTTTTTCATCACTTATTTCTGACGTGTTTCTCACTCTCAGATTTTCCCACACACCACAGGCCACCTCATTTCTCGGTCCAAAAATGACCCTGTGAACCAACACATTTATAATTTGACTCAAACCATAGTTCTTCAATGCGCTTAATCGATTCAAAGACGCAAAGTGTCTTTGAAAAGATGGTGGCCTCGCACTTCCCATTTCTGATGCTTTTCCTCTCGTATTTGCTGATGCTGTGAAAGTGTCTGTGATGTGCTGTCAGAAGAAATTAGTTTGATCAGGAAAATCCACAAGAGTAGAGTGCGTCAGTTCCAGTACAGGCCCAGAAGTGGCTAGAGGGAAAGATGAACAGCTTGAGAAAGAGAGGCAGGAATCTTTTAAAGTCTCGTCACTACTTTAACGGTTTCTGTGCTGCTTATGGTGAACGCCTCAGTTTCTACCAATTTAATTTCCACTGCTTTTATGTTGTACACTATATCCGTAATTTGCAGTTGTGTAAAGTAAATAGACTTTGTTACTTTTGGATACTTTGTACTTGTACTGAGTATCAAAAAATGTAGCAACTTTTACACTCTACTTGACTACGTTTGATTGAGTATCTGTACTCTTTACTCCACTATATTTGAATGGACGCTTTCTTACGTTACTCACCTGAATTAGCTTTTTTTTATTTTATTTTCTTATTTTTTTTTAATCTATTTTGTTTTGCCATTTTGAAAGATTGAGAGGTTACATTTTCTTTCTAAATTAAACAGGAGTTTAATAAAAAGTTTCTTGTTTTTTCACATTTATTGGTCTTTACGTACTTTTTTTCTTTTTAAAAATTGTATACTTTATCAATTTTTCTCAATTATTTTTTACAGTGAGGTACTCTTTTTCAAAAATTACAGGAATGTAGTTTAAATCTAGCCATTGTCAAGTGATAAAACGACTGTTTGAACAAAAACACAAAGCTGCCAGCCCCTCGCTTCAAGACGTGTGCTTACCCAAGGGGGGCACGTGGCAGATGGGGTGGTCTGTGACAGGGCAGCTAAGGACATGGACGCGTGTACACACAAACACACACTTTTAGAACCTCGACCAATGGAAGTAGGTTAAGCTTGACTGATTAACTTTCGTTTGGACTGAAGCCACTGGACTCTGAAGATCCTTGGACAGCTTGGGGTGTCGCGGAGGGGAGGGTGCCCCGGTTTGAATGGAGGTTCTGAGGCCTTAGCATGTGGGCGCTAGCGTGGTGGCGTTGGTCTGGTCAACGTGTGACATTCAGTCCCAACCCCCTCGGCCCTCGCGCACTAAACCCTCGCCGAACGGTTAATCACTAAAGACCGACCAATTAGTCACGCAATGCTAGCAACGGACAATTCTGCTGTCATCATTGCTCTCGTCTCGCGCTTTTCTTGCCTTTAGCTAATCGCCAAAGCCAGTTTGCTAACAAACGCGTAGATACAAATAAGCAAGTCACGCTTAGAGGACATCACAATAAAAAGGGTGTTTGCGGAATCTCTCCGTGACCCCCAAATCCAACGGTGTGACCTATTTTTGAGCCCAGATTCTGTTTCTGGTTCCTACTGAGGATTGAAAGTGGACCACCTGCCATTCTCGTCCCTTCTCGCTTTAAATCCCTTGTTTGTCAACACGACTTTTATGCTTCAGCAGAATCTTCCAGCCGGAGATACTTACATTGCCCCACGGCGAAAAAATACGGGAATGCGTTCCGAGGAATCGAAAGCAAGACTTTTGTTGCAGACACTTTTCCGATTGAGTCAATAGGAAGCACAATACTAAACGTCACTATTAAGGTCGCCGGTGAGTTTCTAGGTCAAGGCGCAGGTAGAGCAGGGAAAGTATAAGTCTTTTTATTCACTTAAGTCTTTAACCTGTATAGTAAGCGTTTTATTTTCGTCTCTGATGGGCCAAGCACGCATCATGACACTCGCTTCCTGCTTGACGTGTCCTGTGATGAAGATGTCCTGAATGGATGTGTTGACTGTTTTCAGGTAATCGGCGTTTTCAGCAAGGAGTACATCCCTCAGGGGACTCGCTTCGGACCACTGCAGGGCGTCATCTACACCAAAGAGAACGTGCCACTTCAGACCAACCGGAAATACTTCTGGAGGGTATGTGATGTAATTCTACAAGGCTGACAAACCGGTCATAACTGATTTTCCGTGGAATTTTGGTGGAAAGGAGACTCAAGTGTCAATCAATCGTTCATACACAAATGTGCATTTCCGTTTTTAACGCGCCCACTTTTCTTTTTAATTTTTTTGTAAACACACACACTCATGCACAGGGACTCTTGTTCACTCGGAGTGTTACTTGGAAAACACAGAGGAATCCCTGAGAAAAGTCTTCTCCTGTCGTCTCGTAGATTCCTGCCTGGTTCTCACACGCCGGTTTAGTCAGCAGTAGTCACCATGTGTGTGTATTTCGAAACCATCTGACAAAATGCATGTTTTTGGTTTGTGGCCAGGCTTTGGAGAAGTTGAGAGATTCCTGCACACAAAGACGTGTACATTTTGTTTTCCTCTTCTGATTTCCTCTTCAAAACGTGTGTTTTCATATTAAAACCAGTGAACTTTGGTCGTTTTATCTCCTCGTGAAGGTCACCTGAGATGTTGGTGTGCTTTGTTTGTCTAATGTGCGAGTTCATGTACTACGGGCAAAGCCCTGAGTTACGTGCACATTGTGTGTGTGTGTGTGTGTGTGTGTGTGTGTGTGTGTGTGTGTGTGTGTGTGTCATTGCGGGTTTTCCTAGTCTGAGCTTTCCTTTTGCATTTCCTGTAAGTCTACTCTTGACTTCCGTTTGTGGCCCGAGCGCCGTAAAGTGATGCAGCACTTCACACGTCTGAAACCAGGTGGACGTGTGAGTGAGTTTCTGTCGGTCTGTAAGGATTTAACCGGATATGGGAGCATCTGTGATAAAGGGTTGTGCATGTCCTGGCTCGTCGAGGCACTGAATTCCCCCATACACACAAGTAGGTGGGGAGTGGGCGGAGACTGTGCATGCGACTGGGAGCGTGTGTAAACAGTGCGACGCCCACGGTGCTATAAAGTCTTGACAACACTGACACACAAAGCTAGTCACTCAGAAGCCACACACTCACACAGATTCACTGCTTAGAGGAAACAGAGGCTCTGATAGACACGGCGTGAAGTGCGTTCTGTTCATGGCAGAGGTGAATGATCTCCACCTTCTGATTTATTGTCACTCGAAAACAACTTTTTTTTAGCCTTTTTATGTAAACTGGTTCTGATGTTTGCAAACTTGGACTTGGGTTGAAGGAAGGCACTCATCTTTCTCTCTCTCCATCCAGATCTACAGTGGTGGCCAGCTGCATCACTTCATCGATGGCTATGACGTCCAGAGAAGCAATTGGATGCGTTACGTCAACCCAGCTCGGTCACTGGCCGAACAGAACCTGGTGGCCTGTCAGAACGGCCAGGAGATCTTCTTCTACACCATTCGGCCCGTGGAGCCCAAGCAGGAGCTGCTGGTCTGGTACAGTCCGGAGTTTGCCCAGAGACTGCGTGGACAGTCCGAGCAGTCAGACACCTTGAAGCCAAGTAAGTTTGGGGCTTTTATCATTTTTATTTTTTTTTTTATATATAAAGGGGATTTTCAATGAGTCTTAGATTGGTTGGTTCACGTTTTTCTTCACTTGAAATAGGAATGATTTGAAAATGAAAGAATTTGAAAGAAATGATGTTGATTTGAGCACAGTGGGATTATTAATCTCATTCGCGGCCTTTAAATTTCACCTTGATTGGAAACTTGCCATTGTGCGCACAGATTAACCTCTGAATTTGAATAAACTGACTTCTGCTGCTCTAATACATCCTGGAATAAATCAGCAGAAGGGAGAGGAACTGTGATGAACTGTGTTTCAAAACAGGAAAAACAGAGGAAAGGCAAAAAAAGCGTGTTTGATCCTGCAGTCGCTGATTACAAATAAATACTTGTTTTTGTAATTACTTACACAAAGACAATGTTTCTTTAACGATTCATCGTATTGCTTAAAGAGCATTAAATAAATTTTTTCTTGGTTGATGTGGTGAACGTTCCACTATGTAATTCTGTTCATTCTGTGGGTGATGGCAACCGAGCTGTGTAATTGTGTTGACCTTTGTGGGAGAAATAGTGAGTAGTAAATTTACAGTATCGCATGGATCACACAGCATGAACGGGTTTGTTTTTTACATCTTTGCATCATAGTTGCCGTCTCACATCTGATACCTTTCTGTCTTTGTTATACACGTACGTAGATTACATCAATATGTTCTTGTGACTCCAAATGTTAAAGAAAAAACAAATAAATAATATTTAAAATGTACCTTTTTTTTGTTTTAACCTCCTGTCTGTTTTTCTTTCTCGTTTCTTGAAAAGCACTTTTAATTTTAAGCAAAACAAAACAGTTTTGCCAAGTACGTACTAGACATCACGTAAAAAAACATCATGGTAAATATCAATGCTACATTTTTGGAGATGCATTGTAATTTTTTAGAATTCAGAAATTATGCAAAAATCCACTTTGCGGCTCAAAACTTATTTCACTTTCCTCCCCATAGTTGGAAAGTGCCGAGATGATGCGTGTGAATGTGTCGAAAACAGGTTTGAGGAAGCAAGCTCTGACCACAGGAGAAATGATGCTTTTGTGAAATCTTCACTGCGTTGTCGGGCACCGGATCAGCGCGAGACCATGATTTAGCTGTGCGTGTCTGACTCAAGAGTGAAGTGAACACACCGATCTGACCTTATCTCCGTTTTCCCAGCAAGTAATCATTAGAGTTGTATTTTTTTTCCCATGGTAGAGGACGGAGGACATGTGTGAGTCAGAGTAGTTTCTGAGTGAGAAGTATCACCATTACCAGGCTCTTTTCTTCCGATACACCACTCCACCTCGCAAACATACACACCCACATTGCAAACACCCACACAGTTGTAACCTAGGTGCTACGTGAAAGCAGTACTATCTCTGTGTCAAACAGAAACTAGTCAGAAAGCCTGTCAGTTTAAAACTGAAATTGATGCCATTTACCATAAGTGAGTGTGTGGAGGAGGAGTGTGTAGGAGTGTGACACACAGGTGTGATTGACAAGTGACCACTGTCACACGGGAATCGGGACCCCGTCCTCACAGAACCCCAAAAATGAATTTTTGACAGTTTGTGAATAGTTAGTAATTCTATTGTCCTTTTCTGTGTTTCAGAGTACATAACCAACGTTGAATATCAGAAGCCCCTACCTCAGTTCTCCTACTACCCGAAACAGCCCCGCAGCCCGCAAAAGCTCCAAAGTGAAGGCGAAGAGGAAGAGCAGGACGAGAAGATCGATGTAGAAGTTATTGAGCGGGACACTCCACCGGACACGCCGGACGAGCAGGTCATGGACTTCAGCAGAAAGATCTACAAAGCTGCTGCTCTTGAGCCTGTACAATCTCCACATCTCAACCAGAAGGAGCTGAACGTGCCCCATCCTTATCCCACTCTGTCCCCACCACAAGACCTTCAGCTTCACCTACATGGCCTCTATGGTCACCGGGAAGGTCTGATCTCATACCCTTCACTGCCATCACCCAGACCCCTGCACCCTCCATATCCACTTTTAAACCCATACAATTACCCACGCTTGTTGTTGCCTCCATACTCTCCTCCCTTCCCTTCCATACTGCCTTCTAAAGGTCTAAGGTGGGGCAATGATGGCCTGCCCTACCCTACCATGCCCCAGCCAGGCTTGATGCCTACTTTGCCCTATCCCACCTCTCTTCATGGGGGTCTGAAAGAAAGGGTTCCCAATACTCCCCCCAGAGGAGCTCCCGCAACCCCGGAACTTTCCCCTCAGCTGAAGCACTCGCCCCAGCAGATCTTCCAAAGGGCTGAATGTGAGGAGGCCATTAACCTCAGCCTAGTGACCCCAAAGAGCACACCACCACCTCCACCCTCTTCCTCCCCACACACTCCCGGATACAAATCCCTCCCGTACCCTCTGAAAAAGCAGAACGGCAAGATCAAGTACGAATGCAATGTCTGCATGAAGACGTTTGGTCAACTGTCGAATCTAAAAGTGAGTGGACTTTCAAACGAGGTTTTAGTTTGAGGCTTCCGTCAAGAGTGTACTAATGGAACTCCCTTATGTTGAAGGTTCACTTGAGGGTCCATAGTGGAGAAAGGCCGTTTCAATGCAACCTATGCAAGAAGAGCTTCACCCAGCTCGCCCACCTCCAGAAGCATCACCTGGTCCACACCGGAGAGAAGCCACACGAGTGTCAGGTGAGCTTGCCGTGCCACTAGAGATTACATGAGATGACGCACACCCGCGGTGCCGCTTATCTCGTGTACCTTCACCTAGTCAATCCAGTTTCCTTAGAAAAATGCTTTGTTGTACCGTAGCCACAGAGGGTGTGACATTGGCGTCAGTCTGTCCTAGTCATTCATTCTGACCACTAGAAGAACGGCAGATACGATAGCGCACAACCACGCCAGCTCTGCTTAGGCATACCAAAATGACAAATAGCTGATTATGTAAGGCGGAAGGAACCTTGTCCTCGCTTCTTTTCATCAACTCCCGCTTGTTTGCCTCTGAATAACCGAGGCTTTTCCCTTTTCCGATAGGTGTGCCACAAACGCTTCAGCAGCACCAGCAACCTGAAAACACATCTGCGGCTTCACTCCGGAGAGAAGCCCTACCAGTGCAAACTGTGCGGGGTGAAGTTCACCCAGTACATCCACCTCAAGCTCCACAGACGCCTCCACAGCTCCCGAGACCGACCGCACTGCTGCCAAGCCTGCACCCGAGGCTTCATCCACTGCTTCTCTCTACACCTCCACCAGCGCTCCGGCTGCTGCCCGGCCATCCATCCCGAGATCCCAGAGCTGAGACGGGCGGCCGAGCTGGTGGAGCGCTTCGATGCCAGTCCTGAGGCTGAAGTTCTGCCCGAGAGCGCTGGAGAGGTTCAGGTGGATGCCGCCCTGGAGCAGTGGCTGGCTAGAAGTCTGGAGAGTGGCGAGGGGAA
The DNA here is from genome assembly GCA_028031935.1 of Paedocypris micromegethes. Taxonomy (NCBI): domain Eukaryota; kingdom Metazoa; phylum Chordata; class Actinopteri; order Cypriniformes; genus Paedocypris; species Paedocypris micromegethes. Next base: position 4,616,369 of record CM051498.1, read on the forward strand.
GGAGGACCTTGGGTTCCTCAAGGTGTTTTCCACAGTTCCACAAAGGGAACCCTTCCACCAGGAACGAGCCAGTGTGGTGCACTTCAACCATTCCATTAAGACTGAAGAGGAGTAGATACGGGAGCAGGAAGCTCCGTGTGATAACTATGCACAAGACGTTCCCTACTTGACACCAAAAAAAATCCTCTTTTCCTTGGCGTGTCAAGGAATGAATCAGGGAGAAGACCAGCAAACCAAGCCAATGAGAGCCAAACCAAACAAATAGTGTTTCCAAAGACTTGAAGAATGTGTCAAGTGATTGCACTTCCACTCTCAGACCTGCTTAGCAATGACGACGGGTCACTGTCCTCATGCTTTTCCCCCAATACTGATGTGTAACTCTGTGTGAGTTTGTCTTAACTTATTATCGTTCATATTTTGTTTTTTAGCACTGCTTTAATATTTGTTTATACGTATTCTTGTGTTTTTTATATTTGATTTATTCCCAAGCATTTTGGAGTCCTTTCTGTCTTTTTTACTGTTGTTTTTATTGGGATTCTCAGGAATAATGTCACAGTCCCAAGACATTTTCTGTGGTTGTCAGTTTTGCATGGGGAAACTTTTTGCTCTTCAGAGAGGTAGCATTTGATTTTGACTCGTCTTTCAGAACAAATTAGGATTTTTCTTTTTAAACGAGAAAAAATCGTTCTGTTAGTTTGTTACTTGGTCGGGCTACCACCGTTTACCTTTTTCTTTCAACTCATGCAAGTATTTCTAGCCCTATGAAGACAGATCTTTAAACCGTCGCTTGGAACTTCATCCACTCGTCATCCCTGCAAAATGCTCATATACAATCCCCATTATTTTACAGACTACACACACAAAAGTACCTCATTGATTAACTAAATCATTTGTTAGCGTTTTATACGGTTAATTTATTGAATGTCAGCACTGGAAAAAGCAGGAACTAGATCCAAGTGCTAGATATTGGACTTAGAGAATCCAGGTTTAGAAACTATATGTTCCATCGTGTAGTATTTGTACAGTTCTTCTGTTGTCTAGTGTATATTTGACCCAGTTTAAAAGATGTTGATACTCTATATGTGAGAAACTATTTTTGACAATCTTTTATAATGTAGCAGATTAAACATCATTTGTCTAAAATGGGGCTTCTGTGTTATCTTTTCCGCTGTTTGATGAGTTGACTGTCAATACGGTGGGGCTTTCAGCCCACAGACGCACATCTTCCATCAGGGCTGTTCTCTTCAAAGTCCCACACAAGCCTCTGTGCAGCTGTGTTTCTAGAAAGCAGAGAAACTGAAATCGTAGCGAGTCAACAAAAGCCCACCACCACACCACAAGGGTGGACATCAAAAGCATTCAGCAGCGCGTCACTACATTTAAATGCTTTTTACTGTACCAAAGCATTAAGAGTTAAAGTCCAAGCCCATGGATTGAACCCATGACCATGATGGAGCCACAGGAAAGCTTTAAGCTATTCTTTGCTTTCTTCTAATCTGTATCTCTTTGTGACCTTTCCGTGAGAATGATTCAGGTAACACTGCGGTCTGATCCACACAGTTCAATCATGAAAAACGAGAAAAGTCTCACAGTTACTGTAAAAATGCCCCGCTTCTTCTACTTCTTGGTGGATTGTTTTTTTGTTTCCTTTTGTCACGGTCTCCCCTCAAACACACACATGAAGGGGGGAGTCCCGTGCGTGTGTGTGTGTGTGTGTATGAGATTGAGTGGCAGGATTCTTGTCCTGTCTTTTACACAGATGTTTTTGCCTCAGTATTGCCTCAGTAAGCTTTGTGCTTAATACAAGAGAATTGAAAGTACAACCAGTTTCATATTATTGTGTTCCATGTAACTTAGATTTGATCATGGTTCCATTTAATCTGGTCTTACCAGGAATACCGCTTTCACATGCACACATATTTACTAATTTTTAAAGGATTAAAAACACTACTACTTTATTATTCTATTATGTTTATACAGTTATAAAGTTATATAAATTATATTTGTTGTTGTTGTATTGTAGAAAGTCAATCAAAAACGTTCAATATACGTACATATTTAAATTTTTTCAAAATTTGATCTGTGCAGTGGAAAGTTTAACCAAAACTATTTATTTACATATATTTTAATAAATGCATGAGGTTTTTTTTGTCTTACTGACGAATAAACATGTAATGTCCGATTAGCAAATATTAAAAATGCCTTCCAATAGTTCAGATTGTATTGGTTTTCTAACATTTTTCTGTTTTTTGTTTGATTCTGTGCAATAACTTAGAAGGAAGCTTCTGAACCGGTTGCACAAACAAAACCGTGTGTGTGCGTGTGTGTGTGTGTGTGTGTGTGTGTATTCTTTTAACTTTTCTGACAAAATGTTTTGTTTGACTAAATGTCATGAGTATATTCAAGACCTGCACTGACAGAGACAAAAAATATATAAAATGCTTTAATATTTTAATAAAGTTCAAACAAAAGTGAATCATGTAAGTAGCTGGAAAAGAGAAGCAGTCCAACTTTTTCCACGTAGTTCTATATATTTATAGTTGTTAATTTCACTACCCGTAACCCGTAATAATTTTGTTGACTTCTCTTATATGTATTCATATTTTAGAACCACAAATGTGAGGTTTTTGTTGCCGATATCTATGATTTTTACGTACAAGTCTGCACATAGGCCTAATCCTGGTAATAGTTGCCAGATTTGCTGATTTTTTAAAACAATTCACGTTTTATTGAAACTGACATGATTGTTCAGAAGAATTGAACTGTAAACCTTGAGTTGAGCCTGCATGACTTATTATGGCAAACGGACAGTGTTGTGTTGTTCTCAGAACTGTTTAGTCATCAACCTCCATCCACCAGCATCCTGTCATTAACTGTAATAGTAACTATAACTGTAACATGTAATGCGATTTGAAAATATTTGAAAGTCCTACAACTCTAGTTCTCAAATCAAAATAGCTGTTTTCTGTTGTCATATGGTATTTATGTTCAAGTCAATTTACTTTTAATTTTAATTTTACTTTAATTTTCAGTGGTTGGCCATAATTACCAATTTATATGAATGGAGAAGTTAATCCCTGATTTTGGTTTATTAGCGTCATCTACTGGTCAAACTGTGTCGTTGTAAATTAAACCTTTGAACCGCTCTTAACATATTCAGGCCCAAAACTTCTTCTAACGTTTTGTTTTTCACTGCCATCTATAGTTTTTTCTGTGTCATTACATCACTTAAGGGCAACGTTAACTTTCAGTGACTAACAATCACACTCACTCACTAAATAAATTAAATGTATTAAATTTACCGCCAACGTGAATATGAATTTTATGTCGTATCGTCTTAAAACAAAATACCGTAGTTCGGAGTACTTGGGGGTCGTGTAGGAGTCAGTGTCTTTCCCAAGGTTGCAGAACCGGCCGTAGGGGGATTCGATTAATTTGGACACAAGTCCAACTCCCCTACCTTTATTTTCGGCTAATTTAAAACATTACATAAATCATAATTAATTAATCGTGTAACTAATACGATATCTTATCCACCTCTACTTCAAAGTAGAGCAAGTTGTTATATGAGCAACATTATTTTATGAACCTCATAATGACGATCATGATTATTATAATTAATAGCTGTCGAGGATGTTGAGTGTATTGTAATTTGTGCGCATGTTGAACTCGTTTTTCAGAGTAAATCAATTCCACGTCATTCCGACTTTAAACGGGGCTGCGTTTCAAAACCAACGAAGTCCCCTACTTAGGCAGGATCTTCGGAGCGCACGCGCTTCTGGCTCACGTGGGTGTGTTCGCGTGCCCGTGACTTCAGTGATCTGTGCGCTTCTAAGTGCGCATCGCAACATCAGAACCTCGCGGATTAGAATCGCGTGATTATATTGAGCTCAGCTGTTCGTCCTGATGGCGAAAAAGTCCTTTTCCGCTAAGAAATCTTTCAAGAGTTTGTTTTCCCGGAGTGAAGCGAATATCCAAGCGTCTGTAGAGGAAGATGACGTCAAGAAGAGTTCAACTCTCAAATTCTTTGGTAGATGGAAGAAAAAGAAGAGGAGTTACACGTCGCAGGACAGTCTCGAGGTTGCAAGGTGACAGAATTAATCGTAAATATTTTTGTTTCGTTTAAACAAACGCTCTATGGTTTTTGTAGTTGTTTTCGTGTAGCAAAACAAATATGAAGTTACTGTACCTGCACTTGCAACATATAAAAAACAGTATCAAGCTTACAGTATGATAACCTATATTCTACATAAACTTGCAATTCAAATTAAGCGCAAGGGTATGGTTTATTTTTTTATTCAAATGTTCTTTCAAAATTTTAATCGTAAATTGAATACGTGTAATGTCCTAAAAACGCCTAAAAGTGAGTTCTAAACAAATCACATTTGCAAATTATCATTTAATCGATATTAAATCTTAATCTATTAATCTTAATCTATTAAATTTAAAATTTTAAGTGTGAAATAATGTTGATTCCAAATAAAGTTAAAATTAAACTTGGCTTAGATGTACGTCTAGTGCACATAGAACCATCGTTTATGGAATTTCATTATACTTAAAAATGTATAAAACGTGTATATGTAACTACACATAGCATAACACACAGGTCTTGTTAAACTTCTTCAGCGACATGTGGCTTGAGCGTCATCTGGTTGATGTTAAAGACAGTCGTGGTAATAAACGCTGCTCTTTTATGCTGGTGTGGTCATAAATGTTCTTCACAGTGCAGTGGATGTAGAGTCGCACAATTACTGACGGTCACACTGAATCACGTGCAGTTAGTCACAGAGAAAAAAAAGCATCTGCGTTCATTTAAACCACTGACATCACATTACAGTCCATCATTAAAGCAACATCCCTGGGAATCGAACCCGCAACCTTTCTGTTGCAGACCCGACTGAATGACTACTGATGTTGCTCCTAAACAGAATTCTAAAATACTTTCTAGATTGCTTCTTTTTTGACTGGGATTTGTTATTTGGATGATTAGTACAGTATATTGGTATAATTTGCCAAAGAATCGAGTTGTTAAATTTTTTATTTGAGATATAGTTTTAGCATTTGAGATATAGTTTATTATTTGTTTGAGTTCTTAAACCTTGACACAAAAACCATCTTGGCTTTTGGACGAATAAAGAACCTCTTGCTTTTTCTAATCCACATTTACAGTGAACAATGTAATACAATTAATGGAACACCAGTCTACTGAAATACATTTCATTCAAAGATTTCGGATGACGTCGGAAGTGCGTCCACGCTGATTGTGATTTCCACGTCTGCAAGCAGCACAGCGCAGGAAAATTAAAAGTTGCTGACTTCTCTTGTCTTTGTCCTGGACTAATCTCGTTACCATCAGTCTCTCCGTCTGAGCCTTTCGTGTGGTTTAACCAGCTCATGTGACGGTTCTTCAGTTAGGTCGGATCCGTCCCTGTGTTTGTTTGGCACAATACCTTGTGATGTCTAATTCAAACATGGTTAACCGCGTGTCCCGTTCCCAAACAAACCCTGTGTCAAGAGCAAACACGCCGCGTGAGCACCTGCAGACACATGCGGATGTTTATGGTTGTCGCATAAAAATTCCCCTGTTTGCAGTCTGTTCAGCCCTGTTAAATTGTAAAACAATTGCTAATGTAGTGCAGGGGTCCCAAAATTAAGCCTAAAATTAAGAAATTATGAAATTCGAGCTTCGGTGTCAAATCATCAGCCCGAGAGTCGCCACGGTGACGATAAATGCTAAGAGCTATTGCGCAAAACAGGCCAAAACCCGCCACTTTTTTGCCGTTATGGGCGGAGTCAGATGTGCCGTTTGCGTCCGAGTTTTGTCCACTTGTGGACAATGCAAACTTTTGCCCACCACATCGTAAGCTAAAATTGTGGAACGAATTCCTAAACTCGTTTGTAATTTGCGTTGAATTTGGTTACATAGTTGCTGCCAATGGTAAACGCAATCAGTGTAAAGTTACACCAGAGTGTTTTGTTGTTTTGTTGACAATTTTGTTGTTATGCGACTGTGACATCAGCTGTGCTCCGTTCAGGTGTGAATATTCATGCGTAATTGCGTGTGGGCGTGGCCGCTCGGGGGTTTGATGGAGAGTTAGGAATGTAAAGCAGGATATGAAGACCCTGCCGTGTTCTAGGCCTGGCGTGTAGACACAGCCGGGATTCCAGGAGCAGCGCTGCGTGTACGAGCAAGTAAACACAGAGCTTCTGAAGAGGACGCCAGCTCATTTGAATATTGATTTGGTGCAACTGAAAGCTTTTCAGAATCTGTCAGTCATTCCGGCAGTGCTGGTCCAGACGTTGCAGGTTCGAGTCCCAGTCCGGCTTTTTCTACAACTTGAGCAAGACACATGGCCCCCGACAGCATGGCTTAAGGCTGCCCACTGCTCCTGGTCTGTGTGTGTAACTTCACTGGATGAGTTAAAAGCCGAGCACAATTTCGATACTGCCCCTAGTGGCCATATTTACACATACACTCCACTTTAATCTAGCTGATTTAGTGGCAGTCGTTCAAAAATGTCGGTGTTTCTTTTCCTCCCCAGTGTTATTGGTGTATTCATCTAAGAATGTCGCACAAATAAGAGCATAAATATGACTGACAATCAGACTGTCGAGAGAATCAGCGTGTCGGTGACATTACTCACCATCAGAGCGACAGGTATCTGTGTTGAGGTGTGTGTGTGTGTGTGCCAGGTATGTGCTGTGTGTTTGTTCGGATCAGAGTGTGCCGTCTCTAAACTTGACTGTCTGTTCACACAATAGATTCTAATCACTAAATGACTTGGTGGTTAAATAAAACAGATTAATGCCATTGTCACATGTCACTTGATGTGGCACTTTGCTACTTATTTCTTTTTTAATGTGGTTTACTTTTTTATCATTACACAGACGCACACACTTTGTGGCAATAATTCGTTTTTTTTATGTATATATATATTTGTAAGCTTTAATTTTTAATAATTCCTATTCTTGAGAAGTTTAATAGATTTTTATTGAAAATAACTAACTTTTTTTTTCTTTTCTGTTTTACACTATTAAAACCATTGGAATGTTGGTAAATTAATACCAAGAAGGGTAAAAGGGAAAATTAATTAATTAATTGAAAAATTACAACATGTTGTGATGTTTTCTTTAAATTAAATTAGCTCTATCAAATTATTTTTTGACTGACAACACATTGGTGGCTTTATGGTCATTTGTTTACTTTTTTTACACTATTTTTTAGCATAACCATCATTCGCATTTTAATTAATTGACCTGTACTGCTTTCGAGACTAACTGAATATTCCCTCCGCAGACCTGAAACGCCATCACTAGCAGTCAGTGAACTTCAGGACGATGAAGAGCCTCAGAGACGCAAGTCTTCACTCTTTGGCACTTTCCAGAGGTCAAAGGTCAGAAAGCTCTAGACTTGTGCACTTAGTGTCAAGTGTTTTTCAAATTCACATTTGCGTGACATGCAAATAGTTTAAAATATCACACACTCCTGGAAAAGAAAAAAAAAAGCGGTATAAATAAAAAAAAAACATTGTGACTTGTGCTGACCCCCTGCTGGTTGATTCTATATTTGCACTATATAGCTCAGAGACTAGTTTTTTCTTTCTATTGAAATTTCAAAACATTTATAAGACTCGACTATTTTTTTTTCAACAATTAATTAGAGTCGTGTCTTATCAGACACAACCATGTTTATTTATGTAGATAGATAATATTTTTTCATCTATACATTCAGATTGTTTTTTTTTTAAACTAACAAAACAACAAACTCAACTTAATGTTATTTACGGGTAACAACTATATTATTATTATTATTACTATAAACTACATTACTATATTATTATTATAGTACGTAATTGGGATTAAAAGACTCAAACTCATATCCTCCTTATATCCATAATCACACAGACATGGTTTAGTATCTTGTTTTGCATGTGTGCTCAGAAGTTCAGAAATTAATTCACATTCCTTTCTGCGACGCTTTCATGAAAACATGCACAGACCTGGTGAGCTTTACACTCAATTTAAGCGATTTGTGCTGTTTGTCAACGTAAAAAGCCCTGGGTTATATGAGAAGCGGGAGGGGTCTTGTAGGTTTTTGCTATTTATCTAATTCCCTTTTTTTCTGCAAGTCTTGAAGCGTGCAGTCACGCAAGGTTTTATTTTGGTTAATTAGTAATCATGGATCAGTTATAATATGCCAATAAGATTCTTTTTACGTTTTATATTCATTTGAAGTATTGTTTGGATTTTGGTTAGTCGTGGTCGGCTTAAAAACGATCCAGTGGTCGGACTTCCTGAGGATGTTATATTAGAGGTGAACAGCAGAGGGCGCTGTTTTGCAACAAACTTGCAAACTCACTCGTTTTTTTATGCGGTCCCGCGAAACCACAACATTTCTTTAGAATTGTTTTGTTCATAAATTAATTCGTCAGCAGATTTATTTAATTGGTGTTCTGTGAAATTATTTAATGGTTTCTCCTGAAACAGCCAGTTCAGTTTGGAGCAATTTTATGCAAATAGGTAAAATGGACTTTGGTAAGATGTACTTCATGATACATGTTTAATTCTCAGTTATTGAAACTCTGCACTTTCTTGTTTTTTCTTTTATAGAAAAGTCTTCTCAGTTACTCGGAGAATGACCTGCGGAAACCCAAAAGCATCAGTGCGTCTCTGTCCTGGAGAAAGAAGAATAAGAAGAAAGATCTGTCTCAGTCTTTATTCTCACACAGTGAAGTCCCGGATGTCAAGGGTCTCATCACGGAACAGGATGAATACCACGACGAAGAAGATCCCACAACCCCTCCAGATTCCTCCAGCCAATCCCTGCGTCAGAACGTCCTGAGTGACGGGTCTTCGGCCAATCAGAAGGCTGGTTTCATGCCTCCAGATGTGGAGATCCTATCGATTCCATTTATCGACTCCGACAGCGACACTTACCACACACCTCCAGATTCACCCACCAGCACCGGGCCAGGAGGACAAGGCCAGGTTCTTCCGGAAGCGTCTATTGTTGTGGAAATCAACACAAGCTACACAAATAAAGACGCTCACAAACGGAACCTGCCTTCAGGGAAAAATGACGCATCATGTTCGGAAAGCCAATTAAACTCAAACAAACTTCAACACGATAATGAATTAGCAGCTCACAGTGATGGTGATGTAAGCACGGAGAAGATTCTGGAACAAATCAGAGATTCTGGGTCCTTCAACTCCAAGTCCCCTGTTTTAGAAACTATCGAATCTGAGATGAACAAGAAGATTCCACCAGATGAGATGATATTCAGCGGTTCCTCTAAACTCATTGTTCAAGGTTCACTTTTCTCAATGAAAAGCTATGAAAGCGATGAAGCTCTTTGTGGTTTGAGGGAACGTCAGAGTTTATTTACAACCTCTTTGGATTTGAGCTCAGTGGAAGAATCTCTTTCCGACCGCAATTATGAGGACATATTAATGGAATCTAATCCAACTGTCTATTATCTAACCTCCAGCACGAGCTCAGAGAAACCAGGCTGTTGTCTTGATGAACTAGTTCACCAAAGCGTGGAGTCAGAAGTCTCTTTACCATCAAAAACTGCTAAATCTATCTGGTTTAACATGTCAGAGACCAGCCTGGTCCCTCACAAAGATGTGGACACCCTCACTGAAGTGTCTTCAGAAGAAGGCTCTTCTCAAAATATCTGTAATTCTTCAGCTTGTGAATCCAGCGCGGCGACCTTGGAGGTCATACCTACCATTATAGTCCATTCTCCAGCTCACCTTGACATCTCAAGCCAGCTTTTAGCTCAAGAGGTGGACGAAGATCAGGGAACTTTCAACTCAGAAGGTCATGGTGAAGATCAATCATCACAGGACACTCGATTAATCTCAGTACCTCAGGCCGAAGCTCAGGCATTTGCCAGAAATGAATTGGCAAAAGACAGAGGAACTACAAAAAATGAGCAAGAAGCGCTTGAGAATGAAACGCGTGAGCCAGAAGAGCAGCTCGAGAACACTCGAGATGAACTGATCACGGCAGAATTTAAAACTACAGTGCGAAGCTCAAGCGACAAGGTCTTACAAAAATCATTGGTTGGTGAAGACACAAGTGAAGCTGAAGTTCTCAAAATTGTCCAGAATGACTCGATACAAACGCTGGGGACAACAGAAACTGACCAACAAATGTTTATGGAGGAAACGAACGAGCCAGAAGATCAGGAAACGGTTCAAACCAGATTGGTTCAGAACATTGAGTCAAGACACATCCAACCTTGTCTTAAAAGCATGGAGGTTTCTTCACAAGAGCAAAATGCACACAAGGATTCGCAAAGATCTGAGGTGATTGAAGAAATGATTGATGGGTTTTACAGGAGGCAAAAAACAGAAACTCCAACAGTTGTCCAAATTGAACCAACCAAAAACCACCAGCAGATGTTTAGGAGCGAAACACGTGAGCTAGAAGATCAGGAGAATGTTTCTAAATTTATGAAGAACAGTGATGTTTCGCACAAGACAAAAGCTTCAATTGTCCAGATGGAACCAACAGATGAACTGGAGACAACAAAAACTGACCAGCAGATAATTATGCTGGATCCTAACAACCCAGAAGATCAGCAGAACAGTGAAACTGGATATGTTCTGGAGAGTGAATCACAATCGATGCAGCCACAAATGGAAGCTATAGAAGTTTCTCTTTTTGAGGTTGGTCAAGAAGAAAATGATGGATTGCTCGAGGTCCAAAATGCAGGAAAAAAACAGAAGGCGGCAACAGCAAAGCTGGTGACAACAAGAAATGGCCAGCAAATGTTTGTGGAGGAAACTCATGAGCAAGAAGATCAGGGGAACGCTGCAACTATAAAGAACAGTGATGTTTTGTACAATACAAAAGCTCCAATTGTCCCGATGGAACCAATAGAAGAATTGGAGACAACCAAATTGAACCAGCAAATAAATATGGAGGAAACTCATGGGCAAGACAATCTGCAGAATGTCCAAACTATGAAGAACAGTGATGTTTTGCACAAGACAAAAGCTTCAACTGTCCAGATGGAACCGACAGAAGAACTGGAGACAACCAAAACTGACCAGCAGATAATTATAGTGGGTCCTAACAATCCAGATGATCAGGAGAACACTGAAACTGGATCTGTTCAGGAGAGACTGATACAGCCGCAATCAAAAACCATGGAAGTTTCATTACTACGGCAAAGTCTATATTATAACTATTTTGGAAAATCCAAAGATGGTCAAGAAGAAAATGGTGAATTGATTGTGTTCCAAAAGGCAGGAATAAGCCAGAACAAACGAACAGAAGAGCTGGTGACAACAATAAAAACTCCTGAACAAGAAGAGCAGGTGAATGTTCAAACTGTGAAGGACAGTGATGTTTCACACAAGACAAAAACTCTAATTGTCCAGATGGAACCAACAGAAGAAGTGGAGATATCAAACACTGACCTGCAGATAATTGTGGAGGAAACTCTTAAGCCAGAAGATCAAGAAACGGTTCAAACTGGATTGATTCAGAACAGTGAGTCAAAACACATTCAGCCTCGTCCTAAAAGCTTGGAAGTTTCTCCACACGAGCAACGTTCACTAAAGGATTCAGCTGAAGAACGTGAAGAAAGACGCGATGTGCTGCACCAGAAGCAAAAGACAGAAACCATTGAGCTGAGCAAACCAATCGAGCAGCAGATGTTTAGCGCAGGAACCCATAAAGAAAACGCTCCATCTAGACTGAATCTGATCAGTGAGTCTGAATTAAAAAACATGGACGTTTCTCCACAAGAACGTAGTTCACATGGCCAGGATTTGGAAATAACTCAGATGGTACAAGAAGAAGGAGTTCCATCAATTCTCCAGAAAGAAACAAGAGAAAAATGGAGTATAATGAAGGAGACACGCAAGCAAGAAGACCTGGAGAACTCTCAAACTGCTTCAAGTCAAGGCAGCAAATCAAAACAGATTCCGCAATTACATACGGTTGAAGAAACATCACTAGATAAAAGCTCCAGCATTTTACAAAGATCGAGAAGTGATGGCTTCTCTGTGGTGCAAATCACAGAAACTCCAGCATTTGGCCAGAAGAAACCAACAGCAGAACTTGGGACAGCACAAAGCCATCAGCAGATGTTTATAGAAGAAACACAAAAGTCAGAAGATCAGGAAATCACTGGTGGTGGAGTTATTAAGAACTGTCCATCAAGCCAGATCAAAGGCTTTCCAAAAGAATCCCCAGAGCAACGTTTGAGGGCATCTAAAGTGGTTGGGCTGCACGTGGAGCAAAGCATGACACCAGCATCTTCTACAGGTGTTAAAGAGCCTGCAGCAGAAGTATGTGGAGACACTGAAGTGCTGACAGGTCAAGCCAAGCAGATGAAACCAGACCAGCCAGTCTGTCAAGAATGTGGGGCTGAAGAATGCTCTCCTGCCCCGCCCTGCTGGGAGCCACCAGAGGTATCACTTACAGGTTCACGCTTGGAAACACCAACTCACCTGGATTCTTGGATCCGTCCGGCGTCTGTCCACCAGGCCAGAGAGGAGAAAGCCACGGTGGACTGGACTGATCTCCAGCGCACAGGCGACAGATGTGGAACATCTAGTGAAGATCACGCTGAGATCTCATTGGTCCAGGCCTGGCGGGAGACCTTCAGATCTGCTGAAGTCACATGGGGGGAGGTGACGGTGACAAAGGTGAAGCCCGACAGAGATGATATCAGCAGCTACTCACCGAGCAGTCAAGCCACTCCTGAGGACGACGAGGAAGAGAACGACACCTTCCCTGATCAGACCTTCTCCAGAAGTGTCGCAGCAGGCGATCGGTGAGATAATCTCCTATTCCATCTTTGTTTTGTCTGCGTTTGGAATTCTGGGTCGGATTAGGATGCGATCAGATCTTCTGAGGGCTTTTAATTATTTTTACTTATACTCGATGGTGCAGTGTGGTCTACATATTTGAATAATAATAATAATAGCAACAATTGTAACATAGTGATATATATATATATATATATATATATATATATATATATATATATATATATATATATATATATATATATATATATATACACATTTATATCCCCATACAAAGGGATTTCATCCAGCAAAATTAGTCAGATTTGTGTCAGATGAGTCAGAATACATTTTTAATTCTTTCTATGAATAAAAAAATCTGTGTAGCGTTTATTGGGATTGGATCCACTTAGTACTGTAGCTACTTTTAAAATAAGCTACAGAAGAAATAAAAAAAAAATATATAAAGTATTTTCATCCAGCAGAATTAGCCAGAAGTTGAGTCAGATTAGTCAGATTACATTTTTAATTATTCTCTCAATGAATAAAATAAAAACTGCAAAACTTGCCAAAATGTGTTATTCAGGTTTTTCAGAAGTGAGTAAGAGAAGTAAGGTGATTTACTTTTTACTTTTTAATTAATTATAATTCTGATTACTGTGTCTAATCTGGAGTCTGTGTGCATTAGCCTGTGCACAGTAGGTCTATTATCCACGTGTTTGTCTCCGCTCTGTCCGTACATGTTCCTCTTTCTGTCCATCTCCGTCTCTCAAACTCTGCTCTTCCATGAAGAAAGTCTCAGCTACAGCTGGAGATGAACCTGACTGGGTTTTGTGATTGAGGTTGAAGTTCTCGCCGTATGTGTGGACAGGTTTATCACGGCCTCGCCCTCTCTACCTCATATCTCACAGGCTGAGTGGGATGGGCAGTGAGAGGAATGCCACTGGTTCAAAGTATGTACGCCGCATTTTTGAAATTACCCTGATGATAAAGGCCCATGACAGAAACAGCTGAGATTGATCTTAAACGTGGCCTTGAGAAGTCAAGAGCGCCACATGGAATGTAACAGACAGATTTGCATATTTGACTCATTAAATACGATTTATCATATCTAACAACCTTTAACACTCCTGAGGTGTTTGTGAAACATATTGATTTTTTTCTTTTTTTGTATTGCAATATTTATTAATTTTTTAATTATAATTTAATTAAAGTCACTTCTATTTTTTGATAAATTAATGTATTATTATTCAAATTTTAATAATATTTAGTTTTTTCACATTTTACGTTCTATTATGTCATCATTATTACAAATGATGCTAATACAAAAATATTCTGATGGACTTTTTATCTCATGGACTATTTTGTTTTTCTTAAAACGATTCAATTTTAGGTGTTTTTTTCATGATTAAATCATTAGAGTTAATAGAAATATATTCTCATGTACCATTTTATCTCGCAATTTCATTCATAATTATAAAATGCTTTCTTATTTATAAATAAATTATAAATGTATAGAATACATTATATATCTAATTTAAGTTTGGACATTTAAAATTTTCTTTTTAATATTTATCAACATTTGTATCAACCACACAGTCACCGTGTGTGTGTGTGTGTGTGTGTGTGTGTGTGTGTGTGTGTGTGTGTGTGTGTGTGTGTGTGTGTGTGTGTCTTTGTGTGGGTATGCAAGTGGGGTCCTGAATGCTAGGTTTTTCTACTTTACTTCTTTACTTCTTTTTTCGGGACAGTGGGTTCTGTCACATGCTTTCAAATTTCTAGATTTTTTTTTTCATTTAACTTTTATGACGTAATCTTTGGACAAAATCAGCTTTGCTTTGTGTTTGTATGACAGTTTTAATCCCGTCTTTCGTGCATCATGGATGACACACGTCAGATTATCGAATGTCTGAGATGTTTTCACGATGCTCGTGTCGTGCACGGAACATCACAGCGGCTGGAATGAATGTGCAAGAGAAAATTGCAGATTTCTAGAAAAGGTCTTTTTGTTCTGGAATGTTTTCTGTGCGGTAATAGCAGAAATTTAGGTGTCACACAGCCGTCTGGAGTGATTGATGTGATGCACAACACACACGAAAAGCTTTTTCTGCGATCGCTGGCGTGTAATTACCTTCATTAGATTTGCATGTTCTGATCTCGCGTCTCACAGTAATATCTGGTGAATGGAATGTAAAAATATTAGCTGCCGAGACTTTAAAGTGTGTGTTTTGCATATCTGGATATTTAAATGAAAAATTCAAACCCGCTTTTAACTACTATAATCGTTCTTGGCTTAGGATCAGCTGACATTTTGCTGAAAACGCGCTTGGATGAAAGTGATTAATTTAAACCGGTATAATTAGATTCCTTGACTAGTCGTCTTCCAGGACAAATTAATGTAGTTAGTCTATTAAACAATTGAGACTGGAAATTACTTTTCAGACTGTATATCACATTTGAGCCGTCATTATTGGGTATTATTATAGTTATTCATTTAATTAAAATCACAACTATTATTTTCATTTTCAAAGATGTATAAAGTTCACTTTCGGGTGAGTTTTTTTTAGATGTCATCGAATTAAAACAGGAGAAATGTGTTTTATTAAAATGATGGCTTAATTGTCTTAAGGAGATGTTGATGATTATATTTTTAGGCATGCTTTTAATGATTTTGAAAGTGAAATTTGGAAAAGTTGTTACAATATTGTTACAATTGTTAGTATGTTATGGATCTCTCTAAAATAATAAAAATAAAAAGTAAATGTGTACTGCGGTTCTTTTACTCTTTTGCAGTAGATTTATTCAGCAATTATTTTAAGACGTATATTATCTGTATAATTCTCTACATAATTGACACGGATAAATTATTGTGTATATTTGATATTATAAATTCATATGTATAATTATATTTTTACTATTAGCATTGATAGCCATGCAGAGCTAATTAAAAAAATATTATTCAAAAAGAAAACTTATCGTCTGGTTACGATTATTTGAAATGTGTTGTTTGAAATTTTAAATGTATTTAAATAATAAATAATCTTCAATAACGTAATAGAGACCAATAGTATTTTAGTGTATGATGTTTGTTTACATGTGTCTTGTTTTGATTTTATATGCAAATTTTTTAATGCAAGTAACTCAAGCGTTAGTACAGGTCCTTAAACAAGAAGTGATGAATCCTCATTTATAATGAAACTGATAACGTCGGTCGAACACTGGAATTCATGCCACTTATTGTTTGGTCATATTTATGTTTACTTAATGTAAACTCAAACAGGGCGTGGCTTCTGTTGATGATCAAGCTATTTGTGGAATGTTGCAATGCTTATGAAAATGTCCGTGACACTAGAGAGTCTATGAGGCGCATTTATTTATTTGCTCGTTGTATAAGTCTGTGTTTCTCCACTAGGGGGCATGATTTACTTTACATGATCCAGTATGACTGGTTCAGCCAACAGCTATAACTTGATACCTCTCCCTTTATATATCTCAAGGTTCCGGTGTTATAACACAAATAGCACAATACTGTACTACCTCTTCAGTTAGCTTCCTGTTTTTCCTAATAATTTTTTAGAGGAAAAATTCTTCTTGACCGTGGAAATTGTTGACTTTATTTATGTCTGTAAAGTTGACTTTTATTTCAGAAATACTTTCCTTTTTTATGTGTGTAGTTGTGTTTTGCTTGGCCTCGCTTGGCTGTTTTTCATCTACTTCGAATTGCCATTCAGTGGTCAAGTAATGCTTAACCAGATGCATACCTAACTAACTAACCTGTTTGTTTAACAAGCTTGCAGTACATAACTGTAATGGGTTTAGTTACAGAATGTTATTTAAGCACAAACATTTTTAAATGGACTCCATGATTTCATTTTAGCTTTGGAAATACTAAACTTTTTGTACTGGATTTGTGTCCTTGACTTTATATAAAGCATAAAAAAAATTAATGTCTTTTAATGTTATATCTTTTAGGTTGTTTCATGCATCCACTGCTTTGAGCACTTTATTTGAGGAATCAGAGGCTGAGCGAGAAGAAAGCGCCACAGAATCAGACCCAGACATGAACTCCGGAGTTGGAATCTTGAGCACGACGCTCAGCCAACCGCTAACCACCCGAGACGGTAAAGAAGATGCCATGGTGGTCCGCAAAGTCTCTCTGGTCAGCTCCAGCACAAACGGCAGCACGGACCACCGTGAAGATTCTGTGGACGACAACGGCTTCACTGAAGCGTCCAGCACTGCGAGTACTGGATTTCAGAGCGGGTGGAAGAATCTCGATTCACACTACACACTGACTGACAGCTCATCCCCACCGTCCTCTCTGTCCTCCGGCTATGGAAAAGGAGTGTATACTTCTCATTTTAACTCTCAAGGGATGGGAGGAAGAAGCTTCTCGGCCGAGAGCGGCGGTAGCTGGAAAACCATTGAGAGCGAAGTTCAGCTGAATAGTGAGAGTTACAGTGGTGGGCGGAGCAAGGCGGAGCTTGCTCTACCGGTCGGAGTGAGAGAGCCGGAGCTTAAGCAAACAGGCTTTGACTCTCTTGTGGACACCAGCTTGGTGATCCAGGAGGCAGATGACTCTGAGATTTTTAAAGCTACACGGGTAGAGGTTCTTCCCTCTCTCACCACTGAGACGAACTCTTCTGCGTTGCCCTCAGATATGGATAATCTGGTAGACACGCTGAAGAGCATGGACCGACCGGTCCGGCAGAGAGCTCAGCGCACGGCTTCCAACACTCCCTTTTCTTCACTTGCACCGATTGAGGAGGATGCACCCATCTCACCAATTCCTGCGTCTCCTGTTGCCGAGCCCAAGAAAGCTCTGAATGGCTTGCCACCAGATTTGGGTCTTCACTGGAGTTCTCCCAAAGACATGCGCTCACCTTTAACCATGATGAAGGAGCAGCAGTTGGCTGAGAGTCCCAACCGAAGCCTCTCCCTGCCTTTACGCGCCTCGGCCCTGAACAGCATCGTCATGCGGCGCGGTTCCTTCAACGAACAGAGCATGAACGAGGAAAGCTCGCTGGGACACGTGAATGGCCTCCTCAGTCCATCTCGCCTGGAAAACAGCTTCTTCTTCCAGCCTTCTGAGAACGGCAAAACCAGCTCCATCTTCCGTGCCGCCTCACTTCCCGAGATCGGTCCGGCTCACGATCGCATGAGTTCCCCGCCGAAGACGTCTGACGCTCTGCTGGGCTCTCGTTTTGAGCGTTTCTCATTCCTCACGTCCCCCTCCAGTTCCCTCAGTGGGATATCTGAAACGTCCCGCATCAGCATGCCTCCCTCCATCCAGCGAAGCCCCCAAGATTCCTCCATCTTCAACCACAAGCCCCCTCTGGATCTTTACCGTCCTCTTCCCTCTGATTCAACCCTCCTGAACTCTCCACCCATGGGTCTTCAGCGGAGCAGCAGCCTTGATGGAAGTTTCCTGATCAACGACAGCAAAAGCCAGAAGCCTGAGCCTGAAAAGAACCTGGTCCTGAAATACAGAGCCTTTCCAGACGCGTATGTGAGTATGGCTTTGCAATTCCTCATTCGATTTAACTTGTGGTGAAGTTTATCACGCTGAGAACCAGGCCACAAGATGAATGAGAGTGTTGTTTACGTGTTATGTCAGTGTTTTTTCCCCTTTCCTGTCAGCGTCTTGGTGAAACCTGATCTACAGGCATTTAAACAAGTGTTGTGTAACTGAACGCGCTTTGTTTTAGACCACTAATGTTTTATCTTGTGAGTTTGTAGAAGAGCTTGGTTATAAAATACGTTAATCCAGCTGGTTTGAACACAACCTGGCAACGCTCTGCAGGATTTGCGGTTTAGGACTTGAACCTCTGTGGGTTGAACCGGGAAGCGTTCACAATGGAGACTGACAGGAGTGTACATTACTCCTCATGCAGTATTCATCTCTTCCTCTACATGGTGTAACTCTGCACAAGATACTTAGTGATGGTGCAACTTAGATGATTCGGGATATAGACGTTTTCCTTTTCTGCGTCTGCTGCCATCAACACCTCAGGCTGATCTCTTAATTTGAACGCTTTTTGATACATGTTGGGTTTAGCTAATGACATTTGCTTACAACAGCATTGCAAGTTTGCTCCTGTAGCCGAGATAAAGTCAGAAAGTTTGCTCCCTCTGGGTGTGACCAGGAATGTTTGGAAGGATGATAATTTAACGACGCAGTTCCATTCGGCGCATTAATAATCTTCTAAATTTTTACAAGATTATACAATACTAACTATTTAGTGCGATATGCTGTATTATAGAGAATATGAATTTATTTATTTTATTTTAAATTGACAAATTCAAGCAACATCGAACTGAGCATACGTATATTTACAATGTTTTACTTGTTTACAATGTATTACTTGTTTTTAAAAGTAGCCCTGCTTCTTTATCATAAGCAAGATTATTAATGGGTTTTTTTTTCAGCGTTTAACTTTAATAAGAAAAGATAATTGAAGATAATGCAAAAAAACTTGATTCTAAAGTTTAAAAAAACTAAACAATTGAAGAGTTTTAGAGGCTTATATTCTTTTCGAATATATCAGACATGCTGGTTTAGTCTGGGTAATATGAATAAAACGGAATCTGTCCATTCCATATGGAAAAACTATTTTCGCTCTCCTCTTTTCTCTTTTTGACAGTGACATTTTTATTTATCTCTTCCTTTTTCAGTTTCACCCGTCACTTTCACAACTTTCGTCTCTCTATCGTCTGTCGTCTGTCTCTCTCCCTTTCTCCTCTGTTTGGCCTTCAGATTTACTACCTAAGATTGCTTAACTTGCATTCAATTGGCCAATGCGTTTCACGTCCACAAAAATGAAGGTCCACTGCCGCTCCGGATACATTTAAGGTTGCCCGCTAGATTTGAAATCAAACATCTCCTGGTTTGTTTTACATCCCTGGCTCTGGCTCTGGACCACAGTCCGCTATTTAGTGACCGCCATTATACACCCTCGCTCGTGTGGACTCGAGGTCCACGAAATGGCTGTTAAATTATTGAAATATTGTGTGTGCAAAAAAACAAATCCAAAGTCTGTAAAAAAATGTGTTAAAACTGTCTACAGGGAAATGTGATGTGATTGTGCTACAATAAAATAAAAGTCCTAAAATTGACTGACAATAAGGGCCTAATTCTAACCAACTCAAGTCTGAAACGATTCCCCTTACTTCCATGTGAATTGACGTGATAGAGCGGCGTTGATCACATGCTGTGTATGGTGAAATCTGTGGAACAGGTCCATTCAGGCTCACGTCCATCGGCAGGTGAAGAGGGAGAGGCTGTGTTATCTCCCTGGTTTCTCCTCTTTAATTAGTATTTGATCATTTGGCTGGATGGGTTGCTGTATGTGTCGAGTCCTGCTCAGACACGCCTTAATCTTTGTTGCCACTGGCTTAAGATTGTGTTTGCCGACGAAGCAGGTGTGGAAGAAAAGCATCTTGCCGTTCTTCCACGTGACGCGTGTGTTTATGTTGGACTTTTAATCTGCCGTCATCACCTCTAATGAGCAATATTGATCATTACGGATTATCTCGGGAATTTTAACGACTCCATAATGCTGATTTTCTCACAACCTAATATATGAAAAATCATGTTTAGCACTACTAGACTTACATATGCTTGAAAAATAAATTAATACATTAATAAAAAAACGTATCACATTGTCTAGAATATTTGTTTTAATATTGCTTTTATTGTTTTCGATCAAGGCTAATTGATGCGTGTACTAAAATGTCCCAACCCTTAAGATTGAGATTAAGTTCTATATTGTTACATTCACAAAAGCTTCGGCTTATACAAAGATGCGTATGTGTCGCTCCGACAGGTTGTCACAGTTTTGACGTCGATGTGGCTCGTTGGCGTTGTAAAACCGTTTCACTCGGCAGCTTCTATCAGACATTTCAACAGCTCCCACATAGACCAGAATATGAACCTACACAGCAACAGCGAGCCCTTGACATGTCGTGTGGACATGACCTTCGCACAAAACCTTCTTTTTGTTGATATACAAGTTTTCCTGTGCAGATGACATGTCAAACAACTTGTCTGATGTTATGACTGTCTTCGCTCTGATTATTACGCATTCTGGCATCGATTTGTGAAACACAAACGTCTGAGTGTTTCAGCTGTATATATATATAATATATATATTTTATTATATTTTTTATATTTATTATATCACATAATTTTCAAATATATTAAAACATTTTTTCTCTAATTTGTTTTTTCTCAGCTCACAAAAGAAAAGGAGCACGGTAAACTCAACCCACGACCTGGAAAGGTAGGTTTTTTCCGCATGTGTTTTAATCTGATCTTGCATTAATGACACTTAAATATTGTAATTGTTCAAGCTGAATGTTCAAGGTTCTAGTGAACCGTCAGGCTTAAGTCTGAATGATAGAGTAGAGTAGAAAGCCTGAGGCTGGTCCTCAGAGACAGGTGTGAGAAAAAGGCCTGGAGACTCCAATTATCTGCTAAACGCACCTTTTGACAAGTGACAAGTCTTTCTTTATCAAATGATTTTGTGGAGAAATTCAGTGTTACTGTATAATTGGTGAGCTTAGACTGCGGTGGCCCACTGGTTTTTCTGGGAACAAGACATGGTGGAGGACATGGTGGAGGCCGAACCGAAAACCTGAACTTCTAGTTCTTTAAACAATGCAATAAATTGTAAATAAATATATTATTTATGTTAGTGTGTCCATTAATGTTCAATGCATTAACAGGAATAAACATTGTTGGTGCTTTATGACACTTATATAGTATTTAGTCTAAAGAAACCGGGCAGTTTTACTCCAGATATTGAAGGTAACTTTACAAAAAAAAAATCTATTTTGTCTTATTTAATTAATCTTTCAATTCCCAGGAATGGAATGTGGTTAATTGTACAGCTTTATTGTAATAGTTCACATTCATCCATTAACTGATTATTAGTAATAAATTAATATAATTATGTGTTGATTTACTAATACATTAAAATACCTGTAACAAACAAACTGATGCTTATTAGATTTTTGTTTAAGTTTAATTTTGTTTTTTTTATTGTAAATTGTAGATCACAGCAATTAGATTGCAGCATGTAACACTGACAAACTAAAGTTTTTACAGTGAGGCAAGTGTTGCAAGAGGCCAGTAAGTTTTGTCTACAGGATTTATAAAAGGTCAGAGATAATGGACTGCTGTTTGCATATTGTAGAATACGGTTTCCTTTTTGACATTTACAACATGCCAGTGTAACTTTGTGGCCTTGAGGTTCCGGAACAGCAGAAGTGACATTTACAGGCAGGGCACTGAGGGCAGCGAGAGGGAATGCTTCAGCTCCTCTGCGCCTCCTAGTGGACAAACTGGTGAAAACCCAGAGGCCATGTCATTGAAGGCAGTGGCTCAAATTACAGATATTTCCCATTTCTCAATTTAGGGAAAAGTTGAGAAATGGAAAACTTTGGGCCCTGGTTTGATAATGAATAATTACAAACCGACTCTAAAAAATAACGTGTCATTTTAAAGGGGTTTTCTTTCCTTTCAGATGTTGATCTATGATAAGCCTGGTCTGACAGGCGAGATGATTGAAGTACGCGGGGATGTCGTAGATGCTACACCATGGGAATTTTTTGGCACAATTTCCGTAAGAGTGATCAGAGGAGGGTGAGTGAGTGGCCTTCGCTTTTACGTACACACACACATATTTATATATGTATAAATACAGTGTATAAAAGTTAGAGAAAAATATTTTATCAAAGGCTGTGCTGTACTCTGAGAATTAAATGATACTAATAATAGGACTCTGAGAATAAATAAACTTGTTTTCATATAATCTTATATTGATAACTAAAAAATGTGTTTATACTTAATGAAAATATCTTTGTCTCATACATATAACGTGTTCTGTGCAATGAAATATTGATGGATCTTGTACTTTTATCACTGGGATTAATACAGTTTTGCTCTGTCTGTGTTACTATCTTTCTGTCTGTCTGTCTGTCTGTCTTAATATAAAAAATTGGTAAAAAAAAAAAAAAAAAAAAAGGGATTTAGTTTTGTGAAACACACTATTTAAAAATAAAATTACAGAGTAAAAATGAATTCTCTAGAATTGAATGACATTTTACTGCCATAGTGAAAATGTGTTGAGTAATTGTTCCAACGAACTCTGAATGTTTGTGTAATCGCCTGCAAAGTTTTACAAAGTGCAGAAGAAATTCTGAATAAAATCTGAAGTCAATGCCTATTCTGATCACATTCCTCATCGGTCTTGACACGTTGACTCTCTCTGGCTCAGAGCCAATCTGAACACGGTACATGCAAATCAGCACGTAATCTTTATTGCTTTTAAATCATACCCT
Organism: Paedocypris micromegethes; assembly: GCA_028031935.1. Classification (NCBI taxonomy): domain Eukaryota; kingdom Metazoa; phylum Chordata; class Actinopteri; order Cypriniformes; genus Paedocypris; species Paedocypris micromegethes. Next base: position 4,639,484 of record CM051498.1, read on the forward strand.
ATGTGAATTGTGTGTTCCTTCAAAAAAACCTCATGGATGACATCACAAAGGTCTTAAAGATACATATACGAATGTGCTTGGTAAAACAGTATGGAGGGTTGAAATGTCTAAATAAAGACTGTTGGGTTTGTGCTGTGTCTGTGTGATGCTCCTCAGGTGGGTGCTGTACGAGAAGCCTGAGTTCAAAGGGGAAAAGTACGCGCTGGATGAGGGTGATACAGAGCTGACCAATCCATTCGGACCCATGGAGGAAGAAGAGGGTGATCAGATGAATGGAGAGGCTCAGGATCATCAAGAAGGAGAAACGGAACCCAAAGAGCAGCTGAAGAAGTTTGTCATCGGATCTATTCGCCGAGCCGTTAGGGTACGACATCTGCCCTTTGATTTGATTTATTATGTTTAAAAGTAATATTTTATTTTTGTAGACATGTTTATTGTATGTAACTTTGTCAATTGTGTAAAGTTGGAAAAGTAAAGTAGCATAAAGATCTGATTAGTACTTGTGCGCCATCTAGTGGCAATTATGGTAGTGTAATTTCTATTCGCAGCATGAGGCTTTTACGATATTTCTGACTTCACAGGATTACAGCGTTCCTGAAATCAGTCTTTTCCCAGAGGAAAACGCCGAAGGCAAGAAAGTCACGTTCAGAGACACGTCAGACGACGCCAGAATTTTTGGTTTTCCCATTAAAGCAAACTCCATAATCATCAATGCTGGGCTGTGAGTGATTTAATTAACATTCACTGGGTTTTTTCCTCAAACGTTGGCTTGAACGTTATGTTTCATGTTCTGTAGATGGCTGGTGTTTGCCGAGCCCTTCTTTCAGGGGGTCCCGCGAGTGCTTGAAGTGGGAGGGTTTTCCACCCCGGCGGCCTGGGGCGTGACGCAGCCATACGTGGGATCCGTGCATCCGCTTAAAATAGTGAGTCTCCTATTCTATAAAGTTCTGACCAACCACACTCAAGCGAGTCGACTTCCCTTAACTATTTTAAAAGTTTACAACATTTGAATCAACTTACCAAAATTGCGGTCTCTACTCATCGACAAAAATAAATAATAGCTGTCTATGCAAACATTACACAGATGCACAAAACTCTCAAACGAACTCCATTAGTTGGTTCTCAACAATAAAGGATTGTGCCTTTGGAATATAATTGACATTTGGCTCCAAAAGCATTCATATAAATAAGAGTGGACCTAACACGAAACTCGGTGGCACCCCCTCATGAAAAGCAAGTTCTGAACTCAAAATGGACCAAAATCTAGTTAATCTAATAAATGTTTGTGTTTGTAGGGGGAACCTAAAGTGGAGAACCTTCACGAACCGAAAGTAAGCTTTCAATTATGAATTTTGAATGCTTAATCCAGAACCATTTTTGACGCTTGATTTTGTTTTTGGCAGATTGTGCTTTACGAAAAGCCTTATTTCACCGGTAAGAGCAGGGAAATCTACACCAGCATGAAAGATTTCCTCACAAGATTAGACCAGCAGCAGTCGTTGTTCGTGTTCAGTGTGGGATCCATGAAAGTCCTGGGAGGATGGTGAGTATGTGAAGAAGCAGCATTATAAAGACCATCAAGCTGAGTGGTTTGACGTTTCTTATCTGATGATCTCCTCACCACATCCGTAGCTGGGTGGGTTATGAGAAGGAAGGCTTCCGTGGGTACCAGTATCTTCTAGAAGAAGGCGAATACCATGACTGGCGTGTGTGGGGAGGTGTGAACTCTGAGCTGCGTTCGGTCCGAGTCATCCAAGCGGTGAGGAAACATTCAACACTGCTGCAGAATATAATCCAGAAATGTTCTCGCAACCCACATCTCTGATTTACAGGACCTGTCGGAACCCTTGCTGGTGCTGCACGGGATTTCCGATGAGGAGAACGAAGGTGGGGAAGAGCCGTCTTTCGAGGTGACTGAGGCTGTTCCCGATGTGGAGTTGTTCGGATTCGGCGTCAACACTCGCTCCATCCATGTGTTGAGTGGAGCGTATGTTCAAACTTCTCTCTCGCTAATCTAAATCCAAAATGTTACTTGGAGATTATTTAATCCAAGTGTCGTTTGGATTAGTGTAATACTCATTTAATGTTTTCTCAAATTCTCAGATGGGTCGCCTACTCTCATGTAGATTTCTCTGGTGACCAATTTGTCTTGGAAAAAGGCTTTTACAACCATTCTGGTGACTGGGGCTCCACGGACAATAAAATCTGTTCTGTGCAGCCAATTCTAGCTGTAAGTTGCCTCCAACATTTTCTGCTCTACGTGATGTATCTATGTGAAGACTAAACCGTACAAAATCTTACTCGGAATACCTACTAATCTATTCCTAATTTCGTTGATTTGGATAATATGGTCCATCTTTAGATTAGTTCCTATCTCTAATAAATTTGCAATCTTGTCCATTTTATGATGTGTTGTCAATACAACTCCAGTTTAGTCCCAATCCAGAATAAAATATAATCTATTCCGTTATTTCTGATCTAGTCCCAAACTAGCCAATCCAATTCTTCTTCATGCGTAATCCCAACATGAGATTGTTCACAAATACCAAATCATATAAATCCTTTGAATTAATTTGCACCATCTATTTTTCGTTGTGTTTTTTTTTTTTCATTGTTTCACTGACGTCAGATAATTTTTTTTTCTGTGGAATGTAACGAAAAGAACTGCTTTCTTTTTGTTAGTTTTTTTGCTGCTGTAAAACACGAACATTTCCTTTAGTGGGATTAATAAAGTTTATCTTATCTTATCTTAACTGCTTGTTTTGGATTTCTCTGTGTTTCAGGCTCCCAGTGACGGACCCAGTTTCAGAAATGAGGTGCTTAATCTCTCAGCTTTCTAACTATTGTTTTACATTTAGTCACTCCCTCGTTCTTCTCCTGGTTGCAGGTACTTCTCTATTCAGAGCCCAATTTCCAAGGCACGTGTTGGGTGTCGGATCAGAACCAGGGCCGTTTGCCGGACAAACTGGCGGTCAGGTCATGTCGGGTGGTGGGAGGAAGGTTCGTGAGAAGGGATTGAGCTGTTGTTGGGGGGTATTTTTGGGAGGAAGGTATGTATGTAAATTTCTAGGTGTTTATACAGTGTTTTTTTTCCAGCTGGGTGCTTTACGAAGAAGAGCAGTTTAAAGGAAGCATGTATGTCTTGTCAGAGGGAGATTATCCCACCATGGTCAGCATGGGCTTTTCCGCAAACCCCAGAATCCGCTCTGTCCGAGCCGTTCCAATAGTAAGAGCAGAACCTGTGATTTCTCAAACCTTTTCTCTAAAGCGCAATACTTTCTATTTACAGTATGTGTGTGTGATATAGATGTATGTATACAGTATATTTATGTGTAACATATCATACATAAATGTGCAATATTTTGCCCTGTAAAAATGTCTTCTGTGTATATAATTTATTATTTGAATTTTACCCTTCGTACGTGTATTTGTTTTGCTTTTGGATGCTGTAACTGTTTAAATTCTCAGATGTCTGTCTGTCTGTCTATTAGTTACATCAGTGTGTCGTGTCATTTTCATTCCTTAATCTATTTTTTCATCTGTTCTCCCGATCAGGCGTTTTCAGTTCCGTCGATCTCACTCTTCGGATTAGAGTGTTTCGAAGGTCGGGAAGTGACGGTGGACATGCAGATCACCAACATGCACGAGGAAGGTTTCAATCCACATTTCCTCTCGGTCAGGGTCAATAGTGGATGGTGAGTAATGCTCAATGCTTGACCTTTGTCTTTTTTTTTTTTTTTTTTTTAACGTCACACTTTTTTTTCACATTTCCAGCTGGGTGTTATGTGAGCACAGCAACTACAGGGGGCGCCAGTTCCTTCTCGAGCCGATTGAGATCACAAACTGGCACAAGTTCAGCTCTTTATCTGGAATCGGGTCCTTGTATCCAGTTCGACATGTTCGTATCATCGTTGATTCGATTAAACACTGTGTGTGCGTCTATCTTACTTTGCATCGCATTTTTTTTGCAGAAACAAAGACTTTTCCGCATCAGGAACAAGGAGACGGGTCACTACATGTCAGTGCAGGGTGGCGTGGAGGACATGAAGACGGGCCGTGTGGTTGTGTCAGAGCAGGTGGACGGAATGAGCGACATGTGGTTCTATCAGGACGGACTCATCAAGAACAAGGTACGTCATGCAGGTAGCAACAAGACGACTGATGACATTAGCGTGCTAACGTCTCTCACCGCGTCCGTGTCAGCTGGCGCGAAGCATGAGTCTGCAAGTGATGGGCAACGTGGAGTCTGGTGCTAAAGTGGTTCTCTGGACGGAAACCCGCACGCCAGTTCAAACGTGGGTCGCCCCGCTCGCCGGACACATCTCCAGTGTCACCTTCCCCGGAATGGTGCTTGATATCAAAGGTGAGGCTTAGATAGAGTAGATATAATAAAGTATTGTTATGCTGACTTATACTGATGTGATGTTTATGAAGGTTTTCATTATAAAATGTACTTTTTTTTTAATTTTAACTATTAGTTATCACTATAATGGCTTCTCAACAACTAAACACTGGTTGCTGTTTTCAACAAATACAAATATGAAAGTTCAAGTTCAAGCTCTGAGCATTTGTAAGGCGCTTTTCACAGTTTTAACCATCTCAAAGCGCACGTGTGAATATGTTAGAGAATTGTTGCTTTTTATTCATTTGATCGTCTGGTTGTTGGTAAATGGCTATGATTATGACAACACAAAGACAAAGATAAAGACCAG
>CM051498.1:4649845-4660363 GCA_028031935.1 Paedocypris micromegethes
GCGTGCGTGCGCGCGCGTGCGTGCGTGCGTGTGTGTGTGTGTGTTTGTATGTGTAAATATTTTAAATGTTCCTTGAAACTGAAATGCAAATTCCTTTTGTAAATTCTCGGTGGATGGTTCTCTGACTTCCTTTGTGTGTGTGTAGCTTCCATTAACCAAAACACGCACAACTGCTACTTGCAACACCAACGTCATAGGTTCAATCCCAGAGGCACTAATCCGCTCTCTGCTCAGGGGCCGGTGGTCCAGGGTGTGATGGTGTCTCACTGTGAAGTGGATCTTCTGGGAGTCCGAGTGGCTTATCTCCACTCTACAGGAAGTTCTCTTTACACTGCCTTACAGGTCACTAATGCCCTCTGAGATACGTAGATTAACATCTATCACTAATGCCCTGTGAGCTAGATTCTCTCACTTCATCACAATAATAGAGTTTTCTCTCTTGTTTCCTCACTAGACGCAGTTTAGCGGCGAACACCTCCAGGCTCTGCTGGCTTTATGTCGGGCTGAAGATTAGAAACACTCACTCACTCGCTCTCCCTCTTTCTTTCTCTCAAACACACACACACACACACACACACACTTTCTCTTTCTCTCTCACTCTTCCTCTCACTTCCCCTCCCGTATATATACACATATATAAACAAATATGCAGTTTTATGCCTGACAATGTTTTTTAAAACTAACACTGACACTTTGCTAAAAAAAATGTTTGAATATTTAGTAACGTTTTTGAATGATTTCTCTACTATTTTGGAAACATACTTTCTCTTCCAAACTTTTTGTTTGGCTTTCAAGATCTATACTTTTCCAACTAGATTTTTTTCCACGAATCGTTTAGTTAATGCTTAATCAAAGTCTCAGTGTTTATTGGACACATAAATATTTACATTGAAAATGTGTTCTGTGAAAATGTAATTCACATTCATCGTGTGTAATGAAATGAACATCAAAATGTAATAAAAGTTTCCCATCTCCAACTAAACTGTAAAATAAAGTGGTGTTTGAAATGTAAGATCTTGTAACCTCTACCACATATAATCTAAAGATTACAATAAATACATTTCAGTTGATATCATCTAGCAGATTTGCCCCATAATGAGGCTTTTCACATTTTAGCAAAAGAAAAAGCTACAGGTTTTTAGGATGTTTTGGCTCATAGTAAATAAAACCATATTACAAAAGAACTATCATTAACTTAGTTAGGATAAATAGACAGAACTCTAACAAGCACAGGTCTACTGTAAGTTTAGTCAGTCTCACAAGAGCCGCTTGATCAGCATGAGGATGATGATGATGGGAAGAGTGATGCTGAAGATGCTGGGTGTCAGCGAGCGGCTGGAAGATGACGAAGTCTTCATCAGTGTGGTGGAGTTAACAGAGGACGTGTTGTTCTGCCCAGCGGAAGTGTTCAGAGAACTCAGCCCGTTTGGTTTAGTTGTAGATGGTGTGGCTATCATTTTAGTCGTAGTTGTAGACGTTTGTTTAGATGCAGTAGATTTCACCATAGTTTTTGTGGTTGTCGGGGTGGTTGTTGATGTGGTCGTCATGGTGGTTGTTGATGTGGTTGTCGGGGTGGTTGATGTGGTTGCCGGGGTGGTTGTTGGTGTGGTTGTTGATGTGGTGGTTGTGGTCATCGGGGTTGTTGATGTGGTGGTTGTGGTTGTCGGGGTGGTTGTTGGTGTGGTGGTTGTGGTTGTCGGGGTTGTTGATGTGGTTGCCGGGGTGGTTGTTGATGTGGTGGTTGTGGTCGTCGGGGTGGTTGTTGATGTGGTGGTTGTGGTCGTCAGGGTGGTTGTGGTTGAAGTAGGTGTAGTTGTTACTGTGTAGCTTACAGTCGTTGTATTTGTGTCATTTTCTCCCGCAATTCTGTTGGTCGTGATTGTAGCGTTCGTTCCAGTGTTTTGGATTGTGCTGTTTGCGCCAGTATTGTCATTGGCTGCGGTTGTTGTGTTTGCGTTTGAGTTTTCATTGGTTGCGTACGTGTTGTTTGCGTTTCCTGCTGTTGCATTGTTGTTGAAGCTATCAGCTTGAACTGAGCATTGAATCTTTCAGAAAAATAAAAGTAAGGTGAATCAGTCACTCTCTGAAGTAATAAACGTGAATAATTTTAACATAAACACATGATCAAAATACTTTAATGAATAAATGTAACAGATTAGGCGATGACGACAATCTTAAATAGTACGTTTACCTGAAGCAGAGCCAGCACCAGGAATCCGGAGCTCAACCACTTCATTGTGGAGAAATGTAATAGGTTTCAGAGACGGTTCCCTTAAGGATGGACGTCTGATCCGTGTCCTGTCTTTTATAGACTCTCCTCTGACCTAAATCACGTAGTGTTTGAAACTTCAACAGTGGTCAGTTGGTTAAAAAGCTTGGTCAGAAGAGCCACTCCCTGCGTGAACTTACTCAGCACATTTGCTGCTGCCAGCTGATGTGTTGATATGTCATTCTGCTGGTTAACATTTGACGTTTTTCTGTGGAAAATCACTGTTTACAGTTATTCGGGCTATCAAAATTCCTGGTATTTTTATATATTTAGATTAATTATATGTATAAGTTAACTCTTGTAATCACATTGGCCCCAATTAGTGCACTAATATTATAATAAAATCTCTAAACACTTTATCTACTGATTACAGAACAAATCTTAAATAACTAAATGTACATTTAGATGCAGAAAACTCAAGGATGTATTTAAATACCTAGTCCAATTTTCGTTGTATCTATTAAAATGATAGAAAGACAAAAAGTCACTTCACCCAGACATAGAAAAGATTTTGAAATGCCACAAGGCTCAGTGCTCGGCCCAAGCTAATTCTTTTTTTTTTTTTTTAGTTTCCCCTAGGAGTTATTATCATTTCTCAAAGTTTCCAACTTTTATTTTTATTTCTACACAAGTTCCTAGGAATCTCAATTCTTGAATATAGCACACTCTTTTATCAAAATAATAATATAAGCAGACACGTGTGGCGACGTTTATTTCGTTTCAGTGATTTGTCTTTTTGGAACTCACAGGAAACACACAACGAGATCGTGGGCTTCTTTAAACTCAGAATCAACAAAGCAGTAGAATGTTAACAATTGATTTTTCATGAAAATGTTTTGGGTGGGGAAGCTGATGGAAGAGACACATTAGTCATGCAAACACACTTCACATTTCAATGTAAAATTTCAGTCTGTGCCGAAACTCATTCCAGTTGCAGCAATGTATCATACATTATTAGGGTTGCTGTTACTATTAGTATTAGGTATTAATAATAGTATTATTGAATGTGTGTCCCGCCTTCAGGCTTAGAGTTGCTGTGATTGGCTACTGCTCGGGAATAAATATAATCAAATGAAAATTCCCTATAAATGTCTTAATTTCATAAAGTTTTAATAGCATAGCAATTTTTTATTGAAAACCATGGCATATCTTACACATTTAACATACAATACACATTTTGTTTATAATTTTAACATTTTATTTAGAATTTTATATTCTCCTGGGTTGCTTGTGAGCTGCTGCTAAAATGTATTTTCATTCCTCTGGATCTCAGGGAATCCATGCGAGCAGCGTGATTGACGTGAGCAGCACACAGGTCGAAGCCGAGAGGACTGGGAATCCACTGGTAAGCGTGGTGAACTCCGTACTGGTCATCTCACTGGTGGAAACCCGCTGGTCAGCTGAAGATGCCGGAGCTTCGGTGGATGTGATCTGATGAGGGTCAGGTAGAAATTGCACTTGAATGAAGTGAGACAAAACCATATTCTTATGAAAACTGGTGATCTTATCTTGTGAAGTTAAATCTGAAATCAGATACTATTTTCGTGCGATCACAGTATCTTTCTTTTTAAGTACTTTCAATTATAATTATTTCAAATATAATTCCAAAATTGGCTCAAATTCTGATAATTGTACTCTACAAAATGTATTTAGTGACAGTTTGCATGAATTTGTAAGTGAATAATTTGGTATGCATTGACTTTGCCGTTATGATATACTATTTTGATAACTTTGTTGTTGGATTTTTTTTCTTGGATGAAGAATAAAAGTTGAATATAAATATTTTAAAAAAGAAAGAAATATTGAAAAGTTTTGTACGACTATATTGCATTTATAGACTGTTACTTGCTTTGAAATATTTTTAAAAATAAAATTAAATTGGCTCCTACTTATAATATAAACACAGATTTGATTCTAATGTTTAGTTGGATCTTTTGTCTTTTGTTTAAGCAATCAATGCAAAATAGCAAACAGAGAAAGAAATAATTACCTGTGTGGCCATTACAATGTTCAGTGCCATCATTACCAAAGAAACGGCCAAAATCCTGAGCATGATGTGAGAAGTCCTGAGCTGATGTTCCGAAAGGTGCGTCCAAGGTGTTCCGACAGGAGTGTTCCGGAACTTTCCTGACATGGCTGGAGCTTTTATACTCGTCTTTCATGAGGCATGAGCTCAACATGAGCAATACATTATCACATGTCTACAAAGACATATCAGTTTTCTTTTTAACTATTGCTTTATCTTAGCCAAAATATAATTATACTCTAACAAGAATATCAGCATTTTCACTCTTAAATCTCTGTTTATCTTAAATCACAGTGTAGGGAAAGTACATTTACTTTGCAGTTAAGATAGGACTTAACTTAAACATTACTATCTGTTGACCACCAACTTTCGAGTTACAAAGTGACATATTTTGAAACTATTAATAGACGTGTAAAATATTTCTGCATTTTAATTAATTACAGTGACTGTTGTGATCAAACCGCAGCATTTTATCCATCAGCTCGTCGTTCAAATATCCGTGTGTGTGCAGGAAGTGTTTCACTTCAGTTATGTTCCCGCCACCTGTCCTTATCACTTCCACAAATTCAATATTTGCATAAAGATATCAGTTCAACAAGAAAGATTACAATGAAATTCAATACTTCTTTAGTGAAAGACTCCATAGTGATTTTTTTAAAGAACAGCACTAGAAACACGTTTGATCAAGCACGACAGATGACAAACAGCATATGTCAAACGTTTTACATGATCCCCGATTGATCTCAATCATCCTCATAATTCATAAAAGGGAACGGTGCTATTCAATTTTTCAGAAATTCAGACCGGAATGGAAGAAATCACTTCTAACAAACTTCTAACAATTTTGTTTGTCATGTTCTGTTAATCAAGCTACTTTTATTTTGTGTCACAAAAGCCGCAGTGATGCTTTTCAAAGGCCTTCAGTTGTCATGACTAAAAACACACAAGTCATCAGAAGGCCGATCTGAACGTACTGGACCGGAGCCGCAGACGGAGTCGAGCTGGTGCTTGTGGAAGACTCTGTGTTGGTGGATGTGGAGGTTGTGTCGGACTGGACCTGTCGACTGGTGGTGGTGCCGGGGTCGTGAGAGGTTGTGGGGTCGAGGCCTGGCGTGATTCGCGTGGCACTGGCTTCATCTGATGAAGTGTTGTGGGTGCAGACGTGGTTGGTGGTGCTTTCAGAGGACGTCTGTGTGGACAATGGAGTCCCATCACTGGACACTTCATTGTGTGACGACTAGTGAGAACAACATTGGCCGACAATTGTTTATTAGTGTCATTAAACCAATAGTTAAAAAATATTGTTAAAGTATTTTTTTATGTAATTTTTCAGACCATAGAGGATTTGAAACAACTTCATACTTCTCTGGATCGAATCCACTAGTGTAAAGAATCGATATCAGCTCTGCTCTGGTTGACCCCTGATAACCCCGTACAGTTTTTTTTTTGTTAATCTTTAGTCATTGATACTTCACCATTTTTTTTAAATAAATCATACCTAAAAACAACATATGTTGCAAACAAAGTGCTATACAACAAGTAAGAAACAAATTATAATACAGTATTAGGTATGAGTATCAAATTTGATATTTGAAGTAAAATAAAAGTATCAAGTACAAAACCCAGATACGCACACACATGTACACATTTACACAAAGTGAGAAATCATGCAGAATAAATAATAAGTGGTGCAATTTTAGTTTAAATGGTCTAAAAATGTTAGAATCTGAACATTAATGTTTTGCAAAATTTGACAAGACAATAATATAAATATTAAAAAACATGTTTAATTCGAAACTGCAATAAACAATAAACCCTAACACAAATACACAATTGACTCACTTTTTTCCAGTTTTATTTATCTAAATATTATTTGTAATATAATGCAACATTTCATCAGATGAAATTCCTCTGGATAAGAAAGATTGTAAATCAGATTTAGTGAATTATGTTAACTAACTACTCTGAATTCTGTTAACTAACTGTGCTAACTACGGTCAGTGTAGGTGTCTGATAACAATATCAGTGACTCGTTAGTTAACGCCATTGACCAGCACTTCCGTCCTGCAGGGGTATAAAAGGTCACGTCTAGATCTCTAACTCCTTCTTTCTTTTAAGTCCAGACTAGGTTTTGCATATCCTGGACTTTTGTGTAGTGCCCTTTACAGATCTGACTTATCACTCTTTGTCTGTATTTGATTATCGGGCTGAGTTTCCTGATAATTGGTAATGAAGACACAGGAGCGGATCCATTCTTCTGACATGTTTTAAGAGAGATGGATTGATCATTTGTTAATAATTGCTCTTGTGTTTTGACAGAACGATCAGCTTCTGGACAATAATGCCAAAGGAATCAAATAACCCTGTGATTCTTAAAATTGAAAAACGAAAAAATAAAAATTTTGCCGTGATTTACAGATTATATCAAAAACAACTCAAAAGCTTTTTAAAAATCATGAATCTTTTCATTAATCAATAAAGTATAATTTAATGTCAGCTCACACACAATGTAAATATGTATGTATTTCTAAAATTAAGTGAATGGTCATTTTATCATTTTCAAAAAAATAAAGTGTAGATAATCACTCACGTGAACACTGCAAAGAACCAGGCAAACGTATAGAAAAGCAGAACGCTTCATTTCCCCAGATGTTCCTCTGACACTTATGCAGCCTCATGTCGTTGTTTTATACCAATGATGACGATGATGATGATGATTATGATGATGATGATGATGATGATGATGATGATAATGACGATGGATGATATGCAAACTTCAAGTGGTTTGTGAGCACTTGTGATGGCCTTTAATAAAAATAAATGTTTTATTTATTTTTTTTAATAACATCATTATCACTGTTAAAGCAACAACATATTGTTTATTTTAGGCGTCCATAAAAATATTTATGTATGAGTTACGTATGTATATGTATTTGCATAGAGTTTTGACATTTACTTTTTTACGTTTTGATTAAAAAATATTCTTAGTGTGTATATTCTGAATATTCTGTGTGTGTGTGTGTGTGTGTGTGTGCGTGCGTGCGTGCGTGCGTGCGTGCGTGCGTGCGTGCGTGCGTGTGTGTGTGGCAGGTCAGTAATGCCTAAACATATTTTGTCCAACCTTAGAGCTCTAAAAAACACTTTGTCCAATGTACAATTTTTTTGCAACATTTTGTTTAATATTTTTTAGAGCTCATGAAAACAAAACTTGAATACAACACAATTGTAAACCGTAATTAAAGACATTATTCAAAACAAGCGAATTTTGCTTTCCGGTGACGTAACCAACCACACGGAAATGACGTGTACACCAGTCTTCTCGTCCAATCAGTGCCCAGGGCGCAGGATTTCGAACTGCGTCATGTTGAGTGGAACTGCTCATTGATTTATTCGCTAAAAGAGTCGCTCAAATAAATCATCCACTTAAAATTGGCTGCGTTTTTACGAGACGTTAGTGTTGTAGCTATCTATCGTTCTATATCACCCCTCGCGTGTGTATAAAGCCTTGCTAAACGCGTTAGCTTTAGCTGTCGGAAGAGGCAGCGGATTGCGGCTTGCGAAGGGTTTGTGCGCGGCGCAAAGATGGTTCGAGAACGCGGCGTGCAGAAAAAGACCTATCAGCAGAGTCTGGAAGATATCAAGGAGAAGATGAAGGAGAAGAGGAACAAGCGCCTCGCGAGCGCCGCGTCGGTCAGCCGAGGCCTGTCAAAGCTAAAGCTCAAAAACAACGGTGAGCTTCGACTCTCGTCGTCCATGTTGCGGTTTTATCAGCCCGTCCATTGTGATGCGAATCGTTTTTCTTTTGCTCTCCACAGTCGCTGTGAAGCCGTTAGTGCTTAAAAGCGTCCAGGAGAACAACCAAGCCCTCGCGGTGGCCCTGCAGATGGAGCGGGAGAAGGTCGGTCTGGCCCAGGGTGTCATCCTGCAGCTGAAGAAGGAAAGACAGGCTCTCATCTTCCATCTGCTGGTGCTGAAGCGGACCCTGAGGGACCGAGGAGCCGCCGAAAGCGCACAGGTTTACATCTGACACGCTTTTACCTGAACCTTTCATTCAACAGTCGTCACAAACGATTGTGAGGTGTAAAGACTAGCACTCTTGAGGATAAGTACAGTGCGGATACCTTACTGTAGAAGTCCAAAGATTAATTCGGATAAGACTTTAGTAAAAGTCCTAAAGCATCCAATTGTCAAAGAACTTCAGTATTCTACTCTTTAGGCAAAATAAAAACAAGACATGTTGAGTTTTTTTCCTAGTATAGAAAATAATTTTAACAATTCAATGTTTCAAAATGGCAGAACAAAATTGATTAATGCTTCACGTTTAAGTGATTTAGCTCATAAATAGCGTCCAATACCTTCACTATCCTACAGATTTCGCCTCGTTCCGCCGCATATGTGTGATTAACGCTTAAATGCTTGTGAATTGTGCCGTCTTATAATAATGGAAAAATAAACATTGAGATATATGTATAAGTAGTATTAACACTTAAAAATGCATTCAGTTTGTAAATTTAATGTCAATTTGTTTATTTTGGGTAAATGCATGTATCTACGGATACACACGCACTTTGTTTTTTCCAGTGGGGAAATTCACAGATGTAGTCTGATACATTATTGTATTTAATCTAATCTGCTTTTTTTTATCTTGTATTTTAGATTTCTCCTGGATTTGAGACCACCCCACCAAGCCCACCTAAGTCCCTGAGCCCTCGGTCGTGCAGACCAGAACGTTCTGTCAAAGCTGATCTTCAAGACCCTCAGCACGCGGAGCTGCTCAATACCGAAGGATCCAGTACGTGTCCGGTTCTAGAAGTTCTTTACTGTCTTCCGAAACCCATCGTACGTGAATGTTTTTCTTAAAATGATGGGTTTTATTTTTTTGCAGTCATGGTTCCAGGCAGTTGCACAGACAGACAGTTTGTCTTGCCTTCAACGGTAGGAACGAGAAGAAAGAGACGCTCTGAGATCGAGAGGAGACAAAGCTCCCGTTTCACTTCCACCGTTGAGAGAAGCGTCACACATGTTCCAGAACCAGAAGAAGCAAGAAGACAAAGTAACAATATCCATCCAGATGTGAAGATGTGCACTGAGATAGATAATGCCGGTAATAAAGAGCCAAACTTAAAAGAACACAATAAAGCACGACCAGATGTGAAAATCAACAAGTCAGAACTTCCATCTCGTGATCACTCTACACCAGAACCGGTTCAGCAAAAAGCCAGACAGTCCAGGAGAAAGGCCACTCAACCCGACAGTCGGTCTAAACCAGAGAGGGGCCGTAAGCCAGAGCGAGCGCCTCTGAAGAAACCATGGGAGAACTCTAAACCTCGAGCTCGCTCTAGAAGCCGAGACCGAGTGGCTGTGCCGCCGCCCGACCGGCTGAACTCTTCCCTGGGATCGAACGACACTTTCGACTTTGACTGTGAAGAAGCCGTTCATGTAACGCCTTTCAGAGCGGGAGGCAAACCTGTGCACAAGCCATCACCGGGTGACGATCTGCCCGGTCCATTGGCCACAAAGATGAACAGCTCCTCAGAAGTTGAGGATTTGGAGGATAGCCCGTATATCCCCAAGAGAAGATCCAGAAGAGCTCAAAGCCCACCGCAGAGAAGAACACGCTCCAAAAGAAGGTCTGCCCAGCAGAACCAGACCAGCCAAAAGCTTCATTGTGGAGGTAAGTAGACCACGTGATCCTGTTCAGACGAGTGTGTCATGACTCATTTTTCTTTTCTTTTTTTGTAGAAAGCAATCAAAACCAAATTACTGAAATTGATCTTGACTTTCCGGATGACCTTCGGAAGACCAGTTCCCCCGTTCCGGTTTCTTCCGAGAAACCCAACAAGTCGGAACCGAGCATGGAGATCTGCTTAGGTAGGAGAACTTGTATGTAATAACTATTTTTAGTTTACTATTTAAATGTAAATCTTTATTCTGGAATAGGAGACGAGGCACCAGTGAGCCGGGTTTTTTCCTCGTTAGAGTTTTTTTTTTTTTTTACCTGGCCACTGCTCACTGGTCATGGTCATAGTTATAGTGATAATCATAGCCATTTTCTTAACACTAGCTACTAATGAATAAAAAGCAGCAATCCTCTTACATATTCACAGTTGCGCTTTGAGATAGTTAAAACTGTGAAACGCACTTTACAAATGCTCAGAACTTGAAAATTAGTCCTGCCTGTTTTAATCCATGTTTTAAAAAAAATGTTTTTTTTTTTTTTTTT
>CM051498.1:4667882-4742359 GCA_028031935.1 Paedocypris micromegethes
TGTGTGTGCGTGTTAGAAAAAAACCACTTCACTAACTTACTAGTAATTTACTAACCATTGTCAGTGCGCTGGGTGACCACTTCTTCCCCAGCTAATAAAGAAACATGCATACAAAAGATAAAATAACTATTCAGATATAATTTAGTATTGAACATTAATTAAATCATATTTGTATTCATGTTTAAGCCACAACAAAAAAATATGTAACAATTAAGAGAAAAATACACACTTATAGTTGATGTTTCCAGAGTTGTTACTTCCTCATCCACTATTAAAAACATACAATTATTATATATACTATATTATATATATATATAACTACAGAAATACTGAATACTGAAACACAGAATGTGTGCAGAGACAACAGAGAATCAAATACAATTTCTACACTTCTACATAATTCAGTACTGTATTTCTATAAAATATTTTAAATGCTTCAGTTACACATTTACACATACATGTATTTGGTTTCAATTCAAATCCATAAAAGCTTCATAAAAGCAATACATACTGAAACAACACTAACCTTTAACACTAGCATCTTGAGTAACTTGTGCTACGGTAAATTTTTGAGTTGTAGCCTCAACTGCTAAAAGACAAAAGAATAACAAGGGTTTTGTATACAAGTACAAAAAAAATAAATGGAATGATGGAGAACACCTACAATTTCCTTCAGCTTCTGGAGTTATTGTAGGTTGTGTATTTCAGAGAAATATCACTCACCGTTCACAATTATTTCTTCAGTTGTTATATCCTCATGTGCTAAGATGAAACAAAAAAGACAGCATCAACATTGTATTTAAAAAAATTAAATGTATAAATATATGACATTTGGCATAGTAAAATATATATAAATATATACAGTACTGTACGTTTCTTTACCGTCCGCTTCGGATAGCTGAGGGGTCGGGACCACTTCTGCTTCCCCTACACAAAACAACCCCATCAGACCATAAAAAAACACAATCCACTGTCCAAATAATTAAATTACCTGCGAATACCTCCACCTCACACAGAGTGAGTATTTTGTTGTTGCCAGGTAGAAAGATATTGACATACTGTCCCACTATCGGCTTGAAAGTAAAGGTTTTTGTGCCACCAGATGAGATTGAATCTACAGTCGTTGCCCTGTGAATGCACAAAAAATACCTTAAAGTGAAACAATAACCTGAAATCTGGAAGTTCATATATTTTTTTACCAGCTTCTCGTCACTTATATAGACACATATTTATTTATATTCTGTATTTATGTATATTATGTTCACCATTCATGTGCTACAGATTGCCTGCTGGTATTTTAACTTGCACTACATCATTATTATTTATTATTATTATGTTTTTTTGTTTTTGCATTTTGTAGTGTAGCATTCAATGAAACCTTTGTAAGGTCTTGGTATATTATTCTGCACTAGAATACCTTTTTCATTTTGCTGCACTTATACTCAGTAATAGAAGAGTGACGATAAAGAACCTTGACACTTCCCGCATATTTGCATTACCTGGAATTACTACAGTTAAATGAGTGTTGTGTTTAGCAGCATGTGGGATGCTGTAAGCCAGCGTTGTTGTGTTTCCACTCTCTGGAAACTTCTCTGAACAGCTTTGCCATGTCTAATCTCTTTATGGTTTTAGGACGAGGCACATATTACATCATTATCTATTTAAAAAAAAAAAAACAGCTGTTAAATGGCTGTTCTTTTTTTTGGCTGTTATACATTAATATATTTTCTTGGACCAAAAATATTTTATTTTGTTCAAAAACCTACCAGGACGTGATATATTAATCATATGGGCACTTATTTTGGCCAATCACTGCCCTCTAAGCCGTCACTCCACCCAAACACTCTAATTGGCTGCTTTAAAGCCCGAGGTGAATTACTCACAGCTCATTGTCATTGCCATTGTTTTGCAGGTCGCTGCCGATTCGAATCTGGGCGCCCTCGATGCGTCGACTACAGCAGTCTTTGCGATTGGTAATGGAGACGGTGGAAATGCTGTAGGAGGTGGTCAGCTCCAGTCTCCACCAGGGATTCTTCTGAGTCGCCGTGTGGGAGCACGAGTCTTTCATGAAGACTGGATCCTTGTTTCCATCTATGGCCTTCTGCGCAGCTCCCATGTTGTAATTGTACATGGAGGACTGTGAAGCTTTGCCTCCAGAGGCCAGATTCTCTTATTTCACAATGACAAAAAAGAGATAAGTATGAATAAAAATGTGAATCTGTTGAATGTCTATTAAACAAAATCTAAAATGAATTGATTTTTTTTCCTGAATTATAAAATAGTTAAAAATGGCATTATTTAAAGATAGTCAGAGATAAACTGCATATTGGTTTATGCATATCACTACAGTATTTATTTACTTACAGTGGTTTCTGATAAACAGAGTTTCAAACTTTGCTAAACCGATAACAAGTGTGGCTTACCTGAAATAGCAGCAATACAGAATCCAGGCAAAAGTGTCATCAAGAAAATCCGCACCATGTTTGCTATGGCGAGCAGAACACAAAGACTATTATTCATACTTGTTATACGTCCAATTAAAAGCCTAAACACAGAAATATTAGCCTTTACCATTCAAATTTCAGCTGAAGTGCTTCTGTTTCCAGGCTCTGTGGTTTAGAACCATTGCTTTGATTCGTATCACGCTAATTCAATTAGAATAGATTGCACAGGAACATGTGTGTCTTCAGGTGAAGTTGGATTACTGTAATGCTTTGGAAGACACGAGACTGACCGAGATATTCAGGTGTTACTAAAAGTCAATATTAAAACTAGACCACATATTGATGACATTTTCACTCGACAAGAGTCACAACACACCATTAAACATTAATTTAATTATGTACTGCATTATATATTTGACTAATATTGAGTTTTAAAAACAAATACAATTAATAAATAATGCATAACAGTAGAATCACTTACACTAATAATGAAAAAATAATATGTCATATTCAAAATGTATTAAAGAAAATAAAATTAAATCAAGGAAGGACATATTCCCATTTTAAATACAAATGCAGACAGATAAAGCGGTTTCTCAAAAACTTAAATATAAAATTTTAAACACAAATATATTCAATTATATATTTATAGGATATAAAAAAACATCCTTCTTAAAGAGGTTTTGCCTTTTGTTAAAAGACAAAACCAACAATATAGCAATGCACAGAATTTTTAACTTTTCCAACATTTAATTAGTTTAATGTATTTCCACACAATTATGGATCACGAGTTAAGAAAAGTATTATTTTTCTTCCACTTATTCAAACACCGATTCTTAAAGCCACCTATGAAAGCCGTCTCTTCCTGAATGAACGAGGGAATACTACTAAATGAACCAACGCTAAAACCAATCCGCGACCTCTTCCGTTCAGATTGAAAGGGAAGTTTAAAGTGAACTAACGCGGCATTTTTTTTTCTTTGCCCAGTCGACGCCCATTGGTCGCAAAGAGGTACCAGAACTTTCTCCTCACCGGATCGTCGTTTGATCAACTATATGTTAAAAACACAAGCTTACTTGAGCAACTCTGAAACTCCAAGTCGAATTCATCTGTTTTGTTGAATTCTTCCACTAGGGAAATTCAACCTTTCCCTTGGCAGATAAGTAAATATTCGGACGTTTTCCGTTCAGCGATGATGCCATCCAGAGGTGTCTCAAGAATAAAACTACAACGAAATTCCTTTAGAACCGACACGTTACAACCGATCAAACGGAAATGGACTGGATCTGGATTAAATCCACCTGCCGATTGTGAAAAACAAGCACAAGCTCGCGAAAGCATTACGAATCCGAATGTAGTGTCCCAAGAGCAAAGCGCCAACAAATCGTGGAACCCCAAAACAGCGACTTATTTTAATGGCTCCAAACAAGACGAGCTCGACGACGGACAAGCGGGTCGTAATCAAGGTACGGTGTCATTCAAAATGGACAATGTTGTAAGATTGAAGGGGAGGTACCAAACGCACTTTCCCCATATCTCAGTCAGCATCTAAAACGCGAATATTTCTTTGATTCGATATAGAAAACGTGCGATTCTTGGCGTTCGGGAATTGTTAAAACGCAAAAAGTCGCGGGAAGCACGTGACGCTAATTTAACAACAGTTCGGGTTGTTTTGTACATTTCTACCATTTGTCCAACACTTAACTGTGACTCGATGGCTCGAACATTTTTCAAGCTAGACCCAAAACACGAGCGGAAACTCGATAAGTTGAGTCAAGAGAAGTCTGTTCGGAGGCGCGGGAAACCAAGAAAAGGCTGTTTTCCTAACGCAGGTAAGTAAAAAAAAAAAACAGGTGAATATTTCTACAAAAAACTAAACTAAATGTCGACTAGAAGCAAGCAAAGCTCATGTGTTCATATGCAGGTTGCTATTCATCTTGCTCCTCAGAGACTCAGGCAATTACATTTTGGCATTGACACACACGCACACACACGCTTAAAATATTTTAAGTTCTAGTTTGCAGTTTCAACATAATTTGGCTGTGTACTATTACAGTAGCAAATTATAGCTACACTGTATCGATGCCTTTTAATGTGTCCTGATTTTCAACATTTTGTCTTTGCTTGCAGATATAAATTCACGCAAAGAGGCGAAGCGACAACTTAGGTCAGACCTGAAGAAAGAAAAACGTTTGGTGAAACACTCGTGCTGCACTTTGTGCGGCGATTCAAAAATCAACGTTTCCCCTAACACAAAACTGCTCCGTCTCCTCTGTCGCAGATCAAGATCATGCCACTCCAAGCCTAATGGATGGCAGAAGGTTCCACCTGTCTGCCTAGAGTGCCCCGAGTATAAAGCGATCACCCGGTTTGACAAACACCCTGTGGTGAACCTGTGCGATGTAGGCCGAGTGTTTAAAATAGCCTCCCGAGATTTCTCATGTGTCTTGCCAGCAGTACGAACACAGATGAAGTGCCAAAAAGTGCAATGCTTAAAGAAAGAATTCCGTGTTCCCGAGCATTCCCGTCTCCTTCAAATCAGGATGCGTAGGAGTGGGGAGTCCTGGGAAGTTTCCACTTCAACCAATAGCTCTGCTTCTTTCTTATCAGGTGGTCCTTCATCTACAGCAACAAACTGCAAGTTCCTTTCATGCACAGTAGAGCCTCCGTCTGGATGTGTGAAGCCAAGCAAGACTGGAGATGGAGGAACATCCTCAGTAGTCCATGATCACACCAAACACAGCCCAGAACCTCATAAGGCACCACTCATTATTAAACGCATCATCTTGAATCAGAAAAGTGGTTTACCACCAGATGAGGACAACTACAAAAGAAACCTGGAGGACTGGGATGCTGCACCGAGCGTGTCTGAGAAGTTCTCATGTCAGAGAACCCAAGGTTATCTATTTATTCCCAAAGCATCATGTGCTCGCACCTACAAAGTTTGGCCGTTTCCACGACGAGGTCCTCCAAATGAGCTGAGATCAGAGTCACAGTCTAGACCTCGCTGGATCACAAACTCCTTATCGGCCAATCCCGAAACGTTCCTCAGCGCTGTTGCTCCTGAATGCTGTTCTACTCCGGCTGTTCTCACGCGACCTTCCGTTCAAACGGAACCAAGAATGATCTTCGATCAAACCAGTGTGGATCCTCCAGGCTCTGTGGATCTACCCAGTGTCTTACCAGTAGAACTTCTAGAAAAGTGCAGGGAATCTCCAGAGGAAACTTTTAGCATGCCGAGCGAAACAAGACAAGAACTTAGTGTTCCTGCCTTTGAAGTCCAACACACTGAAACAGGACCACAACCACCCTTACATCCTTGCAAAAAACAAATTGTCAAGTTAAAACGAAGGGGAAAAGTGAACAGTCCAAAGGATTGTGTGCATGCGCCCGTGGAGCTCGGGTCAGCTTGTGAGGTGAACGCATTTCCTGTAAAGCCTGAACGAGCAGACAACTACGATACCAATGGTCTTGGAGATGCAGCATCATCACAGAAGAGCCGACTTTTCACACATGATCAGTACCTCCTTCATGGATTTACAACTCCGGTGGACATGCTTGTCGTTTCTGAGAGTTTCACCAGCATCATTCCGGACAGTGGCGTCTGTAGTCCAGCCTCCATCTCGCAGACACGCCTTAAATCTAGAAAGCTGAAGGCTGAGACGCCAACTCATGGTTTCACTTTGGATTCTGTCACAAGCTCTGTCGCACTGACCACCATCAGCGACTCTTCTAGTTCAGAAGGACCAAAACGTCAAAGCAATCACGACGGCTTGACTTCTGAAAGTACAAGCGAGCAGGTCCGTGGATTGTCTTCATCTGAGGATGAGGCAACTAAAGACCGTTTCATCACTGCTGCTCAAGCATCTGAGACACACACGACCGCTGATGGTTTTCTGGATGTTTCTCGAGCTTATCATGAAGACGTGCTCTTGCTGGACGTCATTCAGGACGATCCAGACTTGTTCGGAGAAGTATCTACTGACGTGGAGAGAGATGAGCGCACAAGGGCAGAAGAGAATGATAAGGGACAAAAAATTACTGCGGCAAAGCTTCAAAAGAAGAATATGAGCAAAATTGTCTGGGACACAAATACCAAGAGGTACTTTCAAGGCTTTTTGGGGCAGTTGATTGGGTTTGTGGTAACAGCTGCTTTTCTTTTACAGACCCAGCATGACTTGCCTAATCGCCAGACATGAAAAGAAATCGTTAGATGCCAATCTTCAGATAGGTACAGGCGTTTGTTTTAATGTGATGTGTTATTTTTGAAATGCTTTTTGGAATATAGTGACCTTTTTAGAATAGGAAAATTGAACACAAAACCGAATAAAAGAAGACGTTTATTCTGTAAAGAGTAGTGAGCGGAATTAAAATTAAATGTGGTTTTTCAGCAGAGATGCCAATTTCCAAAGGTCAGATTAACCCACAGGTTGCCACAATTTTGGAGTCAGAGGTCAGTCTGAGTTTTGTAAATGTTATTATACCTAAAACATTATGAAAGATTCTTAATTTATCATGTAGTTCACTTTGCAGAAACTTACAGACTGCAATAATAAACATGAGCTCAGAAACCAACAAGATCTTGGTCTTCAAGAGCTAAACTCCAGAGCAACACGAGTGGGAATGGACAAAAACAACAATGGTAAGTCAAGTGCGACATTGAGTTTACGTTGACACCTTTATTCGTCCCTGTCCAAGTGTTTCTGTGCTTTATCTCCAAGGTCCTTCCAGATCTGCCATGGAGGCTCCAGGTGGAAGAACACTGAGCAATTCGGTGAGTATTGGTCTGAGACACAGCCGAACGAAAACATTGAAGCAGGAAAACGTTATTCCTCGTGTTTTCTGTCCTCAGTACTGTCGGTACTACTTCAACGAGTTTGGCGTCTGCAGATGGGAATTTTGCTGGTATTTGCACGTTCCAAAAGACAAAGATGAGAAGGTTTGTGCAAACGATGCTGTTAAAATCCAGGCACAAAATGCAAATATTTAATAACAATGGTTAAATTGAGTGAAACGAGGAATTTCTTGTGTGTGTGTGTGTGTGTGTGTGTGTGTGTGTGTGTGTGTGTGTGTGTGTGTGTGACCCCTAAAAGGTGATTAATTTAAAAATGTATTAAATTAAATTAAGTTACCAAGTAAAAAGATACAACTCAAGTTATTTTTGTATACTTTGTTTATTTTTTTTATTTATATATTTTTGTATATCTTTATTTTTTATATAATTTTAAAACCACCAAGTTTAAAAAAAAAATATGTTAAGTTAATTACTGAAACAAGTTAAAAAATGTAAATATATTGTAAGTTATACTTGTTAATTTTAAACTACATGTTAACATGAAGGTCAGTGTTCGTGTCAAATTATTACGTTGTAGAATTGTATGAATGTATAATCTAATGTAATGTAATGTACTTTATTTAAGCCCTTTAACACAATAGAAATTGTTACAAAGTGCTGTACAATAAGATAGATGAAAAAAAATCTGATATTGCTACACGTATATTGTATAATTTTTATGTACTGAATTAGATTTATATCAAGTTTTCATTTTTTGTGCTTTAATGTTGTGCTTTCTTCACAATGCAGTTCTGTATGGAAGTCTTGCAGAAGTTCTGTTTCTTCGGGAGCCTTCCCATCGTGCTCCGAGCAGGTGACCAATATGTGGACTAGAACTTCAGATAGTATTGCTTGCTCTCCTCTAATCCTTCATTTGGTGTGTGTGTGAAGTGGCAGTGTTTCAAGGATATTACAGCAAATGCTCTCCCGGCGTGAGCTATAACCAGGAGACGGTCAACCATCTGCTCTCTTGTCTCCTGAACTTTGCTTTGCTGAAAGAGTTTAGAGAAGTGGTCAACCTGCTCTTGGTGCACAAGAGACCGGTGAGTGTGTAAGTCAGTGTCGTGTGTGACGGAATGAAGCCTCATGTTCTTGGTTCACAGCCTCCGCCAGAGATTGTTCTGTGTGTTTTTGAACTGGTGATGGAACGTGGACTGGTCAGTGCCGTACCTGACCTGATTCACCTCGCCTCTAAGGTAACTCCAGTGTCCAGAGCCTTGACCAGTGAAGGAAAGCGAGCGTCTCATGCGTGTGTTTGAGTTTAGGTGATCGAGGCTGGATGTGTGTTCAGTGTGGTTCAGTGCGAGATCATGCAGAATCACCTTCAAGTCATGCAGGTTCCCAGACAACACATGGACGTCTTCTTGGCAGTGAAGTGCAGGCATGTTCTCCACGCCACCTCAGAACAGAACACAAGCTCACATCATTTCATATGAAAGCTTGATAGCATAGGTTGCTTGTGGTTTCTATTTTACTTGGAAAAAAAAAAGAAAAAACATTGTGCAAATACAAAAAATAAACAAAATGCATTTTGGTGAACACTACACCAATTTTGAGAGAATCGAACCCATGACCTTGGTGTTGCAAACACCAGCTTGCACAGGGCAAAATAAATATTGAGGTAAAAAATACTGAAGCAATTTAAAGAGACAATTAAGTAGTAACTACCATATATAATCTCTCCAAATCCTATACTTTATTATTTCTGCAGAGCTTTAGCAAGTATCCCGCGCACATCACTTCTGGCCCATAATTGGGTGCAGGCCAAAACCACGGTGGAAGTAAGATTGCTAGATGTCTTTAACCCTTTCTTTCTGCATTACTGTCCCTTAAAAAAAAACCTGTGTGTGGCTAGAGACTGAAGCTTCAGGAAGATTGGACCGGCCTGGCACAGTTCTTCTGTGTTTGTGAGGACCACCGCAGTCCTCCTGACTTTCAGAGGTTCTGCTGCATCGTGACGATGGCACTGTTGAAGGATCTGAAAGATAAACTCAGCCTGCCATACGAGCAGTTCGCTGAATCAGGTGTGAATAAGTCTTTCCGAAATGACAATTCACTACTTTTAAATGCTTAATTACAGCGATGTCAATTTAATTCACAATTTAATTCAATTTGTTGTACATCTTCACTAAAACATTTGCATTTCTCTGTTTAGTTTGTCAGAATGCCACATTCAACCAGCAACAGAAAGTCATGCTGGGTAGAATCGGGGTATCACTGATCTTCAAGTTTCACAAGATGCGAGAGTGGAACAAGGTGGGTGTGAACGCAAGACAAGGCGGCAAGATTTGCGGTGACCTTGTGTGTGTGTCGCCATCTTCAGGGAGTGAAGCTGGTGAAGGTCATGGTCCGACTGCAAATCGACTTCGTCACTCTAAAAGGAGTGATGGGGAATGAACAGTCGGTGTCTCGTTGCCAACTTGTCACGGAGGCAACAGAGCTCTTCCTCCACAGCAGGAACATTGAAGGAGCTCTGAAGATGCTCCAAGGTGAAGGACATTTTGTGGTATGTTGGTTAAAACAGAACTAAACGACTGTTTCTGCAGCGGATGACTGGTTCGTGAGCTCTGATTTGTGGCCTTGCGAACAAGCTGACTTGCAAAACCGAAGACGTGTCTTGACTCTCTTATCTGAGAAAACATCTCACAGAGACACTTTTGAAATCCTCACCAACATGCCTGGTCTCAGACAAACCATCAGTGAGTCTGTGGCTCCGTCGGCTTGTCTCAAACGTTCTTTTTACCGTCTTTTGCACTATATTTCAGACGGTGTGCAGTCCAGTGACTACACCCACCTGTTCAACAATCACCTGCGCTTGTGCGTGATGAAGCAGACGCTGCTGGTGGCTGCAGACCTTCTCGAGTTCATGTTGGCACATGGAATGATTCCTGAAAGCCTCCACCTGCAGATGCTGGTTTACAAACTGGCCAAACAGAACAACTGGGTCCGGGCCAGGACTGTGTTCAAGCGTGAGTCTGCAAACGTGTGACAATGTACTCATCACATTGTGATTGTGCATGCATTTTTCTTCTTGGGCGGACAAGGTGATATCTGAAGGTGCTGGATGCTATTTATGAGCTAAATCACGTGAACATGAACTAGCAGTCGCACTTTTTTGCACATATGTATTTGACTGGGTTTTTGGGTTCCGCACGATATATTAAATTTGTTTCTGTTAAATTTAATTTATATCAACTTTTACTCAAGTCTTCTTGGAATTGGTGACATTTAACTTGCAGTGGAGTAGATTTTACACCAAGTACTTTTACACCTTTGGAATTGAGTGTGTGAAAGTGTTCCGCTCTGTGATTGGTCAGCCATCAATCCAGTGGGTGTGTTCCACCTTCAAGCACAGAGTTTGCTGTGATTGACTCCAGCTCCTCGTGACTCAGAAATGAAAAGTGGCAGTGGAAAATGAATGAATGACTGAATGTTGTGGAGAACTTTCACGTATCTAAACTTCATGTTTTGGTCTATAATCTGACCAAATAAAACAAACAATCACTTTCCTGGTGTGAATCCGTTTCAAATAACCATATACGCGTTTAATATGTTGCAGGAGCTCAGGCAGCGGGTTTCTACTCTGCGGTGGTGTGCGAAAGAGACTCTCTGTTTCTTCCCTGTAGCCTCAATGAAATTGAGATGACTCTGGCCTTCGAGATGTTCATCACCTCCATTAACAGCGGCTCAGGGAGCGACGCGGAGGCTGCCCAACCGCTCTTCATCACACTAAAGCGGTAAGTTAGTGAGGGCAGATGCACTGATAGTAAAAAAGCCGGCCCTGATTGGTGGACTCACGCTGCTTTCTTCAGGCAAGCTGACGTCCAGGACATCACGGAAAGCATGTATCTGGCCGCTGGATCTCGGCTGTTATCAGCTGCGCTCATTCCCAACCCCAAACTCGGCATTCGCTATATATCGGCCAGCCCAAGCCAGGAGCAACTCTTTCAGCTGGACCGGGCGTCGGCCCTCAAGTGGTTTGTACAGAACCAGCGGTGGGCTCAGATGACGTGGACAAGCTAACTCGCACTCACGAGCATCACGAAACCTTCTCATAAGATACTTGCATTCGTTTATTGTTCAGATGTTGGAAACACTGAAGCACTGTTGTTCATTGCATTCATAGAGACTAATACTAATTGCCATTTTTGTGGATTAAAGCTGCATGTTCCTGGCCACGAATGGAAGCAACAACTCAATTTGTTTTTGCAAATATAGCTAGAAGTTTAAGATTTATTTTTTGTATTTGTCACAGAGAATGGCTAGGGTTTAAAACTCAATCATAGGTTTCTATTTGGACATTGGTGTTCTGTTACACCTACGCTACGTTTTAAGACGTTTTGTCCAGTTCAAACTTTTTTTTTGTTGTTTGTTCATAGTATTCTAATATTAAAATGTTTAAACTTTTTTTTGGTTGCCTTTTATTTACTAAAGTTTTCATATTATGAAGTAACATCATTTCTGAATTATGTGGTGATGTACCAATAGTGTTCTGCTTTTGACCTTTTAACACAATCTAATTCAGTTTAGTTATCAGTTAGTGTAACTAAAAGCTGCCACTAGATGTCACTGTTGCTTTTATTTTACACTGCATTTCACATCCATCATTTTCTACTCTGCACTAGAAATCAATAGCAATGGAATTGTCTGCGTGTATCCCATACCGTTGCTCCACTTGACAAACGTCACTAAATCAACCGTGACCTTTTCTAGACAGATCAATATTGATTCAATAGCAGTGAGGTATAGGTTGAAAAGCGTGCGGACGACGCGGATCATTGTTAAGTGTTGTAAACAGGAATCAGCCTGTTTCTTTTCCGCCATGAATGGAAAATGACAACATTTCATCTTATTAATTGAATCTGGAGCAGCTGTTTGCCACGAAACGAGGTTGTCCTCCTGATAGACCATCTGTGGTTCATTTGCAAAAGCACTTGGACGGAATTTTTCCATGTCTGTCTGTCTCGGCTGCAGACAAAAATGTTCTAGAAAAGTAGAGATTTTAATTAGATTTTTTTTTTCAGTAAGTAATACAAGCGGAGTATAATCATCCAGATTACAGATCAAAGCCGAATCTGTTCAGAATTGAACGCCACGTCGAACAGCAAAGCCCTGTTTATTGCGGAAATATAAATGAGACAATTTGTTTACGTCAAAGGAAACGTGTTTTTACAATAGTGAAACGTAACAAAGTGACGAAGGGCTACGGTTAGGGTAATTAAGTTCAGAAATAAAGTTGACACCAAGTTGAAGTGAATAAGTGAAACCGTGTTTTGTTTCCCGTTGTTACCTATTGACGCTTGATGGTTAAACTTCGTCATCGTGTTTTCTGGTCCCTTTCGGACCCTCATGGACACCTTGCTGTGCAAATTATAAACTCATATCAGAGGAGACAAACAGTTTAGCCAGCAAGTAAAAAGTTTACAGCAATTTTATTTGAGGTACTTTTCACAGTCGCAGATGGTCCCAAAGCTGCGGTGTGAAATAAAGGGTCATTGTTGAGTTATATATGTTCTACGTGGATCAAAGGGTTGGGGAGCAGGTGAGTGATGATCGGAACCTTAGTGGAATAAGCTGTTTCAAAGTGGAGGAGCTGGACGTGTGAAATGTATAGAGACGGATGGGAGAAAGACTGGAGGGTCCAAGGAGCTAAGTATTTTACAGCCTTGAAGGTGAGAAGAACATTGTGATTAATCTACTGAGATGAGAAGTTTGGTGAAATGTGTTAGAATACATTTTATCTTGAAGCCGAGGGGTGAGGGAGGGAAAAGAAGTTCTTCTGTTTGCACAGCTGCTTTAAAGACTGTCAGTGACTGAATAAATATTAATTAAAGCGTAATTAATAAACTTGCTTGAACTTCGTGGCAGTTTAGAGGAAAGTAACTGGTTGGAACTATCCATCCTGCTGGCACAAGGACACATCGTGCAATGGTTTGGAGATCAGAACCTGCAACCACTTGGTGATCATTTTAGTCTACTAGGACACAACTTTCCACTCAGCCCAAGAAATTAACTGCGGTAGAAAAAGACGGCTACTGAATAGCTAAGTGTCTATTCAAATGTAGTGGATTAAAGAGTACAGGTACTCAATCACAAATGTAGTCAAGTAGACTAAGATTGCTTGGGTTTTTGAACAGTACTAGTTAAAAAAAAAAAACTTAAGTAACAAAGTCCAGTTGCTCAAGTACTTTACACCACTGCACACTAGAACCTTCAGGATAACTCACCGGAGCAGAGGCAAACGCAGGAACCTGTAGGGCTTCCTGACCTTCAGCTAGGAGAAAGAAACCATCCCATCACAGCGCCAGGAAGCATGTTGACTAGGCCGGAGCTCCAGATGTGTAATTCTAAAAAAATAGTGAAAAAGTAATTGAGCCGCTCTTCTTCATGGCATTATCCCACAGGGTCGATCTGAACTCGGCCTGATCAGGTCAGCGCTCGGGGCGAATGAGACCTCAACCTTTCCATTCACACTGGCATTCAAACCGGATCAAATGTCCAAATGCATGAAACAAAAGAGCAAAAATTGCCACTGACCTCATGAGATGCTTGTAGACTTTATTTGCTGTCCTGCTCTTGCTATTTCGGATCTTCTCGTGGCGTTTTTCAGATCCAAGTTTCCTGCAAAATTGCACAGTTTTTGCACAATTTTTGTACAGCATCACCCTCTGAATCTGTAAAATTAGTGGACATGTGGAAATTACTTGACTTAGTTGAGCACTGAAATTTCACGTCCTTGTTCTCTTACAAGTGGAAGGCGAACTCGTCATTGTGGAACAAGACGTTTCTTTGGGAACAGCTTTTAGAAATACATTTCATTTCTGATTTTTTCCTCTCACTTTAATTCGTTTTTCACTTGTTTAGACTCCATTTTAGATTTATCATTATAATTAATTATAAAACTGGTAAAATTAATATATTTTTATTATATGCAAATAATATGTACTAAAATGTCAGTCAGTCATCTTCTACCGCTTCATCCTTTACAGGGTTGCGGGGAGCCGGCGCCTATCTCAGTGTCTTAGGGCCAGAGGCAGGATACACACTCTGGATTGGTGGCCAACCATTCGCAGAGCGGGACACACAGACAAACACATTCAGACACTCACTCATACCTATGTGGTCAATTTTCCAATTCCAATTAGCCTGAAGCGCATGTTTTTGGACTGTGGGAGGAAACCGGAGAACCCGGAGGAAACCCACGCAAGCACGGGGAGAACATGCAAACTCCACACAGAACGGCCCCGGCCGGCCTTGAACTCACACCTCAAGTGTCAAACGGAAAATGTATCTAAAATAAAATCAAATCTACATAAAATATATTATGTAGCAAAATGTAGTTAACAAATACAATGTATAGTTTTTAACTGTAATATAAATATTGTAGTATAACACATACAGTACATTACTGTGAATTTTCATGCATATTTTTCAACGTTTTTTTTTTTTACATTTTGGCAACAAAATGTTATTCAGTGCTATCTTGTGTCTGAATGTAATCATAGCTGAATGAAACTTAGAGCAGAGAAGAATGCGATTCAGCAGTCTGAAGATGTTTGGATGGAGAAGAAAAGGAAACCTCAAAGTTCTTCAACGACAAGGTCGATATGGTGGAATCTGCTTTGCAAATGTTTCCCGGCAGGTGTTTACTGTGGTGTCGAACCCCACGGCACAAACACGCACCGAGGAAAACAGCCTCAGGGTTGAAAATAATTCCAGCGGAGATCAGCAAGACCCTGCGAGTCTCCCGAACCCGTCACAATCAGAACCCAGAGGAGAAGCGGAGGTGGCTCCCGCTCTCGACGGCTGTGACACCCATCAGTCCTCAGCTCTGTGTGTGTGTGTGTGTGAGTAAAGACACTCTGATTCTACATAAGTTAGCTTCAAAATGCATTTTTTTACAATGGAAAAGTGATGTGATTTAAATGCACACTAACTGAAAAAAAGTTTAAATAAAAATTAATTGAGAACTCTGGTTTAAGTATACATAATGTGCTCGTGATGGAAAGCAAAAGCAAAGCAGCACGACACTCAAATAATTACAGTTGAATGAGCTTTTTTGTCTGTGTGAAATAATGATAGTAAAATTAACAAACCAAACAAAAAAGTAACAAACAAAATATATATAAAAAAAGAACATCCATTGTTATAAATCAATTATTGAAAACATTTAATTCACTGGTTTGGTTTTTTTGGTTAAAAATATTTTTAGTCTTTTGGGACAAAAAAATTGGAAGAAAGCAGCTCAGTGTATTTTATTATACAGTCAAAATGTCCATTAAGATATTGATTGGGATCTATGTTTATGGGAGCATGTGGTCCAGACTGTTCTCCACGTCATCCGCTTGCAAGAACATCTTGGACAAACCCACGGACACGAGTATTAAATATTCACAAGGAGCGACATTAAAAATGTATCAGGTTAAACAAACATTTGTCTTTCTGCTGTTCCTGTGTAAGAAACCTGGAACATTTCTTGGATTTATGATGTGGTCAGTGTTTCTCTCACCTCAGTCCCAGCGCAGACATAACCCTCGTCCTCAGCTCTGTCCAAATCCATGAAATATTTCAGCAATATGTGACTTTTACCAGCAGGCAGAAGTTCCATCCATCCATCCGTCTTTAAACACAAAAGAGATATTCTGTTAAAACCAAAGCAATCACTGAAACATTAAACCTCATTACGAATAAAACGTACGCATTTTAAAAGCACTTAAATTCCAAGGGACAATGGAGGTGGTTGGGGAAACGTGACGTTTCGCCATTTGAAATGGAAATCCTGGCCTCCCTGAGGGTCCCACAGAAGTTCTGAATGAAGACCCTAATTAAAGCCGGAGGGACGCGGCATCGCCATCCTCCCGTGACTCCGGAATTATGAATACATTTCCATGAGAAGATGAGAAAGAAGGTTGGTTTCTCAATGGCTTTTTTATTTTTACTCTCTCTGTGTTGTTCTGGACTGGAAAACTTCAGTTGATGTTGTTCATACGGAACCTTGCATAACTGCTGTAATATTAATGGAGTGGTAATGAGTACATTAGTGGACGATTCAGAAACCCACATATGTTGTGTGTTCCCTCCCCAGACCACACACAGATCCATTTCCTACATCCACTCTTGTTAAGTGATGCTTAAATGACCGTTTGTGGGGGGGAAAAGTGCTGAGTGATCCACAACGGCCAGAGCTGGAGAATTACATCCTCTTCTTTACAAGCCCTACGGCCGACCTCTTCAATATTCCCACAATCACATAAATAATCAGCGGTTTTGCTTTAAACTTCCCACTCTGACTCCTCAAGCGACGTCCCGGTGGAGTCTGTGCACCTTCTGAAGATGCCCTCATATACATTTTTAGTGTGGGACTGAGAAGAAAAGAGATTCTAAATGTGTCAAGCTGATGTGAGTTAAAGCGCATATCTTTTTTTTTGTTCTCTTTCCCTGCGCGTCCCTCTTCTTGGTGTGGCAGTGGAATCTTAGATGTCTTTGTTCAAAGTCAAATCTTTGAGTACGGATGAAAGACTTCATGTGAGCGATGGGGAGAAAAAGATCTTTAGGCTTTCTGACCAGCCGAGGTTATGAGTGAAAAACCAATCCGTCCATCCAACCGTCCTCACAGCAGCCCGAACGGAACTCGGTCTGTGTGTAAATAATGCGTTTGTCAGAGTCGAGAGGACTTCTTTACTAATAAAGGACATTTTAAAGGAAAGGTCAAGTCATTCACAATGACACATAACATCTAGTCTTTGTATTAAAAAAGTTCTGTATTAGAAAACTAATCTGAGCCCAAAATTCATTACAAATATGGAGAAAAAAACATTAGATATGATAAAGTTACTTTTACCAAACATGGACCCACTTTTTTACAACTTTTTATAACAAATGTTGGATATAACCAACTTTGTCTACAATGAACATTGAAAATAATCAACTTGGTCTATAACAAACTACATGAACGACAAACTACATCTGTAAGTACAAAACTAAAGTTTGATCATTTAACCTGGGTTAAAATCAAGTTTAGAAATTACCAACTTTGTCACAAACTTTGGAAAGAACCATCTTTGTCTATAAAGAACTTTGAAAATAAGCAACTTTGTCTTTAATAAAAGTTAAAAATAACCAACTATGTCCAATTATTTTATTCATTTATTATTATAATTATTTTTATTATTAATTTTTTTATTTTTTTCAAAAATCAACTTTGTCTAAACCAGACTTAGTCTATACGAGAAAAACAAATGCTTGAATATGTAATTTGGGATTAAAGACATTACCAACTTGGTCTAAAAGCAACTTATATAACACTCACCCAACTATAACAAACTATTTATCTGATCATTTCCTTAACCGTATCGTCCTACCATCCCTTAACATTTGCTGCATTTAATATACAACTTTACTAATGAACAGTACTGTACTTAGACTGTACTTACTCTACAATTAATTAGCAGTTAGTAACGCTAATCAAAAGCAACAAAAGCAGTGGGCTCTTTAACCATTCAAAGATACAAATTAAGTGAAAAGTGACCCGGTGAGACAACTAAGTCTGATATCACAAACACTTAATATAATGAAGTGGCATTGGTCATAGATTTCTATTTAAGCTCAATCCCACAGACAGAACAATCCATCAATCAGGCGTCTGTTGCTAAAGCTGTGCATGACGTGTTCATGCGTGTCTTCCTGCTTCCTGTGTGCTTAATGATTACAACTGATTAATGACTAGCGATGATTCCGCATGTTGACTTTACCTGATACAGTGTCTCCTCAGCCGCGGAGAACATTGCAACACACCCAATCAATACGCTTCTGTGATAGGAGACCATCAACCAATCAGAATCAAGGTGTGCATCAAACCAACGCGAGCTAGCCTGCCACCACGTATTGATCGCTTCATTGCTATATTTGCCTTCCGGATTATTAATCAAGCTCGTGGGCACAGAAAGGCCTAGCGGAGGAGACGGCGGTAAAGGAGAAATCTTGCACATTTTTTCAGAAAGTCCTGACACGGCTTAATTAAATGCATGCAGTGATGGTACAGGTGCACATTACGGAGGCAAAAGACGAGCCATCTGCTGCTACTGCAAGACATGCCAAAGATGAAATATTCATAAGCGCACAAACACACATTTATACTCTGAACATACACACACACACACACACACACACACACACACTTGTATAAGTTAATGCATTCATGCGAGCTGAAGCTTGGAAATCCGAAGGAGCTGAAGTTTGGAAATCACACAACTGCACGATATTCCCAGTTGAATCTCCGGTGAACCTAGAGTCAGGTGATCTTGGGAAGTCGGGCTGTTCAGTTCGTTTTTCAATTCTTATACAGTCAGGTTTGGGGAAAACTCTGGAAAACAGAGACCCAGTAAAGTTCAAAGCGGAAACGACATGTGTGTCATGTGTGTAAAATTTAGACAAGCTGATTCTACACATTATGAATTGTTTGGTCACACCATTCATTCATATTAAAGCTTAAAATATACGTTCTGTACTAGGAATGTGAGTGCAAGTCCCGAAACTTAAATCAAGATTGAAAAAACTGCTTATAATAAAGTAAAGTGAGTGAGATTACAGTATACACGCGTAAGCACACACTGTTTCAAGCATAGCATTTGTTATGTATAATTTTAATTTTATTTATTGATTCTTATTTACAAAGTAAACATAATACATAATATTTATTTAAGTTATCTAAATGTAAATATGTTGGTGTAAGTATACGTGCTTGTACATATGTAGACATATTTAGCTACAATTTGCAGTACAGTTGCAGTATTATTATGTAACATTTTCTATAAATGCTTCGCGATAATCGCTTATATCTTAGCTGCATTTCTTCCTTTAATTAAGCCAAATATTTATTATCCAAGCCCTGGGAATTTTTAATGAACAGATATTTGCCTGGAGGGATCTGAAAATATGATTTTGAATGACTCACTCCAGCAACCGGAAGCGATGTAAACACTGTGGTATTTGTATTTATAATCACGACAGACAGAAGACGCAGAGATTTCCCCAAGTTGATTCTTGAAAGTGCGTTGCAAACACAAATCTGCTTTGGTTTCCACGTTCCAATTGATTCGTTTGGATGAACACGGATCCCGGAGATGCAGGACGAGTGTATGACTCGACAATCTGTCTATAATTGTACATTTGTTGCTGAGAGATGCCGCTTTAGTGTGACAGCAGCTGGCAGATTCTCAAAGTCTGAAGTTTGCCCGAAAAATCTATGGAAATAGATTATGAAATATGTCACCGTGTTAAAAACACACACACACACACACACACACACGCACACACACACACGCACACACACACACACACACTGAACACGTCTTTCACTTTGCTGTGTATTGTTAAACTGAATTTTATATTTTAAATAAATGTATGTTTGTCAGCCTATCTATCTGTCTGTCTGTCTGTCTATCGATCCATCCGTCCGTCCATCCACCCATCCATCCATCTTTCTGTCTGTATATTAATCCACACACACACACACACACACACACACACACACACACACACACACACACACACACATACACACAAACACACGCACGCACGCATGCAAGCACGCACACATTTACATACATGAATATTAACACACATACAAATATTTCTAAACGGAATAAATTATAAAATACCTAAAAATCAAGTATAAAAACAAAAGAGAAATAAATGCATGAATAATCATATTTAAAAACAGAAATTTAAAATTTAAATGTTTTTTTTGTTAGGAAATGTCATACTTTCTGTTCCAAAACAAATGAAAAACGTGACAGGATCATCAACAACAGCCGTTTAAAAAAGAACCACTGCTGCCTGATGAATTATTCAAAGCCCAGTGGATGCTGGGAAACGGCGATGAGCGATATAAAAGATTGCAGACTTTTCTTATTGCAATCATGCATAAATTCAGTACAATTAATGGATAAATAAATTTGCTAATTAAACAAATCACAACATTTTTGAACAGTAGAGCTATTTGCAATGCATGTTTTTGATGCTTTTCACATCAAGGATTGGAAATTGCATAATGAATCTGAAAAGCTCAAGGAACTTGCAAAAACGACAGAAGCAAGAAACGCTTCTAATTCTTTCAAATAACAAAAAATAACAACACCGTTGTTAAGTAATTCCCAGGTCATTGGTAATCGGCCCTTGATAAACAGCGAGGGGCCAATTACCCTCAGTATAAAGGCTTATCGCCTGTGTCAACAACATACAATCACTTTCACCGCTGACATTTGTTTTGCCTTTGTTGCATTAATAATTGAAGCTTTATCCAGAATAGAGCGACAGAGACGAGTGGCTTAAATTCGATTGGACCAGCATCAGCGTAAAGAGAGCGAACGAGAATGTTTCCCCCCAAGTTACACGACGAGTCCTAAATAACAGTCTGAGGATGATCAGACGTGAACCAGCTTGTGACGTCAACGCCGACAGGAACGTGTCAGAGTCGAATTTGCAAAACACTCGCCATTCCTTGACAGGATGACGTCAACTATTCCCCGCCAGCGATGATTGAAAATGGAGGCGTGAAAATTGGAGTCTTGAAAGGTCTCGGACGTTAAGTGACAGAGGATTGTCGTACTCTCTGATGAAATATAATAATACGACTCATTCGACTTCATCTCTGGAACCATCTGTCCATTCCTTCTCGTTTTCTGCATGTGTTTGCTTCTATTTTCTGCCAGACTGACGCAAATGATTAGTCGCAAATTTTACACGTTGTGGCTTTTCCATTGCCTACATTTCTAAATTTTGTACTCTCCCGGCTTAAATGGCTGACGCTTCTCGCTCTTTAGAACGTTCTGGTCTCTTGTGAACCCAGGAAGGGTTGATAATTCCGCACACGCTTGTTAGATCTCCCACACATAACTGAACGGTTTTCCCTCAGGAAGAGCCATGGAATGAAACTTTTCATCAGGATGATGATCACACTGGAGATTCACCACACGGATCCAGAGTACAGCTTCAAATATCTTTCTCGGAGATTAAAAATATGGATCACTTTTACACCGTTGTTTTTGACAAACCTCATAGCTGAAAAATATAAGTAACACAATTACAGTGTTCTCTTGGTTCACATAATTGGTAAATTGACTTGTTGGTTGTGATCCAAAATTATCTTGGACCGGGTTCAATGCACATCCACTTGGCAGCTTTTGTTTTAGCTTTTTTATATTTCAACAAAATTAGCAACTTAGAACACCAGTAACATGGTGACAAAAGCACCAATTATCGAGAAACGCGACAAAACTGACGTAAACTCAAAACCAGTTTTCAAAATGTGTTCATTGAGAATTACTTGTCTTTTTAATAATAATAATAAAAATAATAATATTATTAAAGAAAATTTACTTGTGATGTTTTGACCAAGCAGAGAAAGAGTGAAAAAATGAAGCAATAGTACCTGTATTTCTCTCTAAATCTATAGGTAAAGGAAAACTTTTAAAGTTTTTAAAAACTAAATGTGGATTAGAATTAGGAGAAGGAGGATTATTAATAATACAGTGAGCCCTTTAGTTCAATTCTGTTTTGATACCACAAGACTGTTACTTGTTTCTCTCATCACTCAAACTAACGTGCTGTGAAAGACCTTCTTTAAATCCCAAATCTTGAAAATAACCACTCAGTATTTGAATTTTTGTGCTGAAATTAGGTTCTGATTCAAAAGAAGTGAGCAAAATTGTGACTCCTGATTATACTGATAATTCATTTTTTAATTATTATTATTTTTTGAGATGTTACTCGTCAGCCGTGTACTTAGTTGATGTGTCTGAAAGCGGACCAGTTTGTTAACCTTATCTTTCGCTTCTTAAATCTGTCAGGAGCGTGCTAACATATTGGCGTGAGAATGAGTCATAATTCAATCCACTCCACGTCCGCCTCTCGAGTTTGCGCAAACTGTCTTTTGTCCGCCGGAGAGCGTCCTTTTATTATTATATCAAAAGCCTGATTAATTAGAGCCCTTCAGGAAAGTGCAACACAATTGACGGTCATTTGTTTTTATTGAAAACAAGCATCAGCCTGATTCCAAAAACCAAATCCTACACGAGCCCTTTGGCCGCCTGTCAGGTCAAACTTATTCAAGTCGAGGGGTAATTCATCATAATGACACCCGCAATTGTGATCGGGATTCAATCTGTTCTCAGATGGTAATAGCAAAGGTGCCGAATAATATTCCGAATATTCATTTGCTCTTAGGATTTGATTGAAGGTCACACTGACTGGTACAGAACTTCAGTTGCTTGGCCCAAACCACTAAAACGGTCAGCGAAGACTCAAGCATCAAAAAAGACATCGGAATCACACAGGATGCAATTTAAAACAACGTTGCATTCCGTACGAAACGTCTAGTTTGGTCTTACACCAATCAACACAGTCTCTTTCATTAGGCCAGAGGCTGAGATCAATATTATCGACTTCCTGCACCTTTAGGAACGACTTCTTAACTCTCTTAACACATCCCAAGATAATGTTTTCAATTAGTCTGAGATCCTGAGAACATTCTGGCAACGTGATGCGAGGTGAGGAGACGATCTTTAAAAGTAGAATTTGTCACCGAGTAAATGGGAAAAGTCGTGATGCGTTTTGTTTGGATGTCGGCGTGTAGAGTATTAAATATTCATAGACAGATAGATGGGGATAGTTTATGAATCCCCCCAGGGCAACTCATGCCCCCTCAGATCGGTAGCTTGGAGAACACACAGCCATTTTCATCTTCCCGTTATGTAAGTTGGACATTCTTGACTCAAACGCAGACAGGGAACGCCACACTGAGAGTTCGTGTGAACGTTCAACGTATAAGAGGTGCAAATTCAAAAAGAAATGCAACTTATTCGTTTTTTTTAGATTTTCATCAAGGTCAGAGTATGTTCCATTGAGCCATTGTGTGAGACATTATGTATTGTAATAATTATCATAGATGTAAGTTATCTTATCAAATTGTGCTATTTTTAATGATTGTGAATAATCAACTTATAACCATCCACGTGATGCAAAAATCCAACTTAACAATTTTTGCATTGTAGACAGTCAGAAGTTCATAATTATTATCAATGGCAAAGTTTCATTATATAACTTAAATATTAAATCAATTGTCATTTTGTGTCAGCACTTTGAGATTGTATAATGGAAAGTGTGATCATTTGTTGTGAATGTTATAAACTTTTTCACATTTCACACTCACTAAACCTCAAGTAATGTAGTTTAAACAGCCTTAAAAAGTTGTAGAATTACCTCCATCGATAACTTTCCGCCTCTTTCCCCACAACATCAGACTCTTCAGCCCTGATTCACCCTCTTTCAAGTGGCACTGCTGCAAAGCTGGAAGTAAATCATAAACGACAAATCATAAACATGCTCTTGCTTTTGAAATAATAATTACAGTGCGTTTGCTGTTATGCGCCGACTTTCCCATTGGACCAACCTGGCAACTGAAGCCTGAAGCCAGATAAATTAGTTTGTGCCTCTTATGCATAAAAAACTTTATCCATATTCGTCATTTTTGCGTCTATATAGTGACTAAGTTTAATTCCTCAAAAATTGACAGAATTTTAAATTAAGTTAAAACAGTCACATATGTGCTTCATTACTAATATTTGTTGCATTGATTAACACACGTGAGTGAGTGAGTGAGTGAGTGAGTGAGTAAGTGAGAGATTTAGATGCTTGGTGAAATATACAAGCACAAAACGCTAACATTAAGAAAATGTTTGGAAATACACACGCTGATTATAAGCTTCTGAACTTCAGTGCAGTTTAAATCTCTGACGGCCGACGACTGTCCGACTCTTTAATGTTTACCATCCTACAGTGAAATGTGTCCTCCTTTAAATCTCTGGAATTCAGAGTCTTTAAGTGGACACACACATCCACAATAATTCACACATGAAATATTTAGTGTTTACTGAAGACAAAAATCCCTAAAAGGACTTTTCACTGCAACATTTGACAAGTCTGCAGGTGTGTGTGTGTGTGTGTGTGTGTGTGTGTGTGCGCGAGAGAGAGTGAGTGAGACTATGAGTGAGTGATTAAAAGAGTGACTTGTGAGATTATGAGCGAATAAAAGAGTGAGTGAGTGTGAGTGAGACTTAGTGAGTGAACGAGTGAGAGTGTGAATGATTAAAAAGCGACCAAAAAAGAGAGAGGGAGGGAGTGAATGAGTCTGAGATTGTGAGTGAGTGAGAGTGAGTGTGAGTGATTGTGTGTGGATTTATCTCCATTCAAATTCACATTTATTTGTTTTAATTAAATAAGAGTTCATTAGAAATCGACAAAGCCCAAGTAAAGAAGACCAAGTGGTGGAAGCTAAAGAATGAAGAAAAGAGATTTGCGAGGAATTCAAGCAGAGGTCGAGACAGGCTCTAGGTGACCAGGAAGACGATATTTGGAAAACCGGTAAGAAGGTTCTGAGTGTGTCATCTGGAAGATGAAACGAAGATAAACACACTTGGTGGCGAAATGAGGAAGTACAGGATTGCATCCAGAGGAATAGGTTGGCTGGGAAGTAAAAAGAACTATGGAAAGAAGTGCAACGCAGTGTAAAGAGGGAGGTGGCACAGAAGAGAAGATGGAAAGAGTATTTCAAGGAGCTGAGGAATAAGGAAAATGACAGGGAAAGAAGGGAGGAAATGTGGATGTTGGGAAGCAGGATTGGATTATAAATGATGAGGTGAGGAAGGCTCTGAAAAAGGGGGAAGAGTGGAAAGGTTGTTGGTCAAGATGATGTACCAATGGAGGTGTGGAAGTGTTTAGGAGAGACAGCAGTGACTAGTCTCTAGTTTTTTAACAGGATTCTAGAGAGCGAGAAGATACCTGAGGGATGGAGGAGAAGCGTTCTGGTGCCAATTTTTAAGAACAAGGGTGACACAAAACACCACAGCAACTACAGGGGAATAAAGCTGATGAGCCACACAATGAAGCTGTGGGAAAGAGCAGTGGAAGCCAGGCTTGGGAAGGAGGTAGAGATTTATTAGCAGCAGTATGGTTTCATGCATCATAAAAGCACCACTGACGTCATTTTTGCTTTGAGAATGTTGATGGAAAAGTACAAAGAGGGTCAGAAGGAACTGCATTGTGTCTTTGTGGATTAGGAGAAGGCGTGGCACAGGGTGCCGAGGGAGGAGATGTGATCCTGTATGAGGCTGTCGGGAGTGGCAGAGAAGTATGTCAGAGTAGTCATGTAGACATGTACAAGATGGTGAGATGGCGTTGGTGAGATGTGCTGTAGGCCAGACAGAGGAGTTCAGGGTGGAAGTGGGACTACACCAAGGATCACCTTTGAGTCCCTTCTTGTTTGCTATGCTGATGCACAGTTGACCGATGAGGTCAGACAGAAGTCTCCCTGGACAATGATGTTTGCAGACGACATTGTGATTTGCAGTGAGAGTAGAGAGCAGGAGGAGGAAGAGCTAGTGAGGCTCTGGAAAGAAGAGGCATGAAAGCCAGTAGTAGTAAGACGGAATACGAGAGGGGGCAGGGTGGAGGAGGGAAGTTACAGGTGTTGGAGGTGAAGAAGGTGCAGGAGTTTAAGTACTTGGGATCAACAGTTCAGTGTGATGGGAAATGTGGAAAAGAAGTGAAGAGGCGGGTGCAGGCAGGGTGGAGCGGGTGGAGGAAAGTGTCAGGAGTGTTGTTCGACAGAAGAGTGTCAACAAGATGAAAAAGAAAAGGTGTACAAGATAGTGGTGAGACCAGCTCTGCTTTATGGCCTAGAGACCGTGGCAGTGAGAAAGAGACAGGGGCCAGAGATGAAGATGTTGAGGTTCTCCTTGGGAGTGACGAGGTTGGACAGAATAAGGAACGAGCACATCAGAGGAACAGCTCACGTTAGCTGTGTCAGCAACAAAGTCAGAGAGGCCAGACTGAGATGGTTTGGACATGTTCAGAGGAGGGATAGTGAATGTATTGGTAGGATGTTGGCGCAAGGAAAGAGGGCAAGAGGACGACCAAGAAGGAGATGTAATGATGGAGGACATTTTTGCCAGAGTCAGAGGAAGATACTCAGAATAGAATAAATTGGAAAAGGATGATTCGCTGGGGCGACCACTGAAAAGGGAAAAGCCGAAAGGGAAGTAGTGAAAACATTAAGAAAGTGATGCCCATGTACCGTCTGATTCATTTAAAACCCTGAATTGAAAATAAACCAATGGGCACAAAATAATCAATAAAATAATAATAAATAAAATAAAAATAATGGAGAATTTATCAAAAATTAGCAATAGTCGTTCAAAGCTTTTTTGCCACTTGAACATGGAATTAAATAAAAAGATTCCATGTACTATAATTCTTACATATATATACATTCTATCTACGTATATTTCAAATCATTTGCTAGAGTTTCACCAAAACAGTTTTTTAAACTACAACAGGTTGAAGAATTGAAAGTTTGACTAAAGTTTGAGACATTTGTCTGTCACTATATCTGTCCATTTTCTCAGTGAACATCTGGAATAACGTTGACATTTAGGCTGGTCTTTTTCTGGCCTGAAATGTGGTAATTAGGAGTCGTTAATTGACCAGTATGTAATTACAGATCGGAATAGCGACTGTTTAAATTACTCATTCATGTGTGCAGTGGAAAGTTTAGCCGTCTTGAGTGAGACGAACAGATTTACATAGGTCATTCTCAATTACTCTGGAATCATTTTTGGTAATAATACTGGTTTAATATATTTCCAGAAGACTGAGGAAGGCCGCAATTACGTCTTCAGTTTAACCTTTAGCCCGCGATTCCGCGTCAAGCCCGTCGTGACTGACAGTAGCTGTAATAAAACGAAACATCCGTTAATCTGCCTGGGAACCTCTTAATATTTCAGCAAACTTATGGAAACCTGGAAATGTGATTATATGTCATTTCCCTAGATCACTTATGTCACCATTAAATACATAGTTATTCTTTTATATTATCAATTATTAGTTAATATATTATATTTACTATATAAACTCGATTCATTTTCTACCGTTTACTCCATTTCTGGGTAACAGGGTAATAAAGAGTCTTAAATTAATAATCATTCATTTATTTATAGTGAATAATCTTGAAGGAATATAATGTTTTATTATTAAGAGTGTAAATTAAAAACGTCAAAAAACCTTTTTGTTAATGTATATTTTCTCCAACCCCAGTAAACACATAGAAGTTGATTTCATGATAAATATAAAATAAAGGTTTTTTTTTTCATTGTTTGAAATGGCACAGATGTTTCTATCATATTAAGATATAGATATACATATAGATTTTTAATATATATTTTCAACTTGTACAGTAACAACTTTTACAGTAAAGTACAACTATTTATAAGTTAAAAAATATATTTAAGTTTACTTTATTACAAAGTTATGATGATTCTGTATAGTCTAGCATATGTCCGTGTGCCATTTTTAATTAAATTGAATAAACATGGTTTCAGTAAATGCAAAGGCGAGAGAGGTGCACAGAGACTTGCTAAAAAACAAATTTGAACTTGTGTCCTTTACACGGATCTGAACCATGTTACATAAGTGATGGATTTCCCAGCCGTCTTGATCGTTTAACTTGCTTGCAATAATAATCTGCTCGGGTCTAATAATAATCAAACCGGGGTCGGGAGGGAAGCTCACGCTTGACCGTCCTTTACACCTGCAGCGATAAAAAACAGTCAAGAAAATTGAAGTGCAGGTTGTGTTCTCACCAAGACAAGCTCCAATCACACAAACACCTCCCACACACCAGCCAATCAATTCTCACGCTTCACAGCACCTCCCACACACAAGTGCTCCCACACGGACCACGCACATGTTACACCATGATAGCCATGATAGCCATGAGAGAGAGAGAGAAAGAGAGAGAGAGAGAGAGAGAGGAGAAGAGATGGGGAGAGAGAAGACAGCAAGAGTGAGACAAAGTGAGATAGATAGAAAGAAAGAAAGAAAGAAAGAAAGAAAGAAAGAAAGAAAGAAAGAAAGAAAGAAAGAAAGAAAGAAAAACATAGAGACAAAAAGATAAACAGACTAAAGAAAGATGGGGAAAACAGAGAGTGGGGAAACAGAGATATACAATGAGACGAAATGACTACTAGATGTTCAGTTGTCATTGTAGAAAAAGAAATATAATGAAAGAGAGAGAGAGAGAGAGAGAGAGAGAGAGAGAGAGAGAAGGGATAAAAAATAGAGAAAGAAAAAGTGAAAAAAGAATGAAAAAAGAAACAAGGAGAAGGGGGGATTAGACAAATACAAAAAGGAAAGACAAATGTCAACAGACTGACAAAAGAAAGAAGGATAGAGCAAATTTGAGACTGAAATTCTTTTATTTTTCCCTATAGCTCGGTTTAAGTGTTTGATTGGTCACATTAACAACATGTGTTTAAAAGAAAAAAAAATGAAACACACATTGAACTATTTTTAAGCTGATGACACACAAAACTAATTTGCATGTTATCTTCAAATTACTAAGCAAATGAAATTGCCAATATTGATTATGGCAGATTGACCAAGTTATCTAAAGTGAATCTGCTGGTCACTCAATGAGTCATGAAGGGACAAGGTTAAAAGTCACTTCAAAACTCATGATATATCGATTAAACTCAGGATATATCTATTAAATTCATCATGTATTGATTAAACTCATGACATCTCTATTTAACACACTATGTATATATTTAACTCATGATAGATCTATTAAACTTGTGATATCTATCTATCTATCTTAAAGGATTAAAATACACACACACACACATACACACTATATCCATAAATGCAACAATATCATTTATGACAAAAAAAATGTAGATTTCATTTATATGATGGCAATGCAAAGATAGCACCACATATGCTTTAAACTCTGTGTGCGTGTGTGTGTGTGTGTGTGTGTCGTCACTGATGGGTATATAAGAGCCTCGCTCCCTCCTCTCTGAAAAACCCACTTTCACTCTCCTGCAAGCTCAGAAAAGCAGAACACGGTAAGACTTCTTCTGCATCCATTCCTACTTCTGGAAATGTTTATGTGTGTGTAAGGTGTGTTTGTCACTAAAATATTGGTTGTGTGTTTTCATTTTTAATTGTTGTTGCTGTTTTAACATTATTTGATTTACAATATTACATATACTGCATTGAATAATTTGTATTTAATAATAAAAATTGAATTTTATTGAAATAAATAATGGCAATTCTGACTTGTTTTTGTAATATAGTTTATGCATAACAGTTTTTTGTTATTTTGTTCCTGAATACTGTATATTATGAACATGTGTTTTTTTGCATATTATAAGAGTATATACTTGACATACCTGATAAAATGAAGAATAATGATAATTCCTCTTAGAACAAAAAATCTGAGGACCTTTCTGAGAAACACACACACACAGACTTACTGAAGGATTTGCTTCT
This sequence comes from Paedocypris micromegethes, assembly GCA_028031935.1. Taxonomy (NCBI): domain Eukaryota; kingdom Metazoa; phylum Chordata; class Actinopteri; order Cypriniformes; genus Paedocypris; species Paedocypris micromegethes. The sequence goes on from CM051498.1 coordinate 4,697,550, forward strand.
GTGTGCGCAGGATCTGCAGGATGAAGAGCAGAGTGTGTGTTTGCGTGATCCTGGCTGCGCTCTCCGTCTGCTGCTTGGGTCGGCCCCACTCTTCCTCTCCCGACACTGACGCCAGCCTTCTCCCCTCGCAGATGGATGCCAGTTTAAGCGGGCGGGTTGCCAGATCCACCAGTCTCACTCTCAAGCAGCAGCCCACGTTGGACGCAGACCCGGGAACCCGCGCAAACCTCAGCGAGCTGCTCAAGCTCATCTCTAAAAAAGGTGAGAGACACTTGATGATGCTGAAGGACACTAACAATATTACATAATCCAATATTAGACGTCACAGTGATCGAGAGTGGAATGGAAAGGCTCTGTCACGCACACGGCTCGGTTGCCCGGCGATAAACACAAACAGGCCGCTGTTTGTGCCCGAGGTGTGTGTGGGGCGGATGTTTTGGGTCAGGTGTGCCATTACGTTGCATAACCGCTGGTTGGGTGTAACCTCTTCAAAGAGCATTAACTTTATGCCCCATTATGGCAGGAACACACAATTCCACCTTTTATGGAGTCAAATGTCATGACATTTTTCCCAAACAACAAGTGGAAGGAATTACGGGTTGGTAGATCAGGTTTGGGCGAGAGCGGTGAGAAACCTCGTGCCAGCGAGAAGGCAAATGGACTTTGAGAGTTGTAGAGTTTCTAAAACGGTTGTTTAGAAACATGGGCAATATGTCAAAGAGATGATAGATGAGCTTTTGCAAGTGACATTTTCGCCCGACTGTGGCGTACTGTAGCTTTTTAATAATTCAGGATAATGGGAAAGTGGGAATTGTGTCATCATGTCACGACAAGTTGAAGAAAAATTCAAAGAAGTTGTAGTATGTATGTGCGTGCGGTGCGAATCTGTGGCCGGAAAAACACTAGGTGCACTAGTGTACACACACACACACACACACACACACACATTCAAGAACACCAACCCTATAAGACAACACAAACATATTCGAGACAACAATCTCGCACACACACACACACACACACACACACACACACACACACACACACACACACACAACCAGTCAAGAGCAGAGTCTCACCTGAGCGTTGCTGTTATAAATGTTCTGACAGGACTTGTGCTAGTTAGAAGCAGGTCAGTAGTGATAGAGTGATGGAGAAAGTCAGACGGACGGAAGAGCTGCAGTGAGCTGGAGACGGTCAGGTGAGAAGACGGCGTGTGTTTCCAGACAAGACGTGTCTCCACAGCTGATGTGACAGTGTCAGAGCATCTTCACAAGGAGCCGTCAGACACAGAAGAACTGTAAAAGAACCAGGGATAGTGTGAAAGAACCAGAGAAAATGTGACAGAACAGAGAAGACAGGGTTTTTTTTTCTTGTATCTGTCTCATCTCTATACCGTATATCTATCTATGTATCTATCTATATATCTATCTATCCATCCATCTATCTATTTATCTATTCATTCCTCCATCCATCCACCCATCCATGCCCATCCATCCATCCATCCATCCATCCACCCATCCATGCCCATCCATCCATCCATCCATCTATCTATCCATCTATCTATTTATCTATTCATTCCTCCATCCATCCACCCATCCATGCCTGTCCATCCATCCATCCATCCATCCATCCATCTATCTATCTATCTATCTATCTATCTATCTGGCTTGCTGGCTGTCCATCCGTCCGTCTGTGAGTCTGTGTCTATCCATCCATCCATCCATCCATCCATCCAAAATATGCTAATCAAAGATAAAACAGATTTGGAGTGATGTAACGTAATTCTTTCTCTCACAGGTTCTGTCCGTCGTAACTCGTCGCTGAACAGAGCAAACAATCATCGGATAAAAGATCGGGATTATGTAGGCTGGATGGATTTTGGCCGGCGGAGTGCTGAGGAATACGAATACTCTTCATAAAACTCTCTCTACATAAATAGATCATCTGGCTCCTCATCTATGAATACAGAGTATATTTATTACTACTTGTTATTATTATTATTAATATTCCAATGTACATTTGTTATGAAACCAGTAAAATGCAATATACACTTGCCTAATTTTGCAAAAACAAAAGACAAAAAAGACTAAAATGTTGTTGTTTTTAGATGTCTTTGTTTCCATTTTTTCTGTCACATGTTTTTACCAGCGCAGTGGTTTTGGCTTTCAGTGTGTGTTGAAAATCATAAATTCACAGTTTTCAATAAATCAGGTCAGCATTCAACTTTGGCCTTAAATCTCAGAGGCTCTGGTGGTTTGTGTACACTCGCGTCTTGACGAATGGATTAATAACCATCCTCGGCTAGATCTGTTCAAGCCCGTCTGCTTAGAGAAAGTTAAAAATCAATATGTGAATCATTACTGCAAATTCTCGGGCGGTGATGGGGAAAAGAGCGGGAAAATTTGTGGCCACAAAATGGCATTTTAATTATTTATTATGGATCGGAGAAAGATTTGCTAAAGGAAATGGTAATTGAGTGGAAAATTCCCAAACATTTATATTATTAAAATCAAGTCAAATCTACAGCATGTTTTGATTGTCACCTGCTACTCGCAGGCTCAGCATCATTTAATTATCTCTATGTATCATACTGTATTCAAGCATCCCCGTTTTCGTTCAGCGACCCTTTAGCAAAATGCCACTGAGCCGTAATATCACACCAGCCAATAAAACCCAATGTTAATCACATCAAACCATCAATTACGGAGCTAATGTGTGTAACATTGCATTAACATCCATGAATTAAATTTAACCTGGCATTATTTATTATTAAAAAACTATCACAGATATTGGAGTTTTTACAATCCGGTTGCAATATTGCTATCGGATAATTTTGCCATAATCAAAATGATGAGTAACATCGTGCGGCATTTCATGTCTGGTCGAATGACGCAGAAGGATTGAAGATTAGATGCTATTTGCACCATTAGATGTCTTAAAGTATTATCCAAGACATTCTCAATTTTCACAAACATGGCAGTGGCATGTTTAAGATTAATGGGTTTGTGAAGAGGACAATGGGAAAGTCAGGGTTAAAAAAGATTTGGGAGACTTTAAGCTAGGCCTCACCTGTCCACGGTCAAATTTAACTCGCAATTTGGGCCGATTCATCTTTCAGGTAATACATTCTGGAGTGCAGATAGTTCCTTCTCTAGGTCCCGTAATTACCTGAAATGTCCTCTCCGAACGTCTTACTCCCTGCAAAGAAACAGAGGATGAAACTTCATTTTAAGAGCGGATGATGTCTGAAGTGGAGGAACTGCATAAAATCATGATATTCACCATTTGCAATTTTCTGTCTGGGAAACTTTCACCAGATTCATCAATGTCAAGCAGCCAAAGACTCTGAGATCTTCTAGTCTTGAGAGCAAATCAGTGTGTTGTTGAAACCTAGTTGACCGCTTGCTATAAAATGAAATTCAAGTCATTTCATTCAGTTTTTTAGTTTCTTGTGCGATAAAACCAAATGGTTAGTTCTCTTTAGAAGACATGGAACATCTTGGCCACATCTATCAGACATGTGGCACATCTGGGCAAGAACTTGTTTAATTTCATTTTAAATATATACGTTTATTTTAAAATGATGACATAGTGGTCTAAAACTATTGTATTTCTGTGATAACAACGCATTGACAAGATTATAATGTTAGTATGGCTTTCTTAATCTCAAGGGACAATTTATTCTCACATTTATTTTGATGTTAAGGTGTGTGTGTGTATACTTTGATTTTGACAAGCCTGTGAAAATGTTTGATGAACTGACCGTAAAAGGACAATAACAGTGAATTCGAACCACTTAATGAACAAAGTGGAGGGTTTTGCTTATAATACGATTAATTATTTTGTGTGTTATATGCTCAAACTGCGTAAATGTAATTATTTGTTCCAGACTTACCTCATAAATATTAGCGTTTGTAAAGCCGGTGTGAATCCATTGCGCATGCTCACAGAGACCAAGCACCTCAGATTTTTTCCATGTTAACTTTCATAGGGGGACGTCACAATTGTCCCTTTTAATTAATAATTAACATAATTTGTAAAAATCTGGCAGTGGGGAGAAAGGTTTTCAGGAAGTATACCATCGTTTGTGCAATTTCTTCGCTGTCGGACTAAAGGTGTTTTCAATTACCGTAAATACACTTGCATTAAGGCGTCACGGCGCCATCTAGCGAACAAACGAAGATAACACGTGTTAAAGAATTTATTAAAGTGTAACGCAATACGTATAAATCAACTGAACATTATTGCGTAGTCACTAATGCAAAAGCTTTTGCCCCTGTGCAGTAATCAACCTGATGGACAAATAAAAGACTAACACCCTAAAAACTCCAAATTTATGAAACAAATGGTTTTAAACAAGCTGTTAAAGTGCATATTTCAAAAATATAATGCAGCAAAGAAATAAAAAGACAAAACAATAAATATTACATTAAGTGATCAGTGTTGTTTTCCATGTTCTCCAATGCTTTAAAATATCTTAAATAGCAGCCACACTCATCATATCCTGAATCATCTCTTAATGTCAATCTGAAATAATTCTGTGTTTATAAATAAATAATTAAGCACTTGGAAAAATGTAATCAGATTGTACAGGGCAAATCAGTCAGAATTTAGCAAGATAGACAGATCAGCCCAACAATGGCCGCCTGGGTGGATAATGAGAAGCGTTTTGGTTTTACAGTGCATAAACCCAATTGTAATGTGAATTTGGTGTTAGTGAGTTAGTAAAGAACAAGTGTGTGTGATACTCAAGTAATCATGACTACATATTATTTCAGACTTGTTTGCTTGGGTAATTTAGGAGCAAGAATCATCTCCTCATCATGAGGCCCAGGGGTCTTCATCGCCATACTGGCCCCCACCATCGCCGGATAGCTGCGGTTCCTCCTCAATCCATCATTTAGAGGACTGAACGGTGACCCGGCCCTCCGAAGCCCACCCAATGGACCAATAAGAGGACGGGGTCTTGGAATCCCACCCCCTGCGGACCCAGGACTCGCCAAGCCCAACCTCTTCAGCTTGTCTACCAGATTCAAGTTATACATGCTAACATCGGTTTGGCTCTCGCAGTCTTTTCCCTGAGACACCTCCTTCAGAATGGACCGCGCCGGCTTAGAAGTCAGAAAGTTTTCATACGACGGACTCTTGAATGAGAACGAGGCCAGGTCGTGGGGGTCCGACTGGGCGGGGCTTGTACCCGGAGTGCGGTGGGTGGGTGAATTGGGAGGAGTGGTGGGGCGCTGGGGATCTGGAGAGGGCGGAGGCAGTACAGAGAAGAGGACTCCGCCCCCTCCCCGGTCCCAGCTCTGCGATTGGTAGACGGCTGCAGAAATGCCTCTCTCCTGCAGGAGGCGCACCAGCCCCAGAGAAGCGCTGAAGGTTTTGGTGGAGTCGCGCAGGTTGGTGAAGGACTGCGACTGGGACAGACTCATGCGTCGTGGGGTACAGGGGGTGGTGGCTGGGGTGGAGCGCAGAGAGCTGGACATCACGCAGGCCGCAGAGGGGACGGGGTTCAAACTGGACACGGAGAGAGAAGCATTCAGTCAGATTAAGCGCGAGGACCTCAGCGGGATGATGCCTGTTACCTGGGTGTGACTCTTGTCAGCTCGTCCGAGGGATGGAGGATTTTGCAGGTGGTGAACGTGTAGGTTGAACTGGTGTGCGCCATGCATTTACCCGGGAAGTACACTGATGCGTGTTTAAATCGTGAAGAGAGAAGTATTAAAGATATGCTGGTTAGTTTGATTAGGACTACATGAGCGCTTGTATACCTTAAGACAAACAGACGGACAGATAGATGGATGGATAGAAAGACAGAGAGTCAGACGGATGAATAGACAGAGTCCGACAGATGGATGAATAAACAGATAGACAGACAAACTGACGGAAAGACTAATATGTAGTGGATGACAGATAGACAGAATTCATTTTTTATTAATTTTTAAAGTTCAGATAGACAGACAGACAGACAGAAAGATAAAATGAAACACTGATAGACTGAAAATAGAATGAATGGATGATAGACAAGCACTTCTTGAAAGATAGTGGATGGATTTGCTGCACAAACACCTACAAACAGAATAGTCTGACTTACTTGAAAACTCGATGGAAGCGTGACCAGTGCTGAGACAGGGAGAAGGAGAAGCTGAGGGGGCGTGGCTTTGGACAGATGGAACACTGGGATTGGCTGCTGTTGTAGTGGGAAGGTTCTGGAAATACTGTTCTCCAGGCTCATCTTCCTCGTAGTCAGCATAGTGGTACACTTCCTCCAGCTCAAGCTCCAGGGGCCGGAAGCCTTTCGGGACCACCCCAGGCCGAGCGTCCAGAATGCCACCCAGGTTAGGCTGAGCCAATTGCTGCCAGTGCTGGAGAGTAGCTGAGCCTGGGGGAAAAAGATAAAGACGTGAGGAGAAAGCAACAGAAAACATATCAGCAAGAGCGAAATTTGAGTGCAGATGACGCTTAGCAAAGTGATGGGAAGAAAGAGAATGTAAAAAAAGAAAGAAGGTGAGATGACTTTATTGAAAGCACAACAGATGAAATCGCAACACAAAACAAAATGTGAACAAAATAGGAGGAAAAGTGGAAGAGAGAACAAGAAAAGACATAAAATAATAATCAGAGAAAGGATGCGGAGTCACACTTTCGCCAGTAGGTGGCAGAAAATCACCACAAAGATTTGACAGTGAAATACAGTACAATAAAATACTGAAATAGAAAAAAGGATGTCAGATCATTGCAGTTCAACATAATAAACAAACAACGACAACTTGTGATCTTAACAAAAACTACATTTGAAAGACAATAACACTACACAAAAGACCAAGAGAACTAGGTGTTTTCTTCTAACTTACAACCTACAGTTGTCTGAATCACATTCAAAAAATCCTTCGTTATTTCATATTTACTTTATGTATTTTAGTATTCCTGTCATTTCAACACCAAATAAAAGTGTCTAAACCCAGCTAGTGAAAATGCACCCATGAGCGAGGTTCTCGAAAGTACGAGTGTTTGCGCGGATGCATTAGCGCATACAGCGAATTGAAAAGCATCATAGTTGGAGGACGAGGCCTGGAACGGTACCGAGGGAATGTCCTAGGATAGACGGGTCTTTCACCTTCCAGCGGTTTGACAATCTGGAGCTTGTCGGGGAGATAGGGACGACTGGCCCAGGTCCCCAGGGACATGATGCTCTCGCTGTGCACAAGCCTGCTGGAGTAATCCTCAGACGGCTCACGGTTACGCCTCTCACGCTCTCCCTCGAAAAACAGCCGCTCGCTCAGGCAGTTCTGCCGGCGGAGAGACAGCCGCCTCAGAGCCAGCTTCAACTCTTCAGATCCAGATCTTTTCTCAGGAGCATCCACACTGCGGACCCAAGACAAGTCAGATATCATTATCATTCTAAAAAAGAAATATTAAATAAAACTTTCACTTTTACATAAGACTGGAAACATTTCCGATATGTAGAGCAAGTCATATATCGTCTTTATAAAAAAACATGCTAACACATTTTTATTAAATCCTTATTAAATTGAATGCGTACAAATTAAATGAGTGAAACTATTTGCAAAAGGATAAGATGAGACATCTATCACCGTAATAAAATGGTAGAAAATAAAAATGTGAACAGAACACACTTTCGTGTTTTGTTTTGCAGGAATTTTGTTTCTAAAAAGTACAGTATGGTACAGTGAATGGTTTTCATACATTCGCCAGTGTGGGGCAGCAAATCACTCGGAAAACATTTGATAATTGTTAACGAGTCAGATATCATCTTAAACTCAAAAATAAGATTATTAAACATTAAAAAAATAAAAAAAAAAAAGATAATTTTACAAGTTTGAGTATTTTACCTAAAACTCACAGCAGGACATTTGCCAATTTAAATTAATACTGTATGTAGTAAGGTATAAAAAATGTATATACGTATGATATATTTACAAATAGAACAGGAATGGTTTATTTTATGAATTCTTTTTACATTATTTATTAATATTTATTACATTTATTTACCATGTTACTTTTACTTGTTGTTATCCTGCACTTTTTGAACTATGTTTCTAGAATTATAATATAAAGCATTTTGGTCCATCGGAATGGATTTTTTTTTATATTTGTGCAGTAAAAATAAAGCAGATTTGAATGGATCATACTTGTTATTTTAGTAAAACAAAGTAAATAAATCCAGTAAACGACTTCTATTATTATCATAATTGTGAAATCTAGCCCGTGTCCGGTCGGCATCAGCCACTCACGAGGCATCGGAGCAGCCGGATTCCTGCAGTATGCTCTGTGTGCGGTTATCAGGGACGCCATAGCTGTCGCCATAGCTGTCAGAGAGGGCGGAGTTATCGCAGGAGCGCATCTGATTGGACCCAGGAATGTTAGCAGCAGGATGAGAAGGACGTCTGACATTCTGGTTGATGTTCTTCACCGTTTCAAAGACACGTTTCTGCCGGACCCTTTATATGAATAGAAAACAATACAGATGGTGAATAAAAAAGCAAAATTAAATGCTGCAATAAAGGACTAAAACAAACACACACACACACACACACCCACACACACAAAGTTCAAACCTCTGCTCTTCGTTGTCAGGATTCTCCAGACTCAGCTCTTTCCTCATGGTTCCTTCAATTTCAGCAGCAAGTGAATCCTGAAACATACAGAAACAGCGTTCTACAACTAAACCTTTTTTGGCAATCAAAATGAATATAAAACTAGTGAGATGATTTTTGGCAAACGTGTGTACCATGGGAAAAAGTCCCAGAGGGTGAAAGCGTCGAGGAGTTCCAGCAGACACACTACGGTTCCGCAGGTTCTTCAGCTCCTCTTGAGCCTCGTGGAGCATTTCGATGCATTCTGAGTATTTCTCCGCCAGCTCCTGTAACTGTGCAGGTGAAAGCAAACAGCTTTAAAAACTGTACAATTCGTATAACCGTTTAATTACCTCGGTGGTAAGCTGCCTCTGAGCGTCTTTAGCTGCCGAAAGGTGCTGAGAAAGCTCTTCGTTCTCCACAGCAAACTATCAGAAACATCACGGCTTATTTAAACCACAGTAGTGTGGCGTTTTCATCTCAAGTCAGTAAACAAACTCACGGTTTTGGCTTTTTTCTGCAAGTCGACTATTTGTGACAGCAAGTGTGTGATCTCCTCCTGCTGGCGGGAAGCGTCCTCCGTCTTCTTGGCCAGTTCTTCTGCTATAGAGGACATCTGGAGGCTGGACTGTCCTGCAAGAGGCGAGAGACGTCGGCTTTGGCTGAATGTTCATCAGTTCACGGTCACTGAAATGGCTCTTCACTCACTCAGCTCTCGGACACAGTCGTTCACCAGCTGCTGTTCCTTCTCCTCGTAAGACTCTGTCTCTGTCTTTAGATGACATGCCTATCAACAAAAAAAAAATATATGAGTGGATTAAATGTCAATGTACTTGTGATTTTCCATGCAGATCAGCATACTGTATATCAAAAGTAGTTTATTGAGGGGAGTTATTTATATTGTTGGGGGGAGAAAGACGTAAAAGAGGAAAAAAATGAAAGAAGTTGAACACATCATAAAAATGCATAAACATAATATTATATGTTATATTATATTAAAGTGTATTCGATTATAAATATAATTGAATACACATTTTAGGACCAAAAGCCTGTAAAATTATTATAGAAGATTATTTATTATGTAAAAAAAAGTCCCCAAAGTTCAACACTGTTTCAACAAAGGAAAGAGCTACCATTAGTGAAATGGCTCATCAGGTTGATTCAGAGTTCAGAGAGGCTTTTATTAACTGGAGAAGCAGATCCAAATCAAGCTTTTCTCTCATTCCAGTTGAATCAGGGACACAGAAATATCATGTTTGGCCTATTGTTACCAGCATCTCTATTTTTATAGACTTGGTTCTAAAAGTTAGATCTTTCAGACAGGAAGGAAATAAAAACAAAAGTTCATGAGTCATTCCAGGTTAACTCCCCGTGTCAGTACCTCGGATCGGAGCGAGAGATTCTCTTCCTCCAACTCTCGAAGTTTTTGCTGCATAACGTCCAGAGAACCACCGGTCCTTCCCGGTTGAGCCCTGACCACAGCAACAACAACAGCTAGGAAATGTTTCTTCTGGTTTTTAACTTGTAGCTTAAAACGATAATTTTCTGAGATCGAAGTAGTCAGTTGTTTCATTTGTATTTGCTTTGTTATGCAAATAAAATCTAGCGTTATGAACCGAAGATGCCGCAACTTGATGTAGTATAGAGCAGTGATGTCTCAGCGTAGCCCCGCCTCCAACACGTTCTTCACGAGGAGTTAACGGTGAGATTTGTTATGCTAGCGGTTTTATTGCGTTGTGCTTGTGCATATTCTCTTATTCAAATAACATTTTGTAACCATAGTTTTCTATGAAAATCAGAGCAGGTGACGAAGCTGAGAAGAGGAAGATGTCCATTACAATGTGAAATGATCCAGAGACATCACAAGATATACGTGCAAAGGCCTCCGCAAAACCTTACAAACGGTAAACATTCAGGATTTTAAAGCATAATTATTTAGCTTTATTTTTAAAGCAAACTAAAATGTTCTTTATTTATAATTTATTGTACAATAAATGTGTAATTTCCGCCTCAACCATCTTCTTTCTCTGATATCTATAGAGTAAATACACCGTTTAAAGCATTTTTATATCTTTACGGGCTCTTTCTACGTGACAATTTTTATTTTTTGCAATCATTTAATGTTTTGAAACATTACATGAGGCAGCTTTTTGAGAGTAGCAGCAGATTAATCAATGTTAAGAGGCAATTTAATTTGAGATACAAACTTATCCACGGAACTGCTTAAACTCATTGGACAAAGGTCTTTACTTACTATTTAAAATATATTATAACCTCACAAGTAAACACTTGTTTAAAAAGCCATTGCTTGCTGATGGCTATTGTTCTTCTACCAGTGTGTTTTGACAGACTAAAGCGAGAGGCAGAAAGAGCGGTATAAAACTACGACTGACGTGGGCGATCCGGAACCCTCTTCACTCTCCTCCACCGCATTCGTGTAGAACTGCAGGAGTTCGTCTTTCAGATTCAGCTCGTGGTGCAGTTGAGCCACCTGCGATGGATCCACAAAAGCACATTAAACGTTTAACAAAAGCCAAAAGCACACGACAGGGATGCCATCATCCGACCTCTTCCCTGATGGAGCCCACTTGCTCCTCCAGGTATTCATTCTGCTCCGAAAGAACCCGGTTCTTCTTCAGGAGCGACTGGCCGATCCGGGCTGCGAGCTCCAGATCCCTCTCTTTCTGTGGGCAGAGGATGAGAGTTGTGAAACAGCAGCATCACAACCAAAGATGGAGCAACCTCACCTCCTCCAGAAGTCTGGTGACGGCATCTATGTCATTGTAGGTCTTAGTCATCTGGCCCACTCGCTCAGCACATAGCACTGAAACACATCAAGAGTCCTGATGCGATCACGTCGGATGAAAGTATGAGCAGAGGATGAAATGCTTCTGTCTTGCTGACCTCGCAGCATCACTCTCTTACAATAACATCAATGGCAAATCATGCGTGATGGCCCTGGCCACCGTTTCCATGGAGTCGTTACCCGGCAACCCCATCCAGAGTCAGCAAGAATCAGATCAGCATCCGTTGCGGTTATATCACACACACACACACACACACACACACACGCACACGCACACACACACACACACACTGGATCATTTCCCAAAGTTAATATACGTTCATTCAAAAATATTTGAGCCAACATCTGAAATGAAAAATGAAGCAATGAAGTTAACGGAAGCAAACTTATTTCAGTGTCGATTAAAAAACGTGATTAATCAAGCACCTTCTTCAGTCCAGAGAATCATTATTCAGCTCTTTTATTTCTTCAAATTAAATTTTAAGACTGGTAAAAAACACATGAAACTAATTATTATTATTATTATTAGTTAAACACACTCTCTGTAGGGTGGTATACAGTATATTGCTGTAAAATGTATTATTACTGTACACTGTATTATAATTTTGCATTATGTTTTTGTTTTATTGTTTTAATGTTTGTATATACAGTATTTTCTTTTATTTATCCATTTTCTTGTCTATCTTTTGCAAATTCCTTTTTGCTGCTACATACAGGGATTAAGTACATATCTCTCACTATCTATCCATCTATCTATCTATCCATCCATCCATCCATCCATCCATCCGTCCATCCATCCGTCCATCCATCCGTCTTTCTATCATCCATGTATTCATTCATTTATTCATCCATCTATACGTCTCTCTATCATCCATGCATCCGTCTATCCATCCATTACTTCATTCATTCATTAATTTATCCTTCCATCCATCTCTCTCTATATATATATATAAAAGTATAAAAAAGGGATTAAATCATCCCTGGCTGTAAAATGTATCATTACTGTATACTGTATTATTACTTTGCGTTGTTTTTTCATTTCATTATTTTAATGTCTATATATACAGTATTTTCTTTTATTTATCCATTTTCTTGACTATCTTTTGCAAATTCCTTTTTGCTGCTATATACTGGGATTAACGTTTCTCTCTCACTATACTGGGATTAAGTACGTATCTCTCTCACTATCTATTTATCTATCCATCTATCTATTTATCTATCAATCTATCTATCTTTCCATCCATTCATCCATTCTTCTGTCTTTTAAATCATCCATGCATCCATTCATCTGTCTATCCATCCAAGTATAAAAAAGGGATAAAATCATCCCTGGCTGTTGAGAAGCTGAGTTTAGCCTGAGAAAAGCATCAGAGAGAGATGAAGGTCAGGATGTAAGAGAGCAAAGCAATCGCTCATGCACACTAACCAGAACAAGCTTCAGGACACATCTGCACAAAACACACACCCAAAACAAGTCAACAAGCTAAAGTAAATCAAGACTCGGAAAACATTACAGAGCGGTAGAATAAAGACGGAAAGGTGGCGCTTTACCATGAGCAGACCGCTCATAGCTCCGATCCTGCTCCTGCTCTTCAGCTCCCATGACGGTGTGCATCCTCTCTCACACTACACCCAGCCTGACCGAGTCATGCTGCCACTACCACAACACTTGCCAAGTGACCACACGAGTGTAGCGGGAGTGTGTGTGTGTGTGTGTGTGTGTGTGTGTGTGTGAGAGAGAGAGAGAGAGAGAGAGAGAGAGAGAGAGAGAGGGGAAGTGTTTGTATGTGCGCCTGTGCTAGAAAAAAGAGGATCGATGTGTGTGTGTGTAAGAGGGTTTGTGAGTGTGTGAGAAAGTGGATTTGTGTGTTAGTGTGTGTATGTGTGTGCGAGAGAGTGTGAGAGTGTGTGACTGCGTTTGGATTGTTTTGTGTGTTGTTTTTTTTTTTTTTTGAACGGGCGAAAGTATTGTATTATTTTTGTAAACCACTCTTTCTTTTTGGGTATGTGTATGTGTGTGTGTGTGTGTGTGTGTGTGTGTGTGTGTGTGTTTTAGACCTGACATAACAAGGTCAGAGCCAAAGGTTGTACGCTAGACTATAATCCATAGTGTCGACTTGTAGATCTGAGGTTAATCAACGCTGACGATCGGTAATTCCTTCCAATTAAAAAATTACCAGAACAAAATGGAATTGAATAGAACAAAACAAGACAGAATCCTTGCTGCACAAGACCAACACAACTGAAATGCCGCTATTAGGTGAACAAATACAAAAAAGAAAAACTCATAATAAAAAACGTAGCATAATAATCAAATAATGTTTTTTCACTATTTTGCAATTTGATTTTACTATTATTTACTATTTTACTATTAGTAGTATATATTTTTACTTTACTACTAATTGTCTACATTTTAGGGTCACTTAATTTTGCATTCCCTAAATTCTCGTTTAAAATTACTGTTTTTTGAAACACAACACAACTTTTGGTGAAGTTTAACCATGCAGAAAAGTTTATAACTACTGTTCTAATGAATAATATGACAGTGGAATGAAGTCACAGTGTCGAGGGTTATAATATGCATTTCATTCATGCGTGTGCATCAGATTCAGCCTCGCATTGATTTACTGTCCAAGAGGCCTGAGGGGAATCTATAACACTTATGTAACCCGTACGACTCTAGGAATACGCACAGCAGAAAGGTTAATATTGGTCAAATTCTCGGAATGCCATTTAAAGTGTGTCACTAATTAAAAGTTCATTGAGAAAAACAAAATCAATAGAAGTTACAATTGGTGAAAAAAATAGTAGCGAAGATGTATTTCCATCCATTAATTCAAAATTTAAACCACTTTTACTGCCTTTTTATGTATATATGGTAGCTAAAATAATTTTCTCATCAATTAAGCATGTTGAGGTTTATATTCAAGCCATGGTAGTTTAAAGCGTAAACGGTGAAACAGCGACACCTACTGGCAAAACGACAACTTACAGTCAAGCTCAAGCTTTAAATCCTCCCTAATCGTCCAAAATACATTACAGTTTAACTGAAAACAAATAGCAAGAGAAGTAAACACATCTTCACAATTTACTAATAAATACAACACATCCAAAAGATATTTATCAAGACCATCAAAAAACGAAACTCACAGAAGTAGTTGAGTGTCTCCTGGATCTGCTCGGAGGTGAGATCTATGCGTGTATCGGGCGAGATGAGAGGCGTGTGGATCCAGTCGTCATGCTCATAGCCGTACACGGTGTCGGCCCTCAGCCTGTAGACCGGCAACTGCTCCTCCAGCAGGCTGATAATCTCCACCTCAGGGAGCTCAGTGCTGTTACAAACATCTATGGGAGAGAGAGAAAGAGAGAAACAAAGAGAACCAGAGATCAGGAGAGAAAGCGGAAAAAAAGACAGGGTGTGAGTGAGAGAGCAAGAAACAGGTAGACAGTCAAATACAAGACAGACAAAAATAGACAGGCAGAGATGGAGAGAGAAAAAGAAAGAGAAAGAGAGATAAAGAGCAAGAGGGAAGGAGAGAGAATGGAAAGAGCGAGAGAAAAAGAGAAAAGGGAAAAGAAGGTGTGTGTGTGCGTGTGAGAGGAGAGAGAGGATGAGAAGGAAAGAGTGAGAGAAACAGAGAGTGGGACAGAGAGAGAATAATACTATTTTTATATATAATAATATTCATAATACACAAACACACACGATGTACGACTGAACATGTGAAAACCTGTGATGGTCTCGGCGTCCCTGTAGCAGGCATGTGGCAGCACTGGCACTGGTCCCTCGGTTCCTTCACCTACATACTGCTCTTCAGGGATGGACCCGAGTGTTGCTGAGGTGGCGGTGTCTGAACTACAGCACTCAGGACTGGACTGGTCCAGCTTGGCAGCTTCTCACAGAGAGACTAGAACATCTCCAATTGCTGGCTTCTAATAGAATCAATCAGACTTGTGAGAAAAATACACTGATAAAAACTGCACATTGACATGCAAACTTGCTAAAACAAATATCCACGGTACATTAAAAGAACATAACAATAAAATATTACATTATTTTTGCTAGTGGTAGTTTTGAATGGAATACAATCCTATATGCTTTAGAAATTTTGGATCACGTGATTTCGCGGTTGACGTTAGTACGCATGCGTCGCAGTGACGTCATCTCGCATCTTCTGCGGGATTATTCGTAAACAATTGTGTTTTTGTGAATTAAAATGAGCATTTCACGTTAGCATTGTTTTTTTGTTTTACGTTTAGAACTAACCGCGTGAAACGGCACATATTTTTAGCCAAGTACACTAAACAAAATCCCGATAACCCTTTGACTTTCACTTTATCGTCATACCAAATATTTGGTTACTTACTAGTGAGGTGTGTCCAAGCGAAGCGGAAACGTTTGAGTCCATATGTCCCTAAAAGAAAAAGGCATAAACCACAGACTATCTCCTTTATTTAGCTAAAGCTGGTTAGCCACAGCTGGACGTGTCACCTGCAACGTTCCGTTTCTCACGAAACGAGCGCGGTAATTTCATGTATTGACTTTTTTTTCACGACCCTGAATTGAGGTAACAAAACGCGTAATTAACGGACAACCCCTATCAACACTAAGCCCTGATATCAATGTTTAGCAGCGTGTCTGTACGAGCCATCCTGTCCTCTTTCACCTCATTCCAATCTGAGTCCCAGCGGAGCGCGATGCGCGTGACGTCATACTCAACGGCCGCTGCAAGCGCATGCTTTTAGCAGCTTCCTTTCAGCGATGTGGAATGTCTATTAAAAAAAACATGTAACTTTTTCCCCACTTAAATGTTGAGATATTATTTTATTATGCATTATTCCACAACGATACATTTTTACCTTGTTCAACCACTTAATCGATCCGCTTTTTCCATTGCTGGGCCACGGGGAGCTGGAGCCCATCCCAGCATCTCTGAGCCTGAAGGCGGGTCTAATCCAGTGGCCAACCAATCACAAGCATACACAATCACGCTCTCACTCACATCTACGGCCAATTTTCCAGACTTTATTCCTCTTTTTTGATATGAGGAAACCGGATTTTTTTAAAATGAGGAAACCGGAGCAACCGGAACTTTCCAGACAGAAAGGCAGCGGCTGGACTTCAGACGGACCCTCCCTGCTGTGACTCAACAGTGCTACTCATTACACCACCGTGTCAAATGTATTGCATTTACGCTCTTCATTTGAACATTTAACGTCTTAGACGTCGACAGAGACACACTAGAGTGTTTGTTGACCGGGTATTTGGGCAGAGCTCAAGGCTGGATCAAGGGGTGGGAGAACACGACTGTCTTTGCGTGAGAGTGTGTAAATGTCTTCGGTCAGAGCCTTGATGTCCTCCGCTTGAAGCTCAACGATTTGTTGCAGATTCTGGAGGTCCTGCTTGTCGACGAGATGATGGCTGTTTACCTGTTCAACAAACACACACACACATTCAAATAGCAAACGCGGCATTAACCGAGGAACACAAAGCGCACACATGGGAAACAATACCATCTGACTTTTTTTGGACTGCAGTTGGAGATCAAGTGTTCTCTTCTGGCTCATGAGGAGGCACATTTCATGCATCTTCTCTGTATTCTCCTTCATAGTTTCGTTTAGCTCCTCTCTAGCCTTTATAACCTTTTCCTGGGACATACAAAAATAAATAAACATCCTTGTGTCCATTACTGACGTTATTAATGATTTAAACATACTTCCCATCCTTTGAGATCATATTCGTTTTTGATATCCTGTTCTCTGATTTCCTGTTTCACTTCCTCCAGCTTCCTGTTGCCCGACAGCGTACGTAGAACATCGAGATCAACCATCTTTCCAAACTTCATGAGCATTTGCTGCTTGCAACGGGTTTCGGATTCTGAAAATGGGGCCAGAAATTAGACTTCAAAATCAATTTAGCTGCTTTTTATGACAGATGCAAATTATTTTCGAAGAACATAACTGATAACCCCTCACCCTTTATCTTGAAGCCCATTTTCTTCAGGTCATATCTGAGCTGTTGGTGATGTAGCATGGCTTGCTTATAAAGCTCTTCCTGTTCATTCTTCTCCTGATGAAGTTCTTTTATGCGTGTCTGCAGACGCTCCAAATCTCCTGTGTTCAGTACTAAAGCCAAGTCCAAATCTCCAGGCAAAAGTCCATTTATCACGTTTTCTATCTGCTCAAAAATGTGATGTTTGTTGAATTATAAAGACAATCAATATGTGTTTTATGATTCTTGAAATTTAACTTTTTAGTTCGTGTCTGATCGGATGGGTTAAATGCAGAGAAAAAAATTTCCCCATGAGGGACTAATAAAGGTTCAATTATTATTATTATTATTATTAAATAGTTTCCACACCTGGTGTATGCGGAGAGGAACTACCACATCCAACTCGTTCATTCTTTGCTGTTTTTCTCGGTTGATCAGCACCAGAGCATTCTCAGCATCCTTACAGTTGTTCTGCACAATCTGTTCCTGCAAAATCACAATTAATACAGTATCTGCTTTGAAAAGATGAACAAAATGAGAAGAAAAAGAAGTCCTCTCACTTTCTGAGCCAGTGCATCATATTCCTTCTTCAAACTCTCCAGACTTCGGGCATCACTCTGAAGCTGCTCCTCGATGTCCAGGCGATGTTCACGCAATCTCAGCGTGCTTTCAAACAGATTCGGATCACAGTCTAGAATCAGAAAATAATTTCTAAGGTAAGTGGCTGGATATGAACCATCTCTGTTGTAAACATCTTACTTTGTGGACACACATCTTCAACCATGAAAGCTTCATGTTCAGAGTCCCCGAGATCCTCGTCAGCCACGTCAGATTCCTCATCAGATTCTTCATCTGTCTGTTCTTCTGCCTCTTCTCGTTCACCTGCTGAGCATAAAAGTGAGTGCTAAACTAGATTCCATGTGATCCCACCTCATAGTTCTGCTCGTGAGATTCACCTTCACTTCCTGATTTTTCTCTGGTCTTCAGGCGACTGACCTGCTTCCGAAACACTGAATTGAGGAGTTCCTCAAACTTGTTGTCTTCCCCCAGAGAAGCCTGAAAGGTTTTGTTGATCTTCTTCTCTATTCCTTTGAGTTTCTGGATGCTTTTCTTCTTTACTTCTAGAAGCTTCTTACACTCAGACATCTTACCCTGACAAACACAAACATAATCGTGCTATGCGACTGGGAAAAGAGCTCTAAAATAAATTGAACTATTACCGTATATTGATTTTCCTCTAAGTTCCCCCTAAGATTTGTAATATCAAATAGATTTTTGTTACAGATGGCATTAACTCTACAATGTTTTACGTGTCCGGCTTTCACTTTTTTTTTTTTAACTGAATATTGTTAAAGAGACTCAAAGAGACTCCATAAACCCTTTTTTTTTTAAAAGAAACTGACAAAACTATTTTTCTAAAAAACGTAGAGACAAAAATAATTGATCACAGTTGGATCAAATGCGATTTATAGACTAATGAAAAGAGTGCATAAAAAAAAGTTGTTTTTAAACTTTTTATTAAACTAAAAATGGATTAACACTCGATTTCAATTATAGAATAATTGCACAACAAAGGGTTTTAGAGCCACAAGGGTTAATGGGATTCCCCCTGACAACACACTTCCGCTTTGGGTATAATGTTAGGACAGAATCCCAAATTGGGGCCAAACTCCTAAATATAAAGCTGGTTCTTCTGCATGATGCGAAATTGAAATAAATCATCTTGCACTTTACTCAATACATAAGCAACTCACAGTAACGTCCTGCTCTTCCTGCAGAGCCGTCCTCATGTTGTCCTGCAGCATCTGCTCTCTGGTTTCATACTCGTTCAGAAGCAGCAGCTCCTCAGACAGAGTCAGGAGTCTCAGGTCGGCCAGTTTCAAGTGCACATCCTGCTTCTGCTTCTCATGACGCAACAAGCGTAGTTCAGCATCAAAACGCCAAATGACCTCCTCCATCTGCGGAGTGAAGAACAACATTGAAAAAAGACAGAACTCAATAATATCGTTTCTAAACGCTTTTCCATTTTAGGGTCAAGGAGAGCAGGAGCCAATCAAAGCAACTCTGGGCCTGAAGGTGGGACTAGATTGACGGCGAGCCAATCACAGAGCTGGACACACTGCCCCTTACATTCACTATCACTCGCTACGGGCGATTTTGTAGACTGTGGTTCTCCTGACCACATAATTTTGGACTGGAGACCAACACAAACATAAGGAGAACATCTAACACACTCAGCAGAATGTGATGCTAATAACATCAAAAGATATTGAGTTCTATTACCAGTGATGTGGTTTCAAAATAATTGTGATGCAATATATATGTGACTTGGGATTAAAGCCTCTACTGTTACTGTAAGTTTGAATGTTTGTGGAGGATCTTGCCTGCGCGAGAACTCTATCCTGAAGACTGAGCGCTCGTATTATCTCCACTTCTCTCATCTCTTTTTCCAGCTCCGTGAAAGCCTCGTCCCGCTCAGACTGGTAGGCCTCAACAATCTCCACGTGTGTCTTCTCCACGTTGGCGACCTGTGTTTGTTTTTCAATCAACTCCAAGATTCTCCGTTCCCCCTCTGGCTTTTCATCCAGGCCTTCTGAAGCGATCTTGGCTCTTAAATTTGAGAATTGCTCCAAAGTGGCTCGAGTGTATCGGTACTTCCTCTCTGGCGTTTCTTCTGGCATCATGACGGGCAACCTTGGTGCCGGGCGACGCTTCTCAACTGGCAAGTGCTTCTGGATCCGCTGAAGCTGCTCCAGCTGAGAAACCAGCTGAGAAATGATCTCCACCTTTTTGTCCCTCAGTGTCAGCAGACGTTTGTTCATCGCAGATTTCTTCTCAAAAATCTGCAACGCATCAGACAAGCCTTAGATTCACGCGCAAAAAAGTTGATGATGCAGTCAATTTTGGATACTTTTGGATTAATCTGGAAAGCAGCTTAACTGAAACTAATTCTAAAAGACTAGAAAGAAATTCAATAACAAAAACGCAATAATATTTTAGTACGTATTTGGGACGAAATTCTGCTAAACGAGAGAAGAAAACGCAGAGCACAGAGAACACAGAGATAGACAAGTACATGCTTAGTTTCACCAGAAAAACAGTCTTTGGCTCCTGGTGGAACGAATCTGACTGATCTGATATTATTCTCTGAGGTGACTCGCTGATATCATGTCATATATAGGATTCATTCACCATGTTAGATCTTTAAGAAGGTCTTTAAACCGCGAAATGCGAAACATAGTGTTCATTTTGGACATAAGAAACTGTAGTTCTTTTAAGCTTGCCATACAGTTAAACGTCCTGAGTTGCGTGTGTGTGTGTGTGTGTTTTCCGCACAGGCAAAGAACATTTGCACGACAACTTTTTAATAGAGCTATGCGTCTACTATAGTGAAGTAGTATGGATCTGTACCTGTGTATTTTACCTTCATAAAGTTCACGTTTTTATTTGTGTGTATTCTCGTGTGTGTTTACTCATTGACCCGTGAAACAATACAACAAATACGCACTTCGACAAATTTGGCCATAAAAGGTCATAATGACATTATATGCTTTTATATTTTGGCGAACATGTGGCATGTCATTAAAATCTGAAAAGCTGGATAATTGGCACAACGATCCAGTCTGTGTCTCGATTGGCCAGAATCAACAGTATTCTACTTCAATTTAATTCAACTTAGCCTCATCAAACCTTCTTCTCAAGCTCCACTAGCTGTGATTTCTTCCTCTCAACATTCATTCGCAGATGCTCAGGAACGACGTAGTCCCTGGCTGACTTCAGTTTGATGTCGCCGATGCTTTCCCTCGCCAGGC
Source organism: Paedocypris micromegethes (assembly GCA_028031935.1). Classification (NCBI taxonomy): domain Eukaryota; kingdom Metazoa; phylum Chordata; class Actinopteri; order Cypriniformes; genus Paedocypris; species Paedocypris micromegethes. Next base: position 4,718,760 of record CM051498.1, read on the forward strand.
GAATGGCTTCTAAGTCTTTCGGGTCCTTGTAGTCCCAACTGGGCTTTGACTCGTATCTAAAAAGTTCATAAAATCCATAATAAAAAGACGTGGCCCATGACCCCTGCGGGAGACGCACTCACAGTTCGGCCCACTCTTTTTTCCGGTTCTCGATCTTGAGCCGAGCTTTCTCCGCTTTCTCGGCAGCTATGCGGAGTCTCTCGGCTTGTCTGCTGCCCAGTTTCCCGAACCTGATCACTTCAGGTGGCTTCACATCATCTGCCAGCAGCCCATCATTCGCCGCTGGGTGAGGAGAGCAAAACACGATGTGAAGACCCACTTCAACAAGACAAGGACCGGATCTAGTCTCACGTGAAACTCCACTGGAGTCTTTTTCCGCTTTGCTGGGCAGCTGCTCCTTCTCCACACATCTGGATGGAGGAAGGGCCGATCCGCGCGGATGCAGCTGCAGGTACGTCAGAACAGCTGGAAGCGTCGCCGGCCGGTAGCTGGAGATGGAATGATCCGACTCAAACGCACAGACCGTGACCGTGTCCTGTCCCACCGACTCGAAGAACCTATGGAGGCGTCAGCAGAAAAGATGGGAGTGAGAAAGATAACACATGTGTTTCGTTTTGTAGATTTTGGTTTGCTCACATCTGGACACATTTATTGTAAAATAATGGAATATGTCATGTACCTGGATGTTTCTTTTATGTATTTATGCACTTATTCTTGTATGAATTATTGTGCATACGTGTCGTCTGATTGATTTAATCTGTTTTGGAGTTTTGTTGTATATTTGCGCGTGTGCGAGAATTGTTGTTTTTTTGTGCTAGAACAAAGTTAATGTATGATACTTAATGTATGCACGTACAGTATGTGTGTGTGTGTGTTTCTAATGTATCTAATGTGTAACATTCAATATCCACGCAATATTTTTAATAATTTGTGTAAAATGTTGTGTAAAGTTTTCATCATCCAGTTTATTAATACTGTACAATAAGCTTATTTATATTAAGAGTATGTATGTGTATTATTGCTGCTGTGATTGTAAAAATGTCTAATTTGTGGGACAAATAAAGGGTCTGTCTGTCTGACTGACTGTCTGTGTGTCACTCTGTCTGTCTGTCTTTCGGCCTTTGTGTTTGTCTCCGTGTGTCTGTAAATGGAACGGTTGTAAACGTGTCTACATATTCTGGAGTTTTTTCAGCGCGATGCGACTCTTCTCCTCCTCCCAGGCCATTTCTTTCCTGACTTCCATCACTCGCTCTTCGGTGTGTCGTTCAATGTTCTCACGGAAGCAGGGGTCCAGTTCAAACTCCTGCAGTAGATAAAACACGGTCATCTCCCAGAAACCAGCAGTGATGCGCATGAGATGCGTGTCGCACCGAGCGATGAAGGCGAAGGTGTTCCGGAATGGACTGGTTCTGCTCCAGTAACGCTTGAAATTGTTTCTGTAGTTCCAGAAGCTTCTGACGCGTCTCTTGTTTCCTCTGTTCTGCTTTCTGATGTATGCTGTCCAGCTCCTGCTTCTGTCTCGCTGCTTCTACGCTGCTCACACACACACAAAACCAATCTGTGTTATCAACGCCTGATCAGGTTTTATGGATTTAGTCTACAAAAAGAAAATTAAATGAAACGTTTCCTCAATTATAGTGAAATCTTTTTATTTTGCTATAACTAACAAGTTATAAAGTGGGAATATGTTCTAAAACGAATGTTATATGTGAAATGTGGCATTTAATAACGTCATAATTATCAAACATAAATACATTTAGTATTTTAGTTAATGTGGTATGGACAGAGAGACAGATAGAGAGGGGGAAGAGAGAGAGAGAGATTAATAGACAGACAGACAAATAGATAGAGAGAGAGGGGGAAGAGAGCGAGAGATTAATAGACAGACAGACAGATAGATAGGAAGGGAGGGAGTGAGGCAGGTAGATAGATAGACAGACCAAGTACCTTGACAGACAGATTTCAAAATGATACATTTACCATAACAAACCATAGGATTTTGAATGAAAAATTAAAATGAAACAAGTCAGTTACATTTTTCCTATTAAAAAAACAAAAATCAGAAAAGTCCTCGGCTTGAGATTACCTTAATGCAGTCGGATCTTCTATGTCCTGGGCCATTTTTTCCATCTCCAGTCCGACCTGTTTCAAGGTTCAGAAGGTGATGAAACACAAACGGCAGATGCTTCAGAGGTCAAGAGAATCTACCCGCGGCGAGGGCACGGCGGCGCGTGTGTGCTGGACGGCCTTGTGGAGCTCCTCCGCTGGCAGGAAGCTGAAACTGAAGATGTTCCCGTCCTCTCCGCCTGTGAGTACGAACGCGTCGTCGTAGCTGCAGCGGACATGGCGGACATGACCGCACTGATTGTCATGGATGCTGAGGGCCCAATAGGCCTGCATGGAGATCAGGTCACGGTTCTGTACTGAGTAAGCACGAATGCTTCCGTCTTCCATCCCACAGAACATCAGCTGCTTGCTGAGGCTAAGGAAGAAATGCTAAGTCAATAAAACTGTAAGCGCATTGAGAATAAAGCGCAAGGATTATTATTACTTAAAGGAGATCGTGAAAATAGAGTTTTGGTCTGAGTCTGCCACCGGGATGAAGGAGAACGGCTCATCTCTCCTCGCTGAGGGTTCATCACTCACATGTTCAGGAAATTTGCAGTGGTACAGAAACCCTGAGTCGTAGCCATCCTGAAAGAGAGATGATTGCAGTGACATGGATTGTCGAGTCGTGCGGTGTTTCTCTCACTCTCGTACCATTGAGATCCAGAAAGACCCCGGAGCGGAATAAAAACCACAGAGCAAAGAGCTGGGTGGTGATGGGATGTAAAGCGGTTCTTCCTCTTCCTCATCCAACACCTCTTGATGTTCCTCATCATGCGTCTGCAAAAGTTCTTTCTTGGCCTGCCGGAGCGCAACCTCTTCCTCTCGCTTTAGAAACACAAATGCTCATTCTCATTATACAGATTATAACAGGAACCATTAATTAACCATCTTTATCTCATATTATTTTCATTCCATTTACCAGTCATTTATCAGTCATTTTATGCCATTTACAGAATAAATAATCATTTACTTCCATTTTGTATTTTTTATAAAAGTTTTTTAACCCATGTACCATTTGTTAGATTAAAAATATCTGTACATAAAACAAAAAAAAAACTCGTTTCTTTTAGTATTTCACAAACATTGGAACATTTAATTCCAAATAACTCTTTTAATAAATTTATGAAACTTAGGCATCATATATCACCACAAACTACCATAAAATTTTCTATGACCTTTTGCTAAGTGTATTTTGGTACGTGGATTTTGCCGGTAAAAGTACAAGTGTATTACGGCAAGCTGAGTATGTTTAAATATTGCAGGGACTGATTTGCTTGTTGGTGTTTTTACCAATTTTGCCTATTTACATATTTATTATTTACGATGTATTTATTTATTGTTTATTATATGTTTTAGATGCCACAGATAAGCCACAAAATGACTAGAATTACCTACAAACTAATAATAAATTGATGAGAACAACCTATATTAACCTTTATTCTGGACTTGATGCTGCTGAAGCAGAAATGCCTGGTGAGAAGGTCCGAGAGCAGAAAGGATCTTCCACCGGATTTGGCTTCAGGATCAGGACACTGGATTTCCATGACGTGACCGTTCTGACAGAAGACTAGCAGGGTGCTGAGCTCCTTCATGGACATAGACACTCAACCCGTGAGGTTCTCTAACACAACCCACCACAAACAACCCCATCAGTTACTCACGTGCGAGTGTGGAGACCACTCAAGACCTCGCACGGGCCCCGGTACCCAAACAAACCCAATTGGCTCGTACGGTTCCCCAACCGTGAAGAAGAAGACGGTGCTGTCTGCACTCTGAACAGAGAGAAGATATGAAATCCAACACAAATCCCACTCACGTTTGATCATCTCATACCCCGGTAGCCATGATCCTTCCAGATCTTTCAAAAGCAATGGCCGTCACTGGTGCATCGTGGGGTTTGAGGGTCAGAGCAAGGCGAAGTTCGGCATCTCCGAAGCGCTTACGCCCAGCCACCGCCGTCAGCTTTAGAGGATCATACAGCTCCAAGAAACGCACCACGCCATCTTCAAAACCCACCACCAACGAACCGCCGTCAGTATTCACCTACAAACAGGAAGTTGAAACCTATCTAAAATCTATTTTTTTATTATATTTTATCTTACCATGTCTGGTGCCCAGGTCAGGGATGTTCCTCCCTGTCTGAAGTGAAGAACCGTCAGTTCTTTCTTGGACAGGAAATCAAAAATCCGGACCGTGGCTGAGCGGGAAGAAAAAAAACATCAATGCATGTCACGGAAAAGTTGTGTGTGATCTGTGAACTAAATGTACAATCTAGTGTAGTAGTGGCCATGAGGTGGCTGCTTCCGGAAACATCCATGCCCTGAATGGCGCCAGCGTGGAATGAGAAGAGACACTCGGGATCTTGCGTCTACAAATCACAATTGATTCCTATTATACTCCATCCTTTTTTATTTTCTTGTTCACTTTTAGATGGAAGGGTGGAGCTAAACTCAGAATTTTTAACTGTGCCCTGATTGGCTGCCAACCAAACCACATCTCAGAATAAAGCAACATTTACTCAACAGCCAATGAGCATCAATATATAAAAAAAAAATAATTAGCAGCTGATCAAAATGACTCACAAAGTTGGAGAATGAAAGATCCAGTTTCCAAATCCCCCCATTTGAGTCCTGTGAGACAGACAACGTAAAACATCTACATGCTTCGGAGAAATCAGAGGTTACAAGACCACAAACCTGAGCAAACCAGACCGAGGTTTCTGAGGTGGAACTCTTGACCATCGAGCACAATCTGACCTTGTGACCTAATATCATCTCATTCATTGGTTCCATCTCAAACAGGCCGCTCTCGTCGACGGCATCGGCGGCATCTATGGCTTCTAAGTTCCAGCCCTGAAATACATGACCTGGGACTCAAATTGGACTACCCAAAACAAATTTCGACTTTGTGTTGCAGTATCAATTAATGATATATATATATATTTCTGCAAGTAGAAATTCCAGGGTTCAAGCCATCAGTCACATGGGTATGTACTAAACAAAGTGATTTATGGGAAAAAATAATTTAGCGCCATCTAGTGTTCAATTGACTTAAACATTTCAGACTTTCGATGACTAGTTGTCAAATTACAAATGGTCTTTTTTTATAAATGGCGGCTGTGTATAGCAAACTTCATGTTTTTCAATCGTTATGAATTGGAAGTGCTCTACATCAATTGCAATCAAACAAAAGTTTTTGCTCAGATTTATATGCATTACTTTTTTCAAGTTTTGAGTTGATAAATTGTCCGGTTCAAATGTTAAGGCCTGTTGAGTAAACAGCACATCTTACGTTACAAACTATGTATATCATTTAAACCAAATGTCAATATTTACGTTTTTTAATAATTATTGACAAGGAGACGCCCTATATTCATGCTAATTAGCATAATGATTATGGTAAATAACAGTTGGGATTCCAGCCATTAGGGCTCCAACCCTAAAATATAGCACCGTCTACTGCACGTACTCTGACTGCCCCATCAGAGCCAATGGTCAGCAGTTCTCCATCATCCAGGCTGAACTGACAAATGGATCCCGAATGACACGGCCGTCCGTCTTTACGGCAAATTTCCACCTTTATCAGCCCACCTTCCCAAAGGAGCATATTTCCCCACTCTGATCCTGACACAACCTGGAAGAGTCCAAAAAGCCGGTTTAGTCATATTTTTCATTAACATCTAAAACACCAAAATTATGGATAATCTAAAAGAGGAGTGTAAAACCTTGCCATCAGACAGCTCCAGATATCCTTCAATGTCTGAAACCTTCGTCTTCCCAAATCTTCCCTGCAATCCCTCCAACCTTAAACCCGTCTGGGTCTTAGCCATGTTCCAGAAGCTTATAAATACAAAGTTCCAGCTGATGAACCTGTAGTGATTTTACTACTGCACAGTAACCAGTCCCTCCACAATGTCATTATATATATTCAGTACATATCCGTATAAGAAAGTGCAGAAGTGTATTTTTTACATCCCTAGACATCATTTATCATTTGAATAAACACTTATTCTCTTTGAACTAGATGTCAAAAATTAAATGATTACATTATTACGATACTAGTAGATTACCCTACTACTAAAAACCTAGAATGTATCTCATGGTCACTCTTGCACGTACTCAGCCATTACAATTAAAGTGCACTATTAATACGTGTATTACAGTACGCAGGTGCTGGACATTCTAGACGGAGTGATTTGTGTCCGAGTTACACGTATACAACCGACTTTTTATGGATTTTGCATTAAATTCAGCTATGGCAAGAACGGAGGGACTGAGAAATTGATCCAGATGTGCGTACCTGATGTGTCCGGATCCAGATGTAGTGAGCTGTCCCACGCAATCCGAAAAGGTGACCCTGTACACGTCCCGAGGGAAAGCTTTTTTGTTGAGCATCACTTGTTCTTGTTTCCAGTCCCATATGGTGAACATGTGGTCCGGAGAAGCTCCCACGCTTGCCAGTAACGTCCCGTCGCGGCTGAAATTCACTGCGCTGTACGAGCGGGCCGTCCCACCTTCACGTGTGGCACAAAGCATTAACCGGAAGCCTCGGGACACTTCGTTTATCTCACTGAGCACATCTACTGACCTCTGAGAATCCTGTAGGGCTGCAGGGAGGGAAACTCATAAATGATGATGTAGGGATGATAGCCTTTCTCCGCCACTGCAAAGTACTGCTTGCTGGGGTGAGGCTTGGAAAAGAGAAGAGGATGACGGAAACTTCTAGAAACTTTGAATTAACAATGTTCTGCGACGTAAATACTAATACGGAAGGATATGGTCATAATAAAAGTGTGTACTCTACAGTCAATTCCGCTTAACTGGGACACATGACAAGCTGATCATTAAATATTGTTCACTTATTTGGGTCAAAATTATGCTTATTCGAGACAAAAAACGCACAAAGAAAAGTTTTTTTTAAAAAAGTCTCATCTTTAAATTGGATATAATGGGCAAATTGATCCCGTTTCAGTCTTTACAATTAACCGTAATCGACTTTTAATTGTCATTATAATCTTTTATCCAAAGCGACTACTAAAATAGGCTACAGTAGATATAGACACAGGCTACAAAAACTTATTACACTTATTAGACAGAACAGCATGTCAGTCAATGGACACAAGACAATTTTTTGTCAGTGTTAAGGTGCTGGTGAAAGAGCTCAGTTTTTAGTGCTTTTTTAAACGTTGAGAGGGTTGTATATTTTCTCACAGGAATAGGTAAATTGTATAATCATTGTATAATGCACTATTATAATGCACTATGTATAATCAATAATAATTGTATCAAATTGTATATTGGTATAATCCTACCATAAATGCAGCAATGCCTCCTCCACTGCTTGATCGAATGTAACGCTGATTTTTTCTGTGTAGGTCCAAAAGAACCAGAAGATTTCCAGCTATGAAGGCCAGGGTTCTCTGGTCCAGAAGCTGCAGGTTTGCCCTCCGGCCACACTCATAGCCAAATGAATGTCTGCAATCGTTTTCAGGAGATTCAGCAGAGTGAGACGGATTCAGAATGGATTAGACTTGGAATGGTCGCTCTCTCTGACAAAGTGATGGTAAAGGATACGAGAGGTGCAGTAGGTTCTGGGGGATGCTGGAGTCTCGAGTGATGAAAGGTCTGGACTGCAGATCATCATACGAGTAGAACATGTCTTCTGGAAGTAAACTCTGCTGTTTTTCACCTGGCTTTCCATCACACTCCTCCTGGCTGTATGCTGTCTCTGAAAGTAAAGTTTAATTTTGTTACATATTTTTCTCGACTTAAAAAGTGTTACTATTTTTTTTTTTAAGCCGCAGTCACCCAATTGAAATTAATGTAATTTTTTCCAACAGTCACAATCTAGCATGAAACAGGTGTTCTGAAAATTCCTCCTACAGCTCAGAAGTTCCTACACTTATGTCACTGTTCAGCTGTTCACGTCAAAACTGAATACTAATATAAATAAGTACAATATCGTGTGTACTGTTATAAGTGTCCATGTTCATTTAGTGCATTTATCGCGCACCGCGAAGGGTAAGAACAGCTGAGAAGTGACGTTTCATTAGCGCGCATGCGCAACTTGCAAGCTAGAAACAGCTGAGCAGTGACGTATTGTGGCGATCCGCTGCTGTGAGTGCTGTGCTGGAGCAGAGTCATGTTCTAACGCGCGTGTTACAATATATTGTACTTATTTATATTGGCATTCAGTTTTGGCGTGTTTTTACTCGCTTGCGCGGCGAGCTAGCTAGGAACAGCTGAGCCGTGACGTCAGTGTAGGAACTTCTGAGCTGTAGGAGTAATTTTCAGAACACCGGACGTCAGAACATTTGTCATATAATAATAATAATAATAATAATAATAATAATTGAACCTTTATTAGTCCCTCAGTGGGGAAATTTTTTCTCTGCATTTAACCCATCCGATCAGCCACGAACTCGGAGCAGTGGGCATACCACACAGTGCGGCGCCCGGGGGGCATGTGGGGTTCAGTGTCTTGCCCTAGGACACTAATTAGTTGTAGAACTAGTATAGATTATGTATTGGACAAAAATTCTCTTATTTGATTAGTGTGTGATGTGACATTAACAGATATTGTTGGCTTATTTCTATTGTATAAATGCTCGTTGATTCTGTTTGTGTGCCTTTGAGGATAGTGTCTCCTGACTGCTTTGTTTTTGGGCTAGTTTGGCGCTAGCACGTGTGCGTGCGTGAGCGCGCGCGGTCTCGTCAGTGTGAGCACAGTTCTTTTCCATCTTTTTTTGTCTTTGAATATTGCTGTTTTGATAATAACAAATTTGATACTATAATTCCTATTATAGATGTGGATTTGGTCAGATGCTTTTAAATGTTTGTTGACTGATAAACCATATTTAAAAAACAACACTAGTGTATCTGAAAAACGTTAAATGCTTGTTTAAAATAGTGTCACGATTTAAGCATAATGTTACCTTTCAAAAGAGTTTCAACCGAAGGAGTTTCGGAAGAATCCATCCTCGCCGGAGAGTGTATTGCCCAGCAACTGGGGTAAACTTCGCAATGCATTGTGGGAGGTGTAGTCCGTGCGACGATACTCGGTAAATCGCTTAAAAGAAATGTATTGTTCTCTTATTGTATTGTTCTCTTAATTATTCGCATTACATTTTACTGTAATTTTACCATATTACTCAATAAGGTGAATTAAGACGTAATGTAAGTAATGTTCATTTTAAGAATTTGAGTATGCCCACGTGTTAAATAAAAACATCCAGATTTTACCAGATTAAACACACTTTTACTTGTTATTTTTTACATTTAGAATTAATCATAATTTAGAATAATATTGCTTTCACAGTCAATTGTTTCTTAGTAATGTGATTCCTTCAAACGTGTGCAATGCCGACACTTTTTAAAATTATTTTTAATATGTGCCACTAGAGGGCAACGCAGCACACAGTCTTGTTTCACACTTCATTATTCCAAATGTCAGGACGTCTATAGTGTCATGTGCCAAAGACTATAAACGTAAATAAGCAATGTCTGAAACCCACGACTTCGCAACACACACCCAGTCATCCGAGGTTTTTTTGTTAAATTTATAGCCGAGTCTTTTCATTTGTCAAACATGAGCAAACTCAGCTGCTCACACAAACCAGCGCATCATTCACAGTGACATGCCTGAACACAAGCACATAAACATAATGCGGCCGTACATCAGCACACACACATAACCACACACACGCATCATGATACATCTGAAATGACCTTCACACGCACACAGAAGCTTTGTCGCGATCCAAGTACATACACATTGACGTTTGCACGCAATGCAGAACAGACATTTCGATTTGGTGGTCATCTTGTGCTCACTTAATAGTAGTACTTAAGTTTTATCAAATGTAACACATTTTTACTAAATTTGACATTTTGACCTTAACGTCTATCTCTCTGTTTGATCATTAGACAAGTTTCTTATCATAGCTTTACAATACGTACACGTACACGTACACGTACAGGATAGATGGATAGACAGTTTGATGGACAGACAGGATAGATTGATTGTGTGGGAGGGGCCTAAATGACTCCGCACGTGACCTCAGTGCAAACACAGGTGAGTCAGCTCAGTTGTGCTCATGACAGTCATCTATAGAGTTTAGAACAATTCAGCGACAGCGACGTGACCCCAAACAATCGTGAAGAGGAGGGGAAGCAAGTTTTTCAGAAACAAGCGGAGGGAATTAAATGAGCTGTTTACCACTAAAATCAGAGACGTGCCTCCAAATGAGCTGCTCTCCGCAGATCGCCACTGTCTTCTGACAGACTAAGCTCGCGCTTAGCAGTCCAAATTATCTAAAGCATACATTTCTCTGAATAAATATGCAAATTATGTTATTGTGCAGTGGGTTTAATTTCTTCTTTGTGCTTCTTTCAGCTCCGCCCCCTGCTGTGAAACTTAATTAGTGTTTGCGCTGGCGAGCTGACACCGTCACTCAGATTCCGCTCACAATCATCTATGAAAAGGAATTAAAAGCAGAACGCGGCGATATGTCTGAGCGCGCGGGTCTCTGGGAAATAAAAAAATAAAAAAAAAAAACAGGCCGGCCTGTAAAAAATTCATTGCCCGAGCGCTCGCTAACTAGCCCGCACAGCAGGAGTCCTGCTTTGATTCGTCTCTTGTTTGAAAAAAAATCGAACAATTACAGCGGCGAGCGCATCCATATGTAATTCCGCGACTATTCTAAGCCTTGAATCCACTTTCCCTCGCCACCGCTGCCCAGCGCTCGATATGATGCTGAAGTTGTGCAGCATCTGTCTTCAAGCAGTGTGTGTGTGTGTGTGTGTGTGTGTGTGTGTGTGTGTGTGTGTACGTGTACATTCATGATTGTTGATGTATCTGTTTGTCGGTAAGTGTGTGCACATGTCTTCTTGTGTGTACGTAAATGCATGTTTGTGTGTACATCCATGTTTTTTATTTATCTGTGTGCACATACATGCATGTGGGTGCATACATTTGTGTCCTTACCCATGTGTATCTGATTACATGTGTTTGTGCACATGGCTAAGTAGATGCAACACAGGTGTACAGGATGTGTGTGTGTGTGTGTGTGTGTGTGTGTGTGTGTGTGTGTGTGTGTGTGTGTGTGTGTGTGTGATTGTGTGTAAATGTGTGTGTGTGTGAGTGTGTGTGTTAACAGCGAGCAGCAATGATGTGCTCTGCGGGGGGTAAGCTGCCTCATAAATCTCTGGATTTTTGCTCTTTCATGGAGGGTCTGCAACAGGAATGATAATGAAACATGAGAGACACTGTCCCTGTCTATCACACGCACACACACGCACACACACAAACACCCTGTATCTGCTCAAGACATCTCTGCTCCAAGAAATTGTTTTGTGAAATTGCCAGACTAATAAAAAGATTTTGCAATATGCAAATACATCTGTATGCAAAAAGCATTTACAATTCAGATGTGCCGTTATCAACTTAATCCGTGTTGGGTTTGGGGTCGCAGAGACCCCCGGAACATCATATTAGCTTGAGATATGTATTTTCATTCCTATTAATAGCATCAGGAATTTGCTTTCTGAAATTAACGTCGAAAAACTCTTCAGGGCTGTCGGATGAAGAAACACGTGATTACATGATATCAATGAAAATTCAATGGAATTACCATTTTATAAACTTCTTTACAGTAAAAAGTACTAATATAATTTATCTGAGACTGTTCAGTGTGTCTGACTCAATCAAACTTATATATTTGATGGAATATATCAATGTTGCAGAAGTCAAAAATAATTCAATAATCAGCATATATAAACACAACAAGCATAACTTATGAGATTAGTTAAAACATAAATTATCTTTCTGATCATTCAAGTGATCTGCTTTAACTGAGATGCTTCATACAGTGAATTCACACACACATTATTATGTATTTGTGTGTGTCTTCCATTGTGAGAGTGTGTGCATGTGAGTATGTGTGTGTATGAGTATAGCATGTGTGCATTATAGTGTGTGTGTTTGTGTGCGTGTATTTGTGAGAAATTGTATGTGTGGAATCCGCATGAGTGCTAGTGTGTATGTGCAAGAGTGTGTGTGTGTGTGTGTGAGAAAATATATGTCTGTGAATGGGTATGAGTGCTAGTATGTATGTGCATGAGTGTATGTGTGTAAATGTGTATGAGTGGTAGTATTTATGCGTATGTGTGTGTCTGTACGAGTGCGAGAAAGTGTATGTGTGTGAATATGCGCATGAGAGTGTAACTATGTGTGCGTGAATGGTTTTGTGTGTTTTGAGTGCGAGTACAGAATGTGTGTATGTATGTGTGTGTGTGTGTGTGTGTGTGTGTGTGTGTGAGTGTGTATAAGAGCTAGTATGTATGCGCATGAAAGTGTGACTATGGGTGTGCATGAGTGTGTGTTTGAGTATGTGTGTGTATGTGACCATGAATATCTTATGAACAAATATCAATTTTTATAGATCGTTTCTTCTTAAATAAGAGGAAATGATCAGCTCTTCTTCTACAACACTTTGACGCTGTTTGTTTCCAAACTCTAAAATGTGCCATCTTTTGAGTTTCCACATGCTTCTCGGAGGGTTCGAGCTTCCCAGTGACGGGACAGATTTGCTTCGGCGTGGCAAGTTTGGGAGGATTTTCTGGCTGCGAATCAGACGGTTTTCACTCACATCATTGTGAACGTGAAGCATGGAAAGTGATTCAACGCCGCACTGACAACCGAGTCGAGCTGACGTGTGAACCAAACGCATCTCAGCGCGTCGCGTGATTTCCCGACATCGGGTCGGAAACAAAGAACAATTCGATTCAAACTGAGTTAAAACTATACGACTGAAACAAAATAAATAAAACTGAATAAATTATGAAAATGGAGAAAAAGATACAATATGACTGAATGAAAAAATAAATAAAAATGACACAGTTTTGACCTTTCATGCAGAACAAAGCCTCAGCTGTGTCGACATGCCTCAAAATACGTCAATCGATACATTCTGCAATAAAACGTTCACCGACACGTCCCGACTTACAATAAAATGCTGCGGATTGTAATTTTAAGACACCGCAATGAATAAAGTGGCACGCAAAAATACAGGATTAAAAATCTATCTGCTCAAAGGAAAGGCCGGAAGACAATGGCGCAGAAGAACGTGAGCTGGACACAGACAAAGGCCAGAGCGATCGGGCCGGCCGGAGCGAGGATACCCGACTGGCTCTTTTGTGGGGATCTTTGCAGAAGAGAGTCACGCTGACAGCAGAAAGAGAGAATGGCAGTCGGGCTGTATGAGGGCAGTTTAAACCCTTTAGTCCTGCGACATTACTCTTCTTCTGGGACCCGAGCATTTCCCTAATCCACTCGCTCTGAAGCCACCGACCGGCCCGAACCCCATAATGCACAGCCGCCTTTAGGCAGCGGGTCATTAACATGATATTAGGTTGCAGTGTGTGTGTGTGAGTGTGTGTGTGTGTGTGTAATGTTGGTTTATCCAGCATGTAAGCCGCTCTGGGCCTTTCAGTCTGAAGAGATCCAATGTGACTGTGTGTGCAGCCGGGAAATACTTCACACACACTTTCTGCGATGTTTATAAAAGAAAAGCCAATGTAGATACGTATTACAGACAATTGGCTAATGACGGAACAGTTTCAAGGCTGTGGGTTCTAATGCCAGAGAAAAAGTGCGGGTTTGACTGTAAATGCAATTTGGGTCGCACAATTTACATAATTGTAAAAAACATATCTACATATATTATTATGAATTATAATCAATATGCATTGCATTCTGTATGAGAACGCTAAATTTATATTTTTTTATAAACTTTGATAAGACATTATAGATTTTATAACTCAAACACTGTGTGTTTTGCAGCATGTGCTTTAATAATGAAAAAAATGTGTGTGAAACTGTGAATTAGACGTGTTAGATAAACATAATATAATAATTATAAACATAATAAATTGGATTAAAATTACTTTTTTGCTTTAACTTGATATAGAAAAATGCTAAATTCTAAATGTATTTGTCTTTACAGTAATTCCCCGTCCGGTGCTTTATCTGTCAGGCTGTGGACAGTTTCTTGGGCCGGAGTTTGCAATCCAAATGTTCTTTTAAAGTGATATTAAATGTCTGTTTTTTATATGGTTTTTCTTAGCTAAGTAAATCTCTTTCTAGCGTCCCCAGCTCCAGACCCTCGCTGTGCACAGTCGGGGGCCCTGAGCTCCAGCAGACACTGATTTCAGAAAAGAAAAGCTAAATCTTCCAGCTCCGCTTTCTTCTTTCAAAGACAGAGAGGAGCGAAGATGGTCTTGGGCTTTTCGTTGAGTTTATTTGGGTTTGTTTTATATGAAATGTAGATCCATCTGCATCCAAATGTCGACCTTGGATGGAAGCATTTGTATGTGAACGTATGAATTGCAGCCGGGGAAGAGGGAGGATTTCTGCGAATGCAAGCATCTGTAGGTACGTGTATGTGCTTTGCTATTGAGTTTGGGAAATATTTAGTGGGATTTTATCGGCGGTAACAGATTAGCTCCGTATCATTTACGCAAAACAGGCTGAAAATACAACGTGAGTTAGCGCGCTGGCTGCCTTACCGCATCGTTTCCCGCCGTGAGATGCAGTGCTGATGTTGACTTAGCTTTGGATTCCATTAAGAACACTGAAATGTTTGGTTCAGTGGAAGCCGTAATCTGTCACCGAAGGCCTGTTCCCACTTCATTTCTACACTCATCAGACATTTAAATGCAGGCCTAATCACGAGATTAGAGTTTAAACCAATGCGCTTCAAAAGTGAGGGGAAAAAAAACCAACGCATTGGCATTTTGTGGAAATCTGAGAGGTAGATTATTTCTAATCTGCTTTATTCTGATCCTTATCCAGCTGTAGCCTGAATCTATGTGCCGATATAGATTAAAATACAGTGAAGGCATGAAACAGGCGGTTTCCTTACGTGTTACAGTACATCAGCTTGCAATGATTACCAGGCTTTAGTAAATGAGGTGAGATGTGCAAACTATTATGGAATAAAAGGCTGTTTATAATCCCTTATATCCAGCGATAAAGAGCGTAAGAGACGGGTATTAGATTTCGGCCTATACTGCAGATCTAACTGTTCCAACCTCAAACTCTTGCATATCCAATTCTGAAATGTGCTGCAATTGTTCATTTCATTTCATTTCAAATTTCTGGCTTCAAGGTTTTATTTATTCACTTTTTTATGGAACAGTCTATTGTAGTTGATTATTTTACTGCACAAAACCAAAGACAACTAAATAAATACATCTGCTCACTTTAAGCAGATTAAATTGTTGAGGTCTATAACTTTGTCCTAACAGCTTTTTGTGAATTTAACAAAATATTAAATATTGCAAATAAATGGATCAATTACATTTGATTATATTTGAAAGAGCTGACATGGCTTATTTTAACTAAATATTTGTAACACTTTATAATAAAAACAGAACTTAATGAAGGTTTTAAAAATGTCTGTTGGAACAAAAATGTGTTCGATAAAGGTCTTGGTACATTTATTAATTCTACTTTTCTTGCAAACTCAACAAAAAAAAAAACATTATTCATTTTATATTTCATGCTAGTTATAAGTGTTGCATTTGAAAAACATAAAACTTTGCAAGATTTATTAATATACAACATTATTTTCACATCAATTTTGTAGTTAAAAATTACTTATGATTTTACAAATCTAAATTAGGATCTGGTGACTCAAATCAGTGCAGCAGCCAATCAGTAGCAGCCGTTGAGCAGCAGGTGATCAACTAACCAATCACAGGAGCCGAGCACTGACCTCAGCTGTGTGGCTTGTAGGAGTCAAAAATCCTGTAAGTTAGACACCAAAATAACAAACAATTCCCCAAATAATAATGATGCTCCCTTCCTAACACCCAAAATGGTTATATTACACAGTATAATTTTTAATTCAACCATAAAGTCTTTACACAATTTATTTTTTCAAACTATTGGTCAATTTAAATCCATGATAGAATAGAATAGAATAGAATAGAATAAAATAGAATAGAATAGAATAGAATGCCTTTATTGTCATTGCATCACTTGGTTACAATGAAATTGGGAATACTACTCTGTTTGGTGCAATACAGTAAAAAAAGCACACAGAATAAAAATGTAAGAAAATGTACATAGGATAGGCTAAAATATAAATTAATGATATGACTCATCACAAAATGTGAAAAAGCGAAGATAAATCATTTTTACTTATTTTCCAATTTTCTACAGAAAAATTTATAGTCCATTAATCCACAGAATATAGAGACAAAGAGTGTGTTTTGTGTGTGTGTGTGTGTGTGTGTGTGTGTGTGTGTGTGTGTGTATGTGTGTAGGTGTGTAGGTGTGCATGTGTGTGTATGACAGGTTTACGTTTCTACCAAGGTTGTGTTGACGGCATATAAAAGTGTGCTTGAGCATGGAATCTCTAATGTTTTTATTAAGAATATATATTTTCATATTTTATACTTCTGTTATGTCATACTTATGTCAAATGTATCAACACATACGTTTATGAAGGTGACTATTTAGTTTGAATTTAAAATTGATTATTACACTTTATTACATTAATTTTAATAAACTTTAATTATGAATTACCATGAAAAAAGAGGATCATCGTTGTGCTGTCTCCAATCAATAAAGAATATTTTTTCATTAATATTCAACTATTTCTATGCATCTAAAGTCGTGTGTGCAGACGTTAACAAAAATCTAAAATATGAAAATAGATTAATAACGAGTCTCTATAACAGATGATAAAAGTCTTGTTGAAAAGACATTTCATTAGGTATTAAGTAAGAGTGTTTGTCACTTTGCATCCCTTTTCATTTTGCCATTTCAAAAATCTTTAATATCCAGAAATAATTTTGTCGTCGCATAAACTGCACAAACCTCTTTAAGGAATTTAGCATAAATCTAATAAACAGATTTTATGAAATGAAGAATCCAAAGATAGAGAGACAAAAATATGTGTTCATATATTCCAATGCAAAAACAAATTATACAATATAATATTAATAAACATTACAAATATTCCCTTTTCTCTAAGTAAATCCTCCTGCTGTTCATTTTCTAGCATCTCACATTTAAAAACACTGTAAATTGATCACCATATCACTTTGGGATTTTGTCCCGAAAAATAGATTTTTTTTTTACAAAAAAAGAACAAATATTTCCACAAAGCCCTGTATTTTTTTCCAAGAAAAAGCATAATGTTTTTTTTCCCTTTGTGCCAGGTCGCTGTAGTCTTTTCTCACTGGCCACCAAACCATGCCTAATGGCTCCTGGGGAGAAGAGGCCCAGATCGCCGCGTCTTTTCCCCACAAAAAGAGCTTAGAAAACCAGACTTAAAATTTCAGGGTGCCACCCCCGCCAACCCACCCCTCCTGCGGCGCACATATGCCCCTCTGTCCCACCGGAGACGGACGGAAACTTGGGAAGGGATGCGACTGGGAAAGTGAATTTATATCGAGCGTACAGTAGCCTCCATTATTGATGTGTTCGTGTACGCAATTGAAGTTTTGGCTTCATTTAGATGCAAATCTTCCCCGTTTTGAGATGTTTCACCTTATGTTGGGTAAGATCAGACATTATTTTAAATACTCATGGTTTGTGTACGAGAAATTTATAATTTGAAGATGTCGGTGCATGTGATGGTCATTGAAAAGATTGTGGCTATAAAAGAGATGAATTTGGATGACAAAAAATGTTCGGTTATTGTGGTTTTCCATTAACTCACTGTAAAGTTTATGTCTGAATTTTTTCGAACAGTATAAATCAGACTTTCCTGCATTGAGTCGTCCAAATCAGATAGTGGAGCTCAAAGAGAAGATCAGCCATCTTGAGGAGGGAAACACAATAACAAATATTCATTTTAGTTCACGCTTTTTTGTTTTTTAGATTTTCAGAAAAATATTTTTGTGTTATTAACATAGCAACTGGCAGAATATATTCAATCATTTTGTTTGTACCATCTGATAGTTTATTTAGTAGAGCAGAGAAGATTCACAGCTGTTTTGTTAGGAGGTCGATGTCTTCGCCTGTTTTTTAGCTCTCTCTCACACACACACACAAACACACGCACGCACCGTTTTTTCACCTTTTAAGGTAAGAAGATGAAAAATGATTGATTTTCTGCTTGGTTCAATATGTTGTGGTTATTAATGATCCTGTAAAAAATGAAAATGAATCCAACGGTGAGGAAGCAGGCCGAGATCAAGGCCTGCAGAACGGTGTCGATTTTAATATTGCTGACATCGCCAGGAATCAATATGGATAATTTCCCGTCTTTTTTATTATTATAAACCAATGCGGTTGATCTCTGCGGCTAATCCTGTTTACAATAGGCCCAGTCGAACTGATTTCCTGCATGAAGAAACACAGTGTTGTTGTGCTACTTCTAAAATGAAGGAGAGAACAAATACATTTTTTGTATGCCATTTGATATATTTGAGTTTTTTTATGGTTTTTCCTTATTTTTCATGCTTACTTTTGATCACGAATAATTGACAAATTATTCACAATTACATAAATCATCATCATTACTCTGTAATTATGGCATATTTTGTAATATTATAATTGCATATTAACAATATTAAGAATATAATATAGTCGGGGTTGTAATGAACATGTAAATGGTTAATGTTTTATAAATTACTGTGATTATTTAGCAAATTAAATTGGCAGAAATAAGAAAAAGATTTTCATAAAATTCTTTGGATAAACAATTACGTTTTTTCTTGTACATGTAAATAATAATACAAGTTTTGTTTTTGCTTGTTAATTTTAACGTGTCAATTTACTGTTGAGCTAAATCGTCAATACAAAAAAATAATATTGCGTGAGAATCATATATTTCGACTATATTTTTTATGGATTCAATCCTAAACACACAGAAAAGACTTGCTTTCGATTAATTCTTTTGACCTTAATTTTTCGGATCACCAAGAAAATACACAGTAGTTTTGTTGCAGTAAATGTTGCATTTTTTTTAAATAAATAATGACATTAGAAAGTTTTTTCCATCCTATTTTATCATGAAATTTATGTGAAGCGATTTTTTGTGTTGTTTTTATTTAAGGTCACCGTGGCCATAATGCAAGAGTTCCTGTTTAGGAACGGGTCAAAGGGGCTGGACTGATGAAAAGCATGAAGCACTTAAAGTTGTTAAGGGCACTCCCACCATTCAGAGCCACTTATATGGCCACTCCCCAAAATGTGCACACACAAATACTATTGGAGGGTAATAAGTAAACACAGAGGCACACACACACACACACACACACACACACACACAGAAATGGCTTTATGGGACTGCAAAAAGGCTGTATAAAATAGGCCTGACATTTCAGATTAATTAATTTAAGTGGTGTGCAAAGTATCAATAATAATAATAATAATAATAATTATTATTATTATTATTATTATTATTATTTCAACTAAAACTAAGCTAATCATAACAATGTTCTTTTATAATAGTGAGATTTACATGTTTTATTAATATGATATCAAACTTCGCCTGAAACATTTTAGCTTTTCATAAATTGTTCTTTTTACTTTTTAGCATTTTCTGTTTATTAAAATAACAAACATTTGTCTAAAATAGCCTTGCTTTATCTTATATTTCTCATTTACAATTACGCATGTTGCATACTTTAATATTATAATAAAAAGCTTAAAACAGCGTGTTTTCATAACAATTTCTAAACACATTTTTGCATTTTATTATTGACAAAAGTATCTTTGTCTAAAATATTGTATTTTCATAATGTTTTTCATTAACAATCTATCGTTTTACATTATACCGGGTTTTATACCAATTGCATTGCATTGTAGTCCCGGGATGACAAATCCACAATCCTGTTTATTGAATTTGAGCGAAATCTGCAAATTAGCCTGTTAATTTTCTATTTAATGCATTTTGAGAATTTCAAAGAAATGTATTAGATGTGTAATGCAGATTTAGATTGTTTTGGTTTTGTTCAGGTCATCAGCAAAGACTGAAACCCCTGCCAAAGGTCATGGGTCATGACCTTTGGTGTCACTCACCACTCTTCGCTGATGGCCTGAGCAAATAAAATGTGCCTCTATTTGAAGCGTGATATTTCAGTTTAATCCATTGTCAGTCACTTGAGAAAGGTACCTGCAAGATGCATTTCCAAATTCAATTTTGGAATAACTTAAGACATTTATGTTTGTACTTCGGCTTTTTGTTTGTATACCATACAAAACATAAATACAATGTTGTTGGTGTCTGTTTTTACCATTTGCTGGCTAGTTTATCTTGTCAAGAACAAGTGATTATTTAATTAATATGTTGTAGAATTTCCTGCATAGTTTTTTTTACTTCTTTGTGATTTTTATATTATTTTTATTCCTTATAGTCGTTATCCGGTAGAATAAAAATATTTTCTTTTAACACAAACTAACTCGTCGTCACCGGTAGTTGAAGAGAAACGATGCCACCAGAACTAGAGCAGTGCCACTGTTTCAAGTAAAAAGGAATGTGTCTAGCACAATCCAAACTTTCTCAGGTTAATTTCAATTGGAAAAAAATGCCACTTAAATTGTGCAGCAGATGCCGAATTTCCCATTTTCCTGAGACACACGTTACCTTTGTGTTTCTGCTCCCAACGTCCCATTCAAGACACCCACATTCCAACCTAATGGACGCACCTCGCCCTTCCTGTACATTTCAAATCACTCCGCGCAAGCAACCTCATATGAGTCTCCACAAAAACAATAAAATATTGACCGGTAACGCGTAACATGTGGAATAGCTGTATGATTGTTAGCATAATATATTTGCAGCCAGCCCCTGTGGTTTTATACAGCTATAGCTGACATGTTGCTTCGCTCTAGTTTTTTGGGTGCGGTAGGATACACGAACCGCATTCCTACTATAAGATGTGAGTCTGAACGGCGCCATTTTGAGGTCTTGACTCACAGTTGTACTGACGGTTTGCGGCATCTCCATAGCAGGGGCACAGCTACCCATCCGGGAATCACACCGGCTGGCTTGGCTGTTTCATTCCTACTAGGAACGCGACATTTGGACGGATTTCACCGGCCAAAGAACGGGATTCTTCGCTTTCATAAAAGGTATCGCGTAACACGTGAACTGGTTCTAGTCAGTGTGGATTGTTGCGAGCATTGGGAGGATCTTCCCAGGGTTTTCCATGTTAGACTCGGCGCTCGATCTCGCCTTTCAGGGATCCGAACACCATTCGTAGGTGCTCTTTATTATCGTTTTTTACACTCTTTTAATTATACAGATCTGCGCGCGCACCGGCTTGTTTGTTTACGGCAGACCTCGAATGCGGGCTAACGTTTAGCCAACATTAGCTTTCATTCAGTTCAGTGGCTCGAGCAGTGAACCGCGACAATTCAGTGTTTAACCAGTTGATCTCAATCGATTACCATGAAATTAAACTGTGTCTACATGCGGTATTTTCCCCTAAAACAATTATCTAGATGAGCACTCTATAATATCCCCGTGATCTCGAAGAACCGCGATTAGTTTGTGTGGTAACTTCGTCAAAGTCTCCAGCTTTGGGTTTCGTTCAAAAGCTCGGTTTTATTGGTCTGGACGTGATGTCGGTGCACTTTTTCCCCGCATCGTTGCGTAACTTAATCAATAGGTAAATATGTAATTTACGCGCGTGATAACTTTATTTTTAAGTAGACCGTCGATCCATCGAACAATCGCGGTTCGACGACGTGGATCCTCCACGTCCGGTGTTTTTAGTTTGAATACCGTCGGTGTTCGTGTCCCAAACTTGTTTACGTGGCCAGATGTTTCGACGTTTGTGGGTTTGTCGCGCTTTACATAACAAACATAATTCGTCGATTTTCAACGTTCGTGAGTTAAATCTAAACAAAGGATCCATTCCCGTTGGCCGAATTCCTCCATGCTTTCAGGGGAGCTCGGGTTTCTTTGCTTTCGGAACAGCTGTTTCTCGCACTTTTTCCATACGCGCACACGTTAACGAGGCGGCGAGACTGACCCCAGATCAGCGGCTCGTGTGGGCGTGGCTAAAGGCGGGGGTTGGCGTGCGATGTGGAAACTGCAGCGGTCGAAACTTTTCCACGGTCTCGCGACTGTTTCGTGCGGGAAACGGCCCGCAATACCCGAGTTCAAAACACCCGTTTTCCCGCACGACACGGCAAAATTCGAGACGTTGGAAAGTTTGAATAGGTGTTGCAGACGTTTGTACACAATATACATTTTTCAAAGTGAGTATTGTACCGATTATTCGGAAAGATCGTTTCACAGATGCACTTTCCAAATGTCTGCTGTGTACAATAAACTTAAACTATCAGTGAGTGTTTACATTTTCCAAATTAAGTTGTCTCTTAAACAGATGTGGAATTGTGGGTTAATTTGTTAATTAACTGTAGTCTGCTTTAAAGATCGTCGTAAAACATAGAACCATCTTGGTTTTGAATTGTTTAATTTCTCTAGCATCTCTGCTTGCTTTCAGGAGAGAGTGCGTGATCTTCCAGTGAGTCCATTATGAGACCGAATCACATGGCCTTTGTGCTTTGCTTTGATGTTTTTACTTCCAAAATGGCCCATAATCGCAGCGATTTGTCTGCATTCTTGTCTCCGCACAATGCCGACTGGTGCCGCGAGGAAAGCCTTTGTGGTTTTCCACCGTCTCACCATTATAGTTTATTGCTGTGCTAAATTAATTCCAGGTCGGTTGGTCCTGCCACTGAAGAACACACACACACACACGTTGCTCATAAACTAGCATGGCTGCCTGTGTTTGCTCCGGTCGGATCCCTCACCTCGCACAGAGCCCAAAAAGGCCTAGATTATTAACTTTGGCTCGGCTTCACAGCGGGGTGTTTCAGTGGCAGTCTGTTTTCGAGGGGCTGTATCTTGTGACACGCAGGCACACACTTTCACGAGGAATGTCTAGTGCCTGCTCCAGGATGTTATCATAAAGGCTTCCTGTTATTCGTCGCTTGCTATTTTTCGGATGTTTTCAAAATCAGGCTTTCATTGGACCAACCGCTTCCAAGAAACCCGTGGCAGGTCGAGCTTTCACGCCACCGAAGTCCACGTGACAAGCTTTTTTTGTTCGGTTTGCTATTCTTCTCGTCCCACGCCCTGGGAATGGGATCTGTTGTTTTCTGAACGATACTTTCAAAAACAGTAGCTGAGTTATTACACATTTATTACATGCGTGTTTGACTCGTATGGTCCTGGGAGGCTTGTGTAGTAGCGTGGATGAAACTGCCGATCATAATGTGGTCTTATGCTTTTGCAATTCCTTGTTGTTTTTTTTTGTTGTTGTATTCGAGTGTGTAAAAGATTTCTGTTTTGCTTGGCCTCTGAATCCACCAGAAAGTCTCCCATTGTGCAGTGGCGTGCAATGGCTTGTGGGTTAATTTTCTTCTCCACTCGGTGTGAAATTGCATTGATGTACGATTGCGGTGTCTTGCCCTTTTGACTGCGTTTACACCGCTTTTTTTTTTTTTCCAGAAGT
>CM051498.1:4742382-4831467 GCA_028031935.1 Paedocypris micromegethes
TTTCCAGAAGTGCACGCGCCTTCTCGAGCCGATCTCTCCTGCTGCGTTAACATCATGCACCACCACATTTGCTCACAGGGAGTCTTGTGTCGGCCTTCGGATTCCCGACATTGATGTTGCCGATGCAGAGTATTGGCTTTCTTAATGGGGTGTTTTTGTTGATGAGGACCTCCTTATGGACTGGTTCCTTGCTCAAGCTCCTTCATAGGCTGCGGAAGAACTCGATGCCATTGACTGTCGTGGTGCAGAGCGGGTCTTTCGTTTTAAGGATGCGGAGGTTTGCTGAAGATCTCGAAGCCTAATTCTGTCAGACTTAATGTTTTCAATGGTTGTTCGCTTCCTAGTCTCTCTTTTTATTATATATATTTATAATGTTCCACTGACTCCAAGCTATTAATACACAATAGTGGAGTGTAGAAGGGGAAGCTGATTTAGGCCTGAAAGATGCTTTGACAAAAACGGCAGACGAGATCGCGCTGGTTTGAATCTCGCGTTTGCCGCCGAAGCCGATAAACCAACTTGATTTAAAATGTATTTGCTGAAATTTTATATGGTGAATGTGGACTTTTTTTTTTTTTTTTTTTTTTTTTTTTTTTTTTTTTTTTTTTTTTTTTTTCTTTGGGTTGATATTCAAGACTTGACCGTAATCATTTATTTTTCACATCTGCTGAGTTTGTAGACAAGTTTGTTACGCTAGTGACGTCCCGTGAAGGGGAAAGTGTGGTTCTTGTGCCGTTTTTAGTAGTGTGTGGTTATTCTCATCAGCTCGGAGCGCTGCTGACTAAGTCTGTGTGTTTTTCCAGCGTTGCAACGATATGAGTCACTGTCCTTCTCGCGTGACACCCGCTGTAGAAAAGAGGGAGTTTCCATCCACCTTTAGGGTCTGTGATAGCGATGAAAGCTTTGCGCAAACATCTAATGCCTGGCTGTTCCAGCTTGTGAAGCAGAAATCGTGTCTCCGTGGTATTGAGATGATTGACGTCTGATGTGAATTTCTTTTTTTTTTTTTTTTTTAAACACAGGTTTGGAAGTCACTCGGACTGAGTTGACGTAACGATGGCTACCCAGTGTGAGTACTCCACTCTCCAAATAGGATTAAAATATGTAAATTAATTTAGTCAGATTAAGTTGTTGATATTTATTGTAGTAATTGTACTAGGCCTGGAATGTCTTGGAGAAAAGCATCATTGATATAAAATGGTTCCTTGTGTAGAGGCAAATAAAAAGCACACTCAATCATTTACCTATAAAACTAGTAATGGCGGTAATTTTTCAACCTACCTAACGCCCAAAATCTCACATGAAACTTAATCCAGTTCTGCAGAAATAACAAGACTATTCAAAATCTTGCGTAACGAATTATCTGAGCAGATTGATTTGAAAATGATAAATCAGTTTTTATTTATTTGTTGACTATTGCAAAGACAAGATATCTAAACTAGCTAAAATAAATTTTTAGCTTTTTTTTTTTAATGAGTTTGTGGTGGTGTGTTTTAGCTGACCTTATGGAGCTCGACATGGCCATGGAGCAGGACCGTAAAGCTGCTGTGAGTCACTGGCAGCAACAGTCCTACCTGGATTCAGGCATTCACTCCGGTGCCACCACCACGGCACCATCACTGTCGGGTAAAGGGAACCCAGAGGAAGAGGATCTGGACAACCAGGTTCTCTACGAATGGGAGCAAGGCTTCAGCCAGCCCTTCACCCCAGAGCAGGTGGCAGGTATGTTGGATGACGTTCTCAACCCGCTTTGTGTCTTCCCTGGCTAATGGACTGTCACTGTTAGACCTGGACGGACAGTACGCCATGACTCGTGCTCAGCGGGTCCGCGCTGCCATGTTTCCGGAGACGCTTGATGAGGGAATGCAGATCACATCCACCCAGTTTGACTCCACGCACCCCACTAACGTACAGAGGCTGGCCGAGCCGTCTCAAATGCTCAAACACGCCGTCGTCAATCTCATCAACTACCAGGACGATGCAGAGCTGGCCACCAGAGCCATTCCTGAGCTGACCAAACTTCTCAACGACGAGGATCAGGTATGAAAGTATCAAAATTGATGCGGTCATTCAAAATGATTTGCTTTTTGAGACTTATTTTGTTCCTCTGCAGGTGGTGGTGAACAAAGCTGCTGTGATGGTGCACCAGCTCTCCAAGAAAGAAGCCTCTCGTCACGCCATCATGCGCTCCCCTCAGATGGTCTCGGCCATCGTGAGGACCATGCAGAACACCAATGACGTGGAGACGGCCCGTTGCACTGCTGGGACGCTGCACAACTTGTCCCATCACAGAGAGGGTCTGCTTGCCATCTTCAAATCCGGAGGAATCCCTGCTCTGGTCAAGATGCTTGGGTGAGGCCTTCAATCGACCTGACAAAATTTACTGCATGTTTCAAACTGGCGCACCATTAATTAATAAATGGTTGTGGTTGTAGGTCTCCAGTAGACAGTGTGCTGTTTTATGCCATCACCACCCTCCACAACCTCCTGCTCCATCAAGAAGGTGCCAAAATGGCTGTCCGTTTAGCTGGAGGCCTTCAGAAGATGGTTGCCCTGCTGAACAAAACCAATGTCAAGTTCCTGGCCATCACCACAGACTGCTTACAGATTCTGGCTTATGGCAACCAGGAGAGCAAGGTAGATCTCATCAGGAGAGTTGTTTCAGTGATGTGTTCACTCATCACACTCTTGCTCACAGTTGATCATCCTGGCCAGTGGAGGACCTCAAGCACTGGTCAACATCATGAGGTCGTACACGTATGAGAAACTGCTGTGGACCACCAGCCGCGTGCTCAAAGTGCTGTCGGTCTGCTCTAGCAACAAGCCTGCCATCGTCGAGGCTGGTGTGTTTCTGTCCTGTAAGCTCCATCAGTGATGCCAGGACTCGTGTATAATCCTAGGATCTTTTTCAGGTGGTATGCAGGCACTCGGTCTTCACCTGACTGATCAGAGTCAAAGACTGATACAGAACTGCCTGTGGACCCTCAGAAACCTGTCAGATGCTGCAACCAAGCAGGTAAGTGTGTGTAAAGCAGCTTTTCCAGAAAACGACTCGTTTAACCCACGGCGTTCTGTTGTAGGAAGGGATGGAAGGCCTTCTTGGCACTCTGGTTCAGCTTCTCGCGTCCGACGACATCAACGTGGTCACCTGTGCCGCGGGCATTTTATCCAACCTCACATGCAACAACTACAAGAACAAGATGATGGTTTGCCAGGTCGGTGGGATCGAGGCTCTGGTCCGTACGGTTCTCCGAGCTGGTGACCGTGAGGACATCACTGAGCCGGCAGTCTGTGCACTACGCCATCTTACCTCAAGACACCAAGACGCAGAGATGGCCCAGAATGCAGTGCGTCTCCACTATGGGCTGCCTGTGGTGGTCAAACTGCTGCACCCACCATCACACTGGCCGCTTATCAAGGTCCGTTCTCTTCTGGCTCCGTTCTCTCTGGGATTTCCAACAAACATCTAACTTTTTTTTTTCTTATTACCCCAAACTTCCTCAGGCTACTGTTGGTTTGATCCGTAACCTGGCGCTATGTCCAGCCAATCACACGCCACTGCGTGAGCAAGGCGCAATTCCGAGGTTGGTGCAGTTGCTGGTGAGGGCGCACCAGGACACGCAGAGACGCACGTCTATGGGCGGCACGCAACAGCAGTTTGTGGTACAGTTTTTATTTTATTTTATTTATTTATTTTTTTAATAAATTTGAATGGTTTTTAATTGTTGAATATTGTGGTCTAACTATCAGGAGGGAGTGCGTATGGAGGAGATTGTGGAAGGATGCACTGGCGCGCTTCACATCCTGGCTCGTGATGTCCACAACAGAATTGTCATCCGGGGGCTCAACACCATCCCTCTCTTTGTACAAGTACGAGCGGTCAAATTGTTAAGCACGAAGACTTTGCTTGAGCTCATGTTTAATGAGGTTTCTGCTGTTTTAGCTGCTGTATTCTCCCATCGAGAACATCCAGAGGGTTGCAGCCGGAGTTCTGTGTGAGCTGGCCCAGGACAAAGAAGCAGCTGAGGCCATCGAGGCCGAAGGAGCCACTGCTCCGCTCACTGAACTTCTGCATTCTAGAAACGAGGGAGTAGGTGAGTGTCTCCAAATAACAGGCCGTTGCTGATGGAGAAGGTCTTTAATTAAAGCTCGGCCGTAGTCAGTAGGTCGGGGGCTGGGGGTTTCAAGGAAAGCATGAAGTTGTTTTTTTATCTTCTAAAGTTCTTGTTGTTTCTCTATAGCTACATATGCAGCAGCCGTGCTGTTCCGCATGTCTGAAGATAAGCCTCAGGACTACAAGAAGCGTCTCTCTGTGGAGCTCACCAGCTCTCTTTTCAGAACTGAGCCCATGGCCTGGAATGAGGTACAAACTACTGTGAATGCCTGAAGATGGAGGATGGGTAGATGAAAGGGTGGAGGGAGAGGCTGAGAGGTGGAATGATGGTGGGGGCAAGTGAGGATGAGAAGTAGATGTATGGATGGTGGTTGTGGAGCAAGGGTCGACAAGCCTAGAGATGGATAGATGGATGGATGAAAGATGGAAATATATGTATAAAATTTTTTTTATTTATCCAAGTCAAGTTTAATGATCAGAATGAATTGAAATCCTTTATTGTGATGTAGACTGGTGACCTGGGCCTCGATATTGGCGCTCAAGGAGAACCTCTCGGATTCAGACCAGATGGTGAGATTTGATGGCTGTAAATCTCTAAAGTACCAGTTTCACATGCTTTATTTAGAACTTCTCTGCTGAGGCTCATTGTGACTTGATTTGTCCTAGATCCCAGCTATCGTTCTTTCCACTCTGGATACGGTCAGGACGGCCTGGGCATGGACGGCATGTTGGAGCATGAAATGGGTGGCCACCACCCTGGAGCAGAGTACCCAGTGGAGGGGCTACCCGACCTCGGCCATTCTCAGGACCTGATGGACGGCCTCCCCCCCACAGACTCCAATCAGCTGGCCTGGTTTGACACGGACCTCTAAAGACCAGGGTCCAAAAAAGTGAAGGCAAGATTCTGATCCACTAGTGTTCTGATAGACCGTGTTGTATGCTTTACTGACGTTTGGACTTTTGTGTCTGTGCAGATGAACGGTTGAATGATTCTGCATTGTGATTATGGAAGAATTGTGGAAGGTTGGCCAGAGGGTGGGCTGGAGTTTCGGAAAGTGCCTGACACACAACACACTTGTTGTAGATGGGAAGGAAATGGTGGTCTCCTTTATTGCTACAACCTTTTATCCCCCCTAACCAGAATGGAGAGTTGCATAAGGATTTGACGTGGTTGATGTTGAGCGCACACGGATGGATCTTATATGGACCTGGATTTTTTTTTTTTATCCTTTTATTTTAATTTCTCTTCTAATTCAATGTTTTCTTGGTACTGACCCTAGTTTTGTTTTAACTTTGTCTTTTAATTCATGCCAATAATTTGTATTCCTTTTTGTCTTCTGTAGTGTTCATTTGTTAGTGGACTTGCCTCATTGGTTTCTGAATCCTTCTCACATGATGGTGTAAAACACTAATATCAGTTCTTATGTAATCCGACTGAGTGTAACGACGTGTAGCTTTTTTTATATGATCTGTTTAAACGGTGGTTGACGGGAGTTTAAAGTATATGCATTCGTACAAATGCTTAAAGTTGAGCAGGGAAATGCTGTTTTCAATGTCACTGTTCCAAAAAGTGTGTATGGAGCACGGTGGGGCGGGGGGGTTCAGATGGGGTTTATGAGGTAAAGAGACAGAAATCTTTTCTATGCTATCTGGAGGTAGTAGTCTCTATTGATGCGACGTCATTCTTTGTTAGCCTGTGTGGCTTCTTTTGGGAACATGGCAAATGACATGGCTGATCAATAAAAGACTTTTATTCCATTTTATTGTATTTGCGTTTTTACTTGATTTAGGTGGAGATGATTGACTAGTGTCTAATTTTAGCTGTCGGACAGTGAGGAGGCACCTCACCAACATGGCAGCCAAAGTCTTATGTAAGATGTTCTGATTGCAATTGCTCGTAGCAACCACTTAATTTTCTTCAAGGTCTTTGTGTCCAGATATGATGGACAGAACTTATGTACAATAGAGCGACATCTGCGAAATGAACGGTTACATTTGTGATTAGCAATTAGCTAAGGCCCTTCAGCCATTGCTAAACGTTTATCTGTGGAAACTCAAATGTTCAAAATCTAAACCATAACAATTGTTCTGCCGTTTATTAGAGTTTTGCCATTTTAACAGTAATTTGATAAAGTTTGAAACTTAAGTCCAGACTTTAATTTCACCAGATGCTTTCCACCAGCATTCACTCAAACGGATAAAATCTGATTTAATTTCTATTACAAACGAATGTGTTTTATTACTTTACGATCCGAACCTTTATTCTAGCACATGAAATGTAAAACAAATCGAATTGTAATTGAGATACCAGAAATTAGCCATTTTGAACTATGGCCAACGGTTTCTTTCCCTGTGATCTTCAGCCCCGTTTGTCTGTCGCGTGATGTCGCCACTTAACATCTTTATGTCTGTGAAATCAAAGCCGGGGATTCTTTATCGGTAAATCATCCTTGAAGGAGTGGAGAAGATTTCCGTTCTTATCTGAATGAGGGCAGGCGATGAGATCTAGGCTTGCTCGCGCACATCTGGGTGTCTTAACTAGCTTCTTCTAAATGAGATCCACATGAGCCTCAGATCACAGCGTTTGTTCATTTACCTTAACTGATGTCTTGAGCTTGACTGATTCAAGTCTGTTGGGTTTAATTATCTCAAACAGGCAGCAGTTCTGATATCTCGCATCAGAGGAGCGCGCGCCGCCGCCTCGTGCCCGTCGCTCCGCGTGAAACTGCAACTCGACGTTATCGTTTCGTTTTAATCGCCACTTCGCGAAAACGCCAAATAATGGACGCTCTTTGCGGAATAATAAACAACCTGTGGGCGATTAACCGACACCGCGTGCACGGGTAAGCAGCCGCAGTTCAACGCGCGGCAGAAAGTTCTGGAAACATCTCTATTTTCCTCCTCCAAATCTTTTCTGGCGGGGTGGAATTTCACTAAGGCCTTGCCAAACGGCGGCTGAGGTTTGATGTATTGCCAGGATGCTTTGTGCCTCGCCGCCCCCTCAGAAACCAGCCTCACCCCCCTTTCGGATGAAGGAGGTGGGCTTACCCGCGTGGGACGGGGGCAGCCAGGCCAGTGTCTCCACAATGGGGCTTATGTGTCAGTCTGGAATGCACACTGACC
This sequence comes from Paedocypris micromegethes, assembly GCA_028031935.1. Taxonomy (NCBI): domain Eukaryota; kingdom Metazoa; phylum Chordata; class Actinopteri; order Cypriniformes; genus Paedocypris; species Paedocypris micromegethes. Next base: position 4,749,620 of record CM051498.1, read on the forward strand.
TAAAAGCGGCTCTCTGATGTTTACAGGTGTTTTTTCAAAAGGGACGATTTGGTCCCAGAGTCTCGTTTCTATCAGTGTTAAAAGATTCCGAATGGAACATCAGAGTAAAATCCGTGTTGCATGAAGCCTGTGTAGAAATATTGTTTAGAGCCAAAAAAGAAAAAACCCATTGATGGATTCAAAACAAGGTTCATATTCAGGGAAAGTTGGAACTGTAATGCGATCATTTACATCCACTAGTGTGTGTTTGTGTGTGCTAATGATTAGTAAGTTATTACTACAATTCAATGTTTTAGAACGTAAACATACTGTATACAGACACAGAATAATTTAAATTACCTATGTATGATGTAAATACGTATAACCTATAAACGTATATACAGTCGACTCCTGTTAATTGGGACACATCAAGACGCAGCCATTTTGCCCCAATAAAGCAGCACAGATTTGTGTTATGAGGTATGATTTGGACTTCAGAATTTGTCCCAATAAAGTGGCTTGTCCCTTTAACCGGTGGCCCAAATTAAGTGGAGTCGACTGAATATTATAAACGTATTTAATAGATCACATACAGTACCGTATACAATAAGAGCTTAATACACCATAAAAATAATCATAGTTTAGAAAACCAAACTTATCGTCTAGGAAGTATTTTAGATTTTCAATTCAATTCAACATCAAGTGATGTTTTTTTAATTGCATTGACTTGATATTTTCCATGTTTGCCTTAAGTTAAAAGGAAACATTAAAGGTATTTTTACTATTTAACTCAAGCTAGATTTCTGAGCGTTGGCAGATCATCAAAAGAGAGGGCGAGACAAAACAAGGGAGATTTTGGCTGAGAGAGACAGACAGACAGAGAGAGAGAGACAACCCGAGAACCCGTCGACCTCCCACCCGCATGTTCTCCTACCTCCAGGCAACACACCTGTGTGGACGGCGGTGTTTTGGAGACACGGTGAGCGAGATCAAAGCTCAGACAGATGATGTGGTGTCTGTCAGGCCGGCGCTGCGAGGAAGTGCGGAGAGCAGATACATGCACCAGGAATATTGCACATTGCATTAGAAATGTTGTGCAGTCGGCCGGTTAGCCAATCCAATTGCTGCATCTGAAATACTCTCGAATATGTTGTCGCTCCTTGCAGTATTTCTGTGGCGCACTTCCAATGCACATGCAGCGTTTCAAACCACTATGCCGCATTTCTGGTGCATGTGCAGTATTTTAAGTAACTGTGCTGCTTTTCTGATGCATGTGCAGTTTCTCCACGTCTGCATTGCATTTCTGATGCATGTGCAGTATTTAAAGACTCTGCCCACAGTTTCCAAAGCTTGGGTAGTATTTCAAGCCTGTGGCGCACATTTCTGATGCATGTGCAGTATTTCCAGTCTCTGCCCCGCATCACCAATGCTTGTGAGTGTTTTAAGACTATGCCCCGCATTTCTGATGCATTTGCAGTATTTAATGACTCAGCTCCGCATTTCAAGTGCATGTGAAGTATTTCAAGTCTCTGCACTGCAATTTTGATCCATGCAGCAATTTGTAAGCACAACACTGCTCAAAATGCCCTACATTTTAAAAAGTTGCCTAGACTAAATGCTCCGTTAGCAATAGCATCTGGAATGGAAGGTTTACAGGCCAGTGTATCTAACACCCAAATGCTCCCTTGCATCTCCCATTCGCTTTGAGACAGTTAAAACTGTGAAAAGCGCCTTACAAATACTCAAATACTCATATTATCTGGGTCACGGCACCACTACAACTGGTTGAATGCAACTCAATTTTGTTCACTGACATTTGTTCTCAACTGGACTCGAACCCCAAATCAAATGTGATTGCAAGACAGCAGTTGCAGACCTGTCGAATGTGCAGACAATTATTATTACTTCACGTAATTTATTTTCGCTTAACACAATTGGAAATGTCGCATTCTATAGTGTTGTTTTTCTCCCGCGTGTGGTCTGTCAATTTAAGCCTCTACTTGATTAAAATGTTAAAAAAAAAAAAAAAGATCAAGAAATGGGAGGCTCCATTAGCAGACACACGGCTCTTCAGGCTCCCTGACAAAAGCAAGAGGACTGTTGCCTGGCAACCGGGGGTGGGGTGTTGGGGGGCTGCGGTGGGAGAGACACTTATAGCCTCACATCCGCACACGTGCAGGTGTCTGTTAGCCGAGCAGCGAGGACGGATGGAGACAGACGTACACTTGAAACAGACATGAAAGTCTGCGTCTTCCTCGTATAGAAAGCACTGGAAAACCGAAGAGCTTTTTTCAAATGGCGCGCGTGAGAAGCAGTGATTCCGCTAATGATGTTAACTAATGATCAATCCACGGGAAAGACAGAGGGAATTAAGTCAGTTTAATGGTGTATACAGTGTTTTCCCATGATGTTAAGACGCTTGAGAACAAACATGCAACTTAAAAAAAAAAATTCACGCGTCGCAGAAAATGCACAGAAGCTGCACAGAAACTGCAGCAGGTAAATGAAATGACGTTAGCAAAAGCAAATAACGTCTGTGCTAATGCGTTTAATGCCACTGTGAAACACTTTTTGTGCCGGGCAGAAGCTCCGGTTCCAGTCATTTCTCCTCTATTGTCTGTGAGATTATCTGTTGGTTTCGGGGTCTTCAAAGACTAAAGAGTTGAATTTCACCTGCCTTTGTTTCCACGGACTGGAAAATAGATGATTTTCTGCGTCTGACTACGGACGCAAGTTCTGTCGCGAGACGAAAATTCATTACGTCGATCTGAAAGACAGGCCGTGAACACACACACACACACACACACACATCAGTACCCCAGCAATCACACAAAATTCTTAATGTGTATTTGATATTCAGTCACCAGGAGGATCTTTCCAGTACATCAGCCTTTACAGCCCTTGAGCAGTGTGTGTGTGTGTGTGTGTCAGCGAGCAGTGATTTTGTGAAATATACTGTATGTATGACCTTCAAGCCAGCCTGGAGGCAGCGATGGTGTCAATCATTCTTTTCTAGAAGATTCTGTGTCTGAGTGCCAGAGGCAGGTTTAACACAAACCCCGCCCCACGTGACCCGTGACCCCGCACTGGGAAATCAGACACGATGACCTTTGATCTCCTGGCCCAATGACCTCGCAGACTCCCTATCTGCTCTAATAAGCACTTCCTTGATGTGTGTGTGTGTGTGTGTGTGTGTGTGTGTGTGTGTGTGTGTTTCTGTGTGAGAGAGAGAGAGAGAACTGAATGTCTTTCTCACAGCACAAACTCATTCTCATCGCGAGTGTCTAAGTCTCGAGAGTAAATCTATTACTAATGGAAATTCATCTTTCAAACCCACACTATAATATTTTGCTTCTTAACATAAATACTAAATATTTGATGGCCAGACTTTATTTTGTGAGTTTGTTGGTGTGCAGTTGGTGATTTTACAATTCCCAAGTAAGTTTCCATTTCATGGATGACTGGATGGGATAACAGACAGACAGGAATATTATATGGATAGATGGATATACAGTATCTATAGATAGAGAAGAATGGACAGAAAGATGTATAAACGGATACCATAGATAGATGGATGGATGTACGTAAATTTCCCTGCTGGAGTTACTGAGGAATTTATCAGCTGGTGAGTCACGGCTTCACAGATCGTGACAGTCTTACACACATTGCTCCGCCAGCACCGGTGTGTTTGTGTGTGTCACGTTGAATGTTACTGGAGTGTTGTTTGTTCACTGTAAAGGTTGAGTTCACTCAAACATTAAAGGCAGACAAGCTGTATAATACTCAGCATCTGATTGAAGTCCAACCGAATCATCAATATAAGATCAGTGAAGGTGAATTAGGAAATGGAATCTAGGTAGTTGTTGTGTGTGTACATTACATGGCAAATTTCCATTTTTTGTAACAGAAAACTGTATGTATTGCGAATATTTGACATTGACACATACTACATATTTAATAATACTTATAAAATACAGCATATAAACATAGTATACTCACACACACACACACACACACACAAAAAGGTGTGTGATTTCTAAGCATTGATTCTTTTACATTTTAATGCCAGTTATATATACAAATAACAGTAGTATTTAATAATTGAGTTAATGGACTTTGTTACTGAAGTATTTTTGGCTACTTTGTACTTGTACTGGGTATCAAAAATATAAGCAACTTTTACTGTCTACTTTTGTGTATTTCACATTTATTAATGATTTTTTTAGCCTATTATCAGTACAATTAAAATACTAACTCTCTTTTAAAACTGCATACTTTTACTCAAGTCTTCATGGAATTGGTGACTTGTAACTTGTAATGGTGTCATTTTTACAGTAAGGTCTTCGTACATTTACTCAAGTATGGTGTTCAGGTACTATTTACACCTCTGATGTGAGTTTATATGGCGTTGTCATTATAACACTCGCGATGCAACTAATTGCTAAGACTAGCTGCCTGAGAGAGAGAGAGCATCAGTGAAACTCGCACAAGCTCCATCTGTTCCACTTTCCAGAAGCGTCTGCCTCCAAATGATCTTCTGGTAATTCTCCCCATTAACCACCATAAGCAAAACCAGCCTGGAAATGTACAATTCGATCCCCTCATCAGCTATAAGGCCCTGAGCGATGAAGTTCGATAACTCTGGAGCCCCCGGAGGGCTGGAGGAATAAATAATGACCGCGTTCATGTATGCGGCGTGCCGGAGGACACGGTCCATCGTTTAATTGGGACCAGAGATGCTGCGGGTTTGAAAGTGAGATGGGTTTGATTGACAGCTCCTCGCGCCGCATTGAACCGGCCACCGGCCCAGGGGATTGGAGTCGGTTTTGATGGCTGGACCACAGACCCGCCCCCTTTTGATGACCAGACACTCCCACCGGCTCCCAGAAGACTACGCAGGGAGGCCGAGGGAGCCACAGTCCGCTGCCTTCTCTCCATTTCTTAGTCTTTTTCTCCTCTCTGCCTTTCTTTCTCTCCCCAGGGAGGCACGGTTGGTTAGGCTGCCAATTGAGTGAGTTATTTTAAGCAAAAAGCCAAGATGCTGCCGTTTCCTGAGCTGAATAAATCGACGGCAGGAAGCAATAAATGCCTGATTTGTGTCTGTTTGACAGAAACACATTTGATGCGGAGGAAAAACATCCTCACTTTAATAGGATTTGTGTGGCGAGCGAGTCAAAGTAATGATCATCATCAAGGACTAACTTCATTTTGGTATGTGTGTGTGTGGTTTGGTAAATGAATGTGACACTAATGGACGTAGTTATTGCATGTGGACAAGGGTTTGTTTGAAGCAAACACGAGTCTGGCCTGTGTTTCTGCGAGGAAAACCCAGAAGTGATGTTCGAACTGAACACGCACGCGCACACACACACACACACACAAACATTGATCTATCAATACATATTTATGCTTGACCACAAGTGACACAAAGTGGGCAGATAATGAGGGCCACTGGGAGATCTGTGGGGCCCGGAGAGGCCTAATCTTTCTCTCTCTCGCTCACTCGCTTTATCTACACTCGCTCTGTTTTTCATACTTCTGCAATGCATTATTGGAAACTTTGCATTGACCTTATGATAATCAGAACTCGACTGATGTGACCAAACGGACAACAATCACGGTTAAATATAGCTGCAAGCAGCGGTGATGGACGGATCTCAAACTTCAGGTTTGGATTTTTTTCTCTCCCCAGCTCTCTCTCAATCTTTTTTTCTCAATTTCGTTTTTTTTTTGTGCATCCCAATTGCTCTTTCTCCCCCAAAATCTCAATTTTTTGCACACTCTCTACTCAACTCTTCCAACTCTTCCTTCGTTCTCATTCACTCTCTTGCTCTGTGTTTTTTTATCACAAGGAAAGATTAATTTTCTTTTCCTCTGATCTACTATAAGAAACTAAATCTTTTCCCTCTGAACTGGCTTCTCTTTGTTCTGTCAGCGCAGGTGGGAGAGGGGCCTGTAAGGACACGACTGGGTTTTAATGTGGCTAACCTCACACAAACACACCACCGCACTGGCTTGCAAGGGTTTGTTTTAACGCTTCCTTTGGTCTTCTGGAAACATATGGCGCTTTTCATGCTCTTTGCAGCCGAAAGCTACTAATGCAGTCGCTAACGTCACGCGTGAACACACTCCTCATACGAATTCATCGATGAAAGTTTCTCCACAGACGAACAGCTTTCAAACTCCCATCATCTGATTCCTCCCTCTCTAGCCATGTTTCTCCATCTGTTTTGCTCTTCATGTCTCCCAAACTCATTCCCTTTCAGGCGTCAATGGGGTTTTTATTTTTTTCTATTAAGTGAGCGTTAAGCTGCGTGCATTCTCGAGTAACAGATTAAAATTCATATCCGTCTCTGTGCAAATTTGCAGCCGTCACTTATCAATCCAATTTCAGCCAATTAGACTTCATCTCATTAATCTGCCTTGAAGGCAACCATGCGAACGCAAAGCGGAATATTAAATCTGATACAACAAATGTCACATTCACAGTGTGTGTGTGTGTGTGTGTGTGTGTGTTTGAGTCTCAGAAAAACAAGTCTCAGTCGCACTGAACAGAAAATCCATCAGTGTCAACGTTTTCTTATATCTATACTATACTACGATGCTCTGTGAAATTTCTTTGTGAAAGTTGAATCTAACTATTGCAGATATTTGAAATGTCAATGTCACAATTTAAACGTCTTTGTCTTAGAAAGGCTTTGGTTTATTTTTCTTTCATACCGAGTTTTGAGTTTTTCTAGCCATTGTTGCTAGTTGCTTGCTCACTCGGTCATGGGGTTTCCACTTCCGGTCACGTGATGCACGCAGACTCGCTAAAAGAACAATCCTGAGAAAGAAAACATAAACGTGGCAAAAAAATTTACAGGCTTTTTTTTTGCAACAATGTAAAATTCCGTAGTTTTGTAAGAACACAAACACCAAAATATACTTTACCACAAAAATAGCGGTGATTAATGATACGATCTTTTTAAGATCAGATAAGATTTTTTTTTTATTTTATATAGGTAAGAAATGTAGATGAATCAATTCGTTTGTATTTTTCAAAGATTGGTGACGAGAACGGTACTATCCTTAATGGGGCAATATTGATTCTATCCTTTCTCATGATTATGGCGCCATCTATTGGAGATGAAAGAAAACAACTCATTTTAATTATTTGCGATAGAGCGCTTGCCCAAATCCAACTACATTTCTTTTCACTATTTTTTACTTTTACACTTTCCGTACGTACAATATGCATTCTTAATATGTTTAATCAAAGCCTCGTTCTAGACTAAAATCCTTTGCTTATAACGTATTAGACAATTTTATAATATTTTAAGAATGATTTGTAAAATTTATTAAACCGAAACCGTACATACTATTTAATAATTACCGTAAACAAGAATAAAAATGCCGTCAGCTTGTCCGTTCCACAGCAGGTGTATGTTTGACGTGAGTCGTGACTCGTGTCAGTGTACTTTTTGACGCCGGAAACAAAAAAAAAACCCGGTTTCCCTCCCAATCCCTCCATTAGAATAAGTTCTCATCGGCCTTTCCTCACCGTAACACCTGCGCAGGTGTTTCCACCGGAAGTTTATTAAACTCATGGGCGGCGTTTGCTTAGCTGCAACCTCTGTATGCAAATAAACATGGTTTTTAATGGATGTTTTTTTTAATAAGACGCTTAGAATCACTCTCCTCGGTGTTGAGAAGAACGTTTTCTCCATGGCTGAACACAGCAGCTCGAGGCCCGTAATAACCACCATCAGCAGCTCGAATCTGGAGGAGCGGATGTCAGGCAACGGCATTCCGTGGTACGAAAGAAAACCCATGCTGAAAGTTCCCGGATATCTCGTTCTTGCCGAAGTCGTGAGTAACACAACTTTATTTCGAGTCCGATGTTAAGATCGACATCTGTACGTGTTTACGCGTTTGTGTTTGTACATCAAAGGAATGTGCGCGAGCAGAATAGCGCTTTTGTTCGAAATCGTTACGTAACCTGCGTGGTTGCTAAGCAATATGGCGTGTGGTACGTCCGCTGCGGAATACATTTATACTGTCTTAAAGTTCGATCTGAGGCTTTTTTCGTATTTCTGTTGATGTATGTTTAAGGCGGTGACGCAGTTTAACGCGCGTTATTAGCGACTGCAGGAATATAGAATAGAATGCCTTTATAGCCAAAGGAAAGGAAGTGATGACACATAGCCATGATTTATTCTTAAAGCACTATTTTTTTTAAAGACTGTGCATGACTCAAGTTTTTTTTTTTCAAGATGTTCACTGTTAAAATTACTTCAAGTTTATGTTAGGCTTTTTTTTATTTAATGGTCCTTATTGATGCACCACAAATTTCAAATAAATAAAAAATGCTTTATTAATAAGCCTTATTAATAAAGCCCCAATCATTAAGTCACACAATATAATCTGCGTCTTTGAAAAGTTGCGTTGGAGGAAACATTTGGATATCAGGTGACGTCCTACATTTGCATGCAATACAATGCAACAATAATGTATCATTTTGCATACAATACTTTTAACACAAAGTGATTTTGTATCTCTTTTACTAGAACAGTAGAGACAGGAAAAAGAAAGAGATACAACAATGGAGAAAGAGAGATAGACAAAAGGATAGAGAAATACAGAGAGAGTGGTAGAGGGAGAAAAATACAGTGGGAGAGACAGACAAAAGGAGAGACAGAAAGAGAATGATAAAGATAGAGGGAGAGAGAGAATGTGATAAAGATGAGAGGGAGACAGTCAGACAAAAGAAGTGTGTGTGTGTGTGTGTGTGTGTGTGTGTGAGAGAGAGAGAGAGAGAGAGAGAGAGAGAGAGCGTGCAAGCAATAACTAAAACCCGTTTGAAGCTTTGAAGCGTGTTCTCCAGGTTCTGGGTCTGCTGGTGTGGGTTCTGGTTGCGAGCACAGATTATTTTCGATTCTCCTCGTTCGGGTGGGTGATGTTCGTCACCGTCTTCTACTGGATTCTCACACTCTTTCTCTTCATCATCAATCTTACGAATGGAAGGATCAAGCAAGCGCACTGGTCCACAGCGGTTAGTGTTTGTTTGCCAATAATAGTAATAATAATTAATAATAATAATAATTATTAATAAAGTCTTTAATTTGTATGATGACGGTCAGTGTTAATTAAGGAGTGTGTGAATTCCTCAGGTTCTGGCTTTTAACTGCAGTGCTGCTGCTCTATACACGTCCGCTGCCATCGTTCAGGCTCAACTGGTCAATCTGGGATTAAATAATCTGCACGATTACGGTTGCTGGGCAGCATCAACGGTGATAATCTTTCATATTATTGCTGCATTTCCTATTATATATTTTTGGTCTTTAAAAATGTAAAACTGTGTGTCTGTTTGTTAATATATACGTATATATATATATATATATATATATATGTATATGTGTATATATATATATATATATATATATATATATATATATATATATATATATTAGTGCTGTCAAACGATTAAAATTTTTTAACTAGTTAATCACACTTCCCTGACCAAATAATTGCAATTAATGGTGATTAAATGACTAAAGCTTGGAATAATGGATAATAAGGTGTAATATGTAAATTAATGTAATGTAAACTCAACACTAAATATACACTAGTTTAAATACTGCAACATAATTAGGTATAATTTTTGTTCAATTGCAATATATTTTCTTCATTTTTTAACCCTCAGAGGTCGAGTCACTCTTTATTCAAGATAAAACACAAAAAGTTAATTTTGAAGTTTGAAGTGCCCATTTTTTAGGTTACACTCTAAACAGGACATTGTGTTTTTGTAAAAATAAATAAACAATAATAATAAAACTAAAACTTAAGTCTCAGTTTTAAATAGTCAATATAAGAACATTCAAAACACCCAGAGATCGATGAGACAAGCAAGTGTCTGTCATTAAACACTTTCACCTGCTTTTTCACCTGCTGCTATTTAGGCGCAAATTAATCACTCTGAGCTTCTGATCATAATGAGCCACAGCTGGGTGACACTAGCGCGGCTCTCTGGGTCTGGTCTATTTGTTGCATTTTCACCAAACCGAAAGTGAAAAAAACGCAACTGTGATTAATGGCGTTAAAAGAAATTAACTCAATTAAGCACTTAAAATTAATTGCGTGCGTTAACTAGTTTAACTTTGACAGCCCTAATTAATATATATATATATATATATATATATTTATATTTGTGTGTGTGTGTGTGTACAATATATATATTTTTTATTTATTAAGTTATTATTATTATTATTGTGTGTTTCAGCTTATATCTTTCCTAGTGTCGTTGTCTTACGTCGGCAGTGCTTTCTTCAGTTTTAAATCATGGAAGAGGAGGGAACAATAATCTGACTACCAGATTAGAAAAAAGTAGTACATTTTATACAATGTGTATGAACTGTTTTGGAAATATATTAAGTCATTTTATCATTGCTGTAATGTGTCGAATGTTATTATTATTAAGAATTGATATTGATTTGATTGGTCCCTTAACAAACCTGATCATTGCCAGCGCCACGTGTGGCCCTTTGCTTCTCTTTTATTAGCCAGTTTAATGTCTCTGTAGTTAGGCCATTAAGAACCAAGCTCAAATTTCAGTATGTTTTATTAGTTCTGGTTTTGCTCAAACTTGACACACCGTGGAAAAGCCGCCAATTAGCGTTTTTGCATGTCAACTTCCTGTTCTCAGCATGCTCGTTTCCTCATATCAGATGAAAGAGGCGTCAGTCCGTCCCAATAAATACAACTTTAATTGAATGAGTACAGACCTGTTCCAGAGAAACATCACTACATCTGGTGAAACCACAGGACCACGTTAGCGTATGTTTGCCGCGCCCTCGCTTCCTCCTGGGGTGACTGTACATGCAGGCGTCTGAAAACGCCGTAACACTGATCCCATCCGTGTCAAACCGCATCCGTTAGAAAATAAAAATTATAGAAAAAAAAAAAAAAACACAGTTGTCAGTCCCATCAACACTCAGCGCAATAATCTAAAAGCCAGCGCGCTTTAAACCCAGCGACTTCATGAACCATGTCTACGCTAAAATGTCCAGTGTTTCCATTCGCCGCCTGCATCGCCCGTTACAGAATGCTAGTGTCATTTAATGTGGTTATGGTATATAAAATAAAGCACTGTATATCCTCGCGATGCGCTTAAGGAAACGGGAGCGTGGCAGTTAAGAGTTCTAGTGTTTAAATCAAATGTCATGGCTGCCTCCTGGACTTCCTGTTTCAGTCACGTGACGTTTGGTTCTTCCCTTTAGATGCAGTTGTTCGGATGAGGCTTAGCGAGTCAAGTAAACATGTGCGTCAGTGCAAGCGAGACGGATCGGAAAAACCGAAAAGTAACTGAACTTGCGTACGAACTTCCCAAACCTCCTTAACGTCGCCGCGACCGTAGTGTCAGTTTCTACTGCGAACCTCCATTCCTCGTCCGGCCTAAATTGACAATGAACGTTTCGTATTACACTTGTGCGTGGAGACAGACGTGGAATTGCGTTTCGCCCAACATGCAGCTTCAAGTCACTGGCCTTACGGGGAATAAATCCCACTGGTTAGTTTCAACAGGAAGTGGAGAGAAGAGGGAGGAAGGGAAGAGAGGAAGCGGATTTAGGCGAGATCGGGGGCGGCGACAGAGAGTGATGTAAATGAGTGGGAGGGGCTTGTCTCTAGACCACCTTCTCTCGCTCAGGATTCGTCGTTTTCAGCAGGGGGCGTGGTCGCATTCGGGGCGGAGTCCAGGTCAGATTTGTTTGAGATCCGGTCCAACTCAGCCTGGACGTCCGTCAAGCCCAACTTGGAGCCTGAATATAGACAAGAGTCAGTCAATTGGAAATTTTAATCTTATTTTCTTAGTATAGAATTAGGCCTTTAATAACACATTAGCAAGCAGATGCAATGTTTATAAAAGAAAAGCGCATCAGATGTTTGAATCTGTGAGTGAGCGACTTAGAATCACACGAGCCTGTGAGAAGAAAACTCAGTGTGAGGTGAAGATGATGAATGCGATAAATGATGAATGATAAAGGTTGACACCGACTCACACACACATTCAGACAGCGAGATGTGCGTCGCACATGCACAAACACAACCGCACAGCCAGCGAAGTTAACGCTCAATCACGATTCCCCAAGCAAAAGCTGCGGCGAGACAAATCACTGCGTGTGTGTAACTTCATATTTAAATTCAGAATGTAAAAATATTTGTACATAGGCATGCACATATACACACGTTTTGTACAAAAATCTATGTATATACTATATGTGTATATATAATGTCTTCGAGATCTTCAAGAAGTACACATATATATAACAAACATTGTTTAATTACATTGTTTAGTGTTTAATATTATTTTAATGTTACTTCTTGTCTTTTTTCGGCTAACATTTGAAGCGGTGTAATCGTAGGGGGAGGGAGGGGGCACATCGGGTGTGGGGCGTGTCCGGCGCCACTTTATTGGGGCAGCAGCTTAATTTGGGCCAAAATGGCCGTGTCCCGATGTGGCCCGATTAAGCTGAGTCGACTGTAGAAACATTTATACAATTTAATATTTTATCATGATCTTAAATAAAAACACATTAGCCAAAAAATAACGGGCAAAGCATAAAAATGGATGAAGGGAGCACTGAAACAACGCCATGCATTCGAACTGGGAAACGACAATAAATCCTGAAGAAAGAGAAAGCTGGGGAACAGCTGGCCTGAACACACACCTTAACGCGGCCAACATCCCCTGGCTTACACACACATGATGAGAGACATGTAAAGCGGTTAAAAGTGTGATGGTCACGGACACACACTCAAAAGGAAATAGACAGAAAGTGAGCTCAGGGAAAACGGAGAGTGAATAACGGTGACTGTTCGGGAACTTGATGGGTGAAATGATTCCCGTTGAGATTCTTTCTCCTTATTTTGCAAAACTAAGCAAATCTTCAGTTTACAACGTGAAAAATTAGAAAACGGAAGCATTTATTTGACATTGTAGACCAAAAGCCGCATGAGTTTAAAAAAAAAACAACAAAGGAAAGCGAAACAAGCGGTTAAACGACGCTCTTCAGCTTGTGTTAGTTTAAGAGTGGGACTTTTATTATGTAGAAATGCAGCGTTGACGTGTAGCCAAACAGTGCGCCGCTCGACGACGACTTTTACCGTCACTGATGTCAAAGATCTTGCGAGGGATGGATAAAGTGGTGGAGGGATGATGAGGTCAACGTGATCAAACCGAAAGGGAAAAACGGTCAGTGCTTTATCAAGCGGATGATTCAAGTGTTTTGAACTTTTTTTTTAAGTGTTATTATACTAACCGATATTCCGGATAAAGGGCTAACAAGGACGCTTTAACACAAAATGTGTCGCGATTTAAATGGCAAACTATATTTGGGTTTGTGCGAATGAATGGCTTCGGATAAAACTGGCGATTTACATCAGTTTGTATGAAATTAGTGATCAGATGGCAACATTTACAATTACATCCTTAAGCATGTTTAAACGTCACACTGTTTTTGAGAATTGAACCCATGACCTTTAGTGTTGTTTCTGCTGCAAGAAAACTAGAGAAATAAATATATGTACAGTTATGTAAATGATTGTGTATTTTATCTCTTAATATGAAATTTATAATAAAACACATACAATTTTTCAGTTTCTTAATATAAGATTAGACCAAGTATAAAAACTGATACTGACTTAATATCATACAACACGACCCTGAAACGTTTTTGAAATCTGCAGCGTTGACCCAGTTGCTCAGTAGATGTCGCGGTCCAGCAGATTACGAGGTATTACAGGAAATAACTAGTCACAGGAACACGTCACATGACTGTGCTGGCACCGCAAAGAACATGTTTAAATAACACACGTGTCTGGATCCCAAACTTAAATCCATAGAGTAGTGCTTGCCACACCAAAAGTCAGGGTTCGATCCCCAAAGAAAGCCGAACGATGTCGTATTGTTACAAATATAAATGTGTAATTTAAACAAAGTTAAAATAAAAAACAGTTTAAATAAATTACTAAATCAAGCCAAAACACTTCAAATATATAAAAAAAAAAATGCATATTTACTTCATGACTCTGAAGAATCGCTCACCTGACTTCCGGACTGTTCCTGGCGTGTTGCTGCCCCCGGTGGGCTGACCCCCCGGACCTGGCGAACCCGCTTTTTTAGTCAGGAGACTGTTGAAGAAGTTCGCCAGCACACCTTCGCTGGTCTGACCTCCTGCCAGCAGAGACAGTGGTCAGCGGGAAAATACTCAGAAAAACTTAATTATCTGCGTAATCATTCTAGAAATCAGTACGAGTGAAAGATATTTACTTTAATTAAAAAATGAAAAAATAAATGGTTGTGTGACTAAACTGTTTAGCGCTTTTTTAATTAAGTCACTGCTTAATTCTATTTCTTTTTGGCATAACTACAGCAAGACAAAAGCACCAATCAGATTGTCACAAACAGTAAACGAAAAAAAAAGTGAATATTTTGAATAATAGGTTCCATTCTATTCATTCCTTCATTGGTCTTATTGAAATTATAGACTATTCCAATATTTTATTAGACTTTGCCTAAATGGTCTGAACAGAAGCACTATAAAACAACAAAACAACAAGATCAAACCTATAGAGGCTTAAAATATAAAAACAACAAGACAGCCATTTTAATATTTTTTCACTGCTGGAAAAGTTCCGCTTGCGCATCTTTAAACAGGAAGTTGCCATACAATCTATGAAGGAACAGTTTGTAGTTGGAGTGTGAAAACTTCCTGTCTATGCAAACGAAAAAAGAGAATCCTACAGTAAAATAAGGCAAAAGCTGACGTTCTGGGCCACAAATTGACAACACAAGGAAGTAGGTGTTACGAAAAATCCATATGCGATTCCACAAATTTTGAGTCGAATTTTGAATTTTGAAGTCGAAAACGAGGCGTAAAGGACGTTTTCAAAAATGGGATCAATCTTCTGGCTACCTGATTGCATGGGCATGACGTTAGCCACGTTAGCCGCGGCCGAGCGGTTGGTTGTCCGCGGTGAGCCGGTGGGAGCGCGGGTTGAAGAGTCCTGGTGAAAAACAAACCGCTTTATATTAAACACACATCTACTGAAACATGTCCTGCTTGGGTTTCATGCTATCTTCAAGCCACTTTGCTTAAATGTTTAAGCCAAACGAGCACATGCAAATCATCTGGACCAGGAAGCATCCAAACCCTGATTCATTATTAATGTAAATAAGCTGATGGCAAACTCACCACGGGTCTTCCTGCGCTGACCGGCGGCTGTTTCGCTAACAGAGTCTAGGAAGAGAAAAATAAGACTTGGTTGGCCAATCCACAGCCAGTTATAAATGTTGGCCAATCGACAGCCAGTGGTGGGCGTTGGCCAATTGACAGTAAATAGGCAGTTATAATACAGAGCATGGTGCTCGCAACACCATCACTGCGGGTTCATGTCATAAAGAATGCATAAATGGAATGTATAATTAGACTAAAAGTAGTTCTAAAAGAACAACAAGTACCTGCAACTTTACAAGAAACACTTGGTCATCCTCCGCTTGGACTTCTTTCTCATGTACAAACTGCAGAGAAGCATCAGAGCAGAGTTTGAGCGAGACCATCCCATATACCAATGGTATATTTTTTTGTTTAATACAATTATTTTAAGAAAGTTATTTAGATATATATATATATGTTTTAAATATTAATCAATGTACTGTACTGTGTGCATCGTAACACTGCATTGAGAAAACAATGTGAGAAGACCAGTGACCAGCACTTACTTTTCTAACCGGAGGCTTCACTATTACTTCCTCAAAGTTGTCTTCGGCTTTTACCGTCTGAAAGTTCTCGTGAAGGATGGCGATCTTCTTTTCATTGTCCCATCCCGACGGACTGAAAGCGAGAAGGAAGAGCGTGAGTGTGGGAAGAGCGGGAGGCGAGTGTGAGCGCTCACATGAACACAGAGTCTTTCTCCACCACCTGCGCGGGAACACTGAAGGGGAAGCCGTACAGCCGGTGCACCAGGTACTTATATAACAAGTCTAGGTTTTTGTTCTCCTTCATGGATGTGTAGAGGAGCGCTGCTCCGTCTGGAAGGTCTTGTGTCAAGGAGAAAGCCAGAAGACAAGCGCTTACACACGCAGGGTGTAGTAAACATCACTGTGTGTGTGTGTGTGTGAGGATACACTGCAAGCAGAAGCGTCTGATGTGAGACTGAATAAAATCGAAGTGCTCGTCTTTATAATCGTGCTCCTTCTCCAAGGTGTTGATTGCATCACACTGCAGAGAGAGAGAGAACATTAAATGAAATGTATGCATGTCATAGTGAGAAACACACACGCGTAGCAGAAACATCTAGATTTTTAGGATAGTCAGAGAGATTAGATGTAAACATTGGTTTAATTTTCCCTTTCAACCCTCTAATTTACACTTAATTTTTAACAACACAACTTAATTTACCCTTGTAATTACTTTAAAAGAGCTACTTTTATTTTGAAATGTGGAACAAATGATCTTTCTCCGCTGCATCCGCACAAACAACAGAGGATGAAGGACCAACCTTGGTGCAGACCACCACGATGGGCAGACCCAGGTTGTGTGTGAGTGTGTTGTCCCCTAGGGGCAGCAGAACGCTCTCCTCCTCCGAATCCGGATTCCTTCTCTGTGGGAGACCGTCCAGATCACTTCCTGGCTCCACATATTCCTGGAACTGCTTTACCACTGCGCGCAAACGAACACACACACACACACACACACACACACACACACACACACACACACAGCTGTTATTTAGTATTCATCTGAATGAACTGAAAACCACAGAAGTCCTGTGACACCCAAGCATTTCTCTAGGCTGCTTGGCATGCACACACACACACACACACACTCACGTCTGTGCTCCAGTTCCCGCATGGTTTCCGGCGGCACCCGTAGCTTGTCCACGTAGTCCCTCACCACGCTTGCCCACTTCTGCAGAGAGTCCATGGCCAGCCAGGGCCGGGACAGATCCACCACGAACAGAACCACCGAGTCCACCAGGTTCTCTGCAGAGACGGCGAACTTCTGCAGGCCTTTGTGGTACAAGTCTCCGTCCAGAACCCAAGCGTTACACCGTGCGTGATCTGAAACAAAAACAAAAAAAAGATTGTACAATTTTTTCAAGATTTTAGTTGTTAATAGCACTTTCTTTATATTTGTTACACAGACAATAAAAAAAAACAAGGATGAATAGACACACATAAGATGGAGATGTCGTGACTTCACATTCACAGTGTAAGCCCCACCCACAACAAGCCCCACACTTGTGAGTAAACGACAATTTTTGAGTTTGATTAAAACATTTTTGTGTTTGCTTTTTGTTTGTAGATAATCTTTTCAATATAACTGTCTATTTGTCTAGCTGTCTCTTTCTGTCCTTCTCTTACTTTCTGAGTCTTTGTACACTGTACAAAATCTTTATTTTATCTTTAAATCAGGACTTTTCATATCAAGATTGCATCTAAAACTATCATTATAGAAATGTATTTTCACATTTTATTATTATTATGAAATAATAAAATTTTGAGCCTGCGTTTTGGGTTGGAACAGCTTATTTCGTTTTAATTATTTTCATTGGGGAAAATTAATTTGACAATTTAAATTTACATAATTTGATGCTAATAAATTGAGAAACAAACACTGCCATGAAATTAAAATCGTAGAACAAGGTTTCAATGTCCTTGTGTTACTTCTGCATTGCAGGTATTTATTTTCTTCAAGATGACTGTGAATGATTGAAGTGAATAAAAAAATGGATATTGGACTTATCCATGGACTATGACAATTCTTACCATCGATATCATCGTCGTGAACGCTGAAATATAGGTACTCTAGACCACGGCCCTTCATGTACTCTTCCACACCTTGGAGCTTGGCCACCATGGTGGTCTTACCTGACCCCACCTCACCTGCAACAAAATGCCATTAGCTTTAAGGACATTACGACTTTCCTTCCGTTTACAAGATCATGACATAAACCAAACACTATTACAGAAGGGAAACGTGCAAATAGATAGGTCAAACTATTATAGTGATATAATACAAAATGTTTTCAACGGGTTATCTGAAGATTCTGCTACATTCATACTCTGTTTAAAATCAAAGAAGTTTCATCAATTTTTAGCATCAATTCTACTAAACATCTCGTTTTAAAAAGCATGAAATTATCAGATTTATATTTAGATCACCCATCAAATTAACTGGTATTGCGTGATGGGAAGGGGGTCGAGTCCACAGCGATCTTCGTTCAAAAACCTAGTGTGCTCCCTAGCTAGACAGCACTCTAGGGCACGGGAGCGCCTTGAGAGTGCTAGTAAGAAAACAGACGACGACTGGGTTTGAAGACGCGCCCCCAAAGAGTGCGGATTATCTCCGTATTCTCCAAACCCACCGTCGTAATTCAAACGCGAACACTTGAAGCGGAAAACACTGCCAATAAAAACAATAACGAACCGAATCCAACGCACATCTTTACGGATCTGCTGTTACGGTCGCGCGCGCTGCTTGACGGCGATGACTGGAGACAATGACGTGCGCGCACCCGAGAGCCAAATAACAATAACAGAACACTTGCGATTCACAAGCACTAAAACACACACACACACACGCCCGTTCTGGTGCCGCGTGTTTCAGAACAACGACACGAGAAAGATCCACAGCAGACACGAGACAGCAAACACGATAGAACAAGAAGAAGAAAAAACACCCACCCATGACCACCACATTTTTCCCGGACGGGAGTTTGGATCGGGAACGCGTCGAAACCTCACTCAATATGGATGACCTGAGCAGGACAGAGCAAGGAGAGGCGTCGGGTGTTATCGCGCACTGCTTGATTAAACATGCATCAGTGTGATCATTGATTCGGACTGGCCTGCGTCTACCTGCCTGCCAGACAGACAGGGCAATTTGCAAGTTAGCGGCTAACAACTGTCACATGCCATCTAATGCCGCGTCCCCCGCGCCAATGCCGCACCGAGCGTGGATAGAACGAGAGGCCGGGCCTACCATAAATTCTGTCCGTCATCCTCATCGGGGTTTTGGCTTTCGGAAGTGCTGTTATTTACATGTGTGCTAGCCGACAGGAGTGTATTTCTGCCCGTCGTCGCCATCTTCGCAGGCTTGAGTGACACCCCTGCACAAGCACCGGATGTGTCGCACGCACCAGCCGAGCGCTGCTTTTTTCGCTGGGCGTGGACCGCGAGCGCGCAGGTGGAGGGCGCGAGACACGGCGCATCCCCGACAACTGCGTGTTTGGGAACGTCAAACCACTGATTATTTGGAGACTGGTTATTTAAATGTTTTTTCCCCCCGCTACTTAATTCCTTCTGCCTATTCATCTCGCTCTCTCCCTTTCTGGTTTTGTCTGTATGTCAGTCTGTCTGCATGTCTGTCTTTCTGTCTGTCTATCTTGCCAAGATAAACATTAATATTCAATTCAGTTACATGACACAATTAGTTATTATTATGCTATATTAATACCCACGATAAACAATTCACTTGTTCTATTATGTACATATCAGTCCAATATTACATACGTATATTTTTTTGTTTAATACAATTATTTTAAAAAAGTTATTTATATATATATATATATATATATATATATATGTTTTAAATATTAATCAATGTACTATACTGTGTGTATCGTAACACTGCATTCACAAGTTCATGGGGCATTTGGAAAAATATTTACGTATTTATAAAATATATAATTATAGGTATTATTTTTTTTTAGAATTCCGGCAAATATACGTTTTTGTTCCGTTAACCTGCCTGCTTTCCGTTAAGTTTAAATCAAAATACGTACGGTACGCAAAAAAGTTAAATCTGTGTTTGTTGTAATTGGCTAATGTGACCGGCAGAGGGCGTGGCTACATTTCTCACGCGCTTGCGCTCGCTCCGAGTCGCTCGCTCTCCTCCTGGTGCACTCTCAGTCATCAGAGTGAAGTAAAGTGGAGTGAGCACGCGTCCTGTTTTCGTGAGATCAGCCTCCAGGTCGGAGTGTACAGCATCTTCATGCTCGACCCAATGGAGCTGCTCCTGCCGCCGTAGATTCCGAGCACGGGATCCGAGGGGAAACGAGCCAGATGCGTGAATTGCTCTCACCGCGATCTCTCCATTGAACAACTTTTCTAGTCTCTTCGAATCTGATTTTACACTCGCGGGGTAAGTTTTGCATCCAAAGAGCGTTGTGTCAAACAAGTTTGTGCACATTCATCAGAAATAGCGAGTATGCGCATGTATGTAAATGAATTGCAAATTTTCATAAATGTAATTTACATGTAAAATATTATATTCTTCATTTGTTGTTGTTGTTGCTGTTGTTGTTGTTGTTGTTGTTTTTGTTGTTTTTGTAGAGTTTTTAATGAGTTGACAATTTGTTAAAATGTGGTCAGAATGAATTGATCATCTGATAAATCGCAAGGAATTATCTTTCTTGTTATGATCCATCATATAATTTATAAAGCAATTTTCAAATACAGTCTAAAATACCACTCTCTGTATCAATCAAATTCGTTTTTAAAACCATTATACGTCTTTAAAATATGCTAAGGGAACGTTTGATGCTATTAGGATATCAGGCATAATTTCTTTTATTCTGCTGCACTTAAACATTGGTGTTAGTGTGTTTAGAAGACAAATTGGTGTCTCGTGATATTGTATAAATATGACAAAAAAATCTTTCTCAGGTATTTCTCGTGCCACATTTAAAACTGATTTGTCTTGTCCTTAACATTTTTAAAGTTCATGCAAAAATGTAATTCCCAGGCCAAGGTACTTTATTACAGCATGTTAAATAGTGCAATCCACATGTTCTTCTACTGAACATTGGTGATGAGATATTGATGGATGGATTCAATCAACCGCACTGGACAATCTCAGAAGTGTCAGAGGACTGTGAACAAGCGCCTCATCCAGCTGTGCGACTAGATCGGCGCAGATCGTCTCATTACTATGCTGAAGAAAATCTCGCCATTTAGGGATTATAATCCATGCAGTGTGAAATCCCATCACCTGCAGCCTTCACGCACCATCTGTCCGGCTGCAAAGTGGGCCTGGAAACTGCTTACTGTAAAAAAACACATCTCTGGGTCGGGGGTATTTCTGTCCACGGCGCAGGTTTGAGTCTCTGAAGAGTTTCAGTGGACTGGAACGGGACGGGCTCCTCTTTTATCTAAAAATAATAATGCTAATAAAAACATGGTGCTCACTGAAAGCAGCGAGCATGAATAATTGAGAAACTTGGAGACAGATGCGCATTCTCGGCAGTGTGGCCGTGGAATATCGGGGTCAGCTCGCCACTCCGTGTTCCAGGGGTCTCTCTCAGGAGGCTTTCCACATGGCTCCTAAATGAAGAGCAATTTCATTATAAGCCCGTGTTATCTAGGCCTGAGAGTTAAAGGGCTGCCGCTGCTTTATGTTAATCAAGCTTGTACTTGTCTATTCAGAAACAAAACACCGTTAATTTAAATCATTCCATTTCCTTTCTGCACATTATGGGCACCCGGATAAATTAAATCTGATTTTTCTTGTTCTGTCCAGTGTCGCTGTTATTCATAATTACGCAGAGCGTGTGGGTTTAATTGATTTTATTTGCGTTGAAGGAAATATTTTTTCTCAGTGCTGACTGTACAGCAACACAGTCGATTTACAGACAGTTGCCGTTTCAAACGAAACGGCAACTTAAATTGGCACATAAACACATATGAGTCATAATATAGTGAATTTTCACATTTTTTAAAAAGCATTTAATGCTTTTAAAGATTGTTACACGTTAATAATGTTTCAAAATTACAAATTCAAGGTTGAAGTATTTGTCTTATTCTTAGACTATAAATATACAGACAGACAGACACATAGATAGATAGATAGATAGATAGATAGATAGATAGATAGATAGATAGATAGATAGATAGATAGATAGATAGATAGATAGATAGATCGATCGACCGATCGATCGACCGATCGATCGACCTATCACTGTTTTTTTTTTCTTTCAGACTAAACACAAGAACTTAGGATGAGCAACATCTACGAGTCCGCTGCCACCACGTTGGGCATCTTCAACAGTCCTTGTCTGACTAAAGTGGAGCTCCGCGTGGCCTGTAAGGGGGTCTCTGACCGGGATGCCCTGTCTAAGCCAGACCCCTGCGTGGTCCTCAAGATGCAGTCTCACGGACAGTGGTTTGAGGTGTGGTTGTACAGGGATTTTGAACACATACATACACACACATTTCTATATTATACACGTACAATCAACACACATATTATTAGATGTATAGGTAATATTTTATGTGTATTGTGAATTCTTTGACTTGCTCTTGAGGTTCTGAAGGCCTCGTATGGACTGTGTGGATGCAGATGTGTGGGTGTGTGATGCTGCCGGGTGAATCAGCGGCTTTGCTCACCGAAAACGCTCAGTCATGCTGTTTTTGGTCTTAATAATAAATCTATAGACAATTTGGTGAAGTGCTGAAGAAGCTTAATGGTTCAGAGGCTTTTTTTTTGCTGGATGTCTTAGGGGTTTCAGTATCAGCATCTTTCTGGCGTGCGGTGCTGGGCCCACCACGGTTAAGGGTACGATCTATAATTAATAAGGCTTTGCCATTTGGACACAAGCTGTGAGTTAAAAACAAAGTGTGTGAAACCTTAAGAAGACAGAAGCGGTGGCAGATCTGTGAATCACTCTGGATCATTATAACATTTATGATATGAATAATGTTTATTTGAGATTATTTGAGATCATTATTGGATTACATGAGATTATTTTGAGCTTCTTTTAAAGTTGGAAAATTTCATCTTTAAATGCTGCCATAAAATTTGACATATAGTTGAACATTTACGCTGACATGTATTTTTTTACATTGCTTTACATTGCTTTACATTTAGTTTGAATTCATATAAAATTATTTACAATGCATTTATTCGTATAAAAGCACTTAGTGCAATGATCAAAACTACATTAAAACGTTAAAATACGTTATAATACATTCAAAACAAATTTTAATAAACACTCAAATTTTTCCACTTACTTTAATCAAAAGCATATATACAGTATATCGTTCTCTACGTATATTTTTTTGGGACTTGAAATGCACAGGATTAAATTTAATCTGGATTTTCTTTATTTGGCTGAGTGTTGTTTATGATTTTCGGTTTGACTGGCCCTAAATGAATAATAAACAAATACATTTAAAAACAGAGCCGAGAAAAGGAATCCCTAAACTCATGCCGTTGCAGGTGGACCGGACGGAAGTGATCCGCAGCAGCATCGGCCCGGTTTTCTCCAAGGTCTTCACCGTGGACTACTACTTTGAGGAAGTCCAGCGTCTCCGATTTGAGCTCCATGACATCAGCAGCAGTCACAACGGCCTGAAAGAGGCCGACTTTCTGGGCGCCATGGAGTGCACGCTAGGACAGGTGAGACAAGAAGGTCACGGCTTCACCTTTGACCTCCTTCTCTGGGAATCGACCCCGTGACCTCCGGTGTTTGCTTCTTCACCCTGCTTCACTCATTGACCTGAATAAAATATGTAGAGCTGTAAATTGGTCTTTAATAAGTAAGATCAAAAGCCACTGACATCAGTGGAACGTGGACGGCTAGAAAGCTGAAGAGTTCATGCGAGGTCAAGAATGAATGAATGAATTTAACTTATTAGACTTTCATTTTCTCACCGTAATGTCTGACTTTCAACATCCAAAACATGCAGAACTTTGCCATTTTGCGCACTATTGTGCATGGTTGAGCATTAGTCTTGTGCAGAGTTGCTAAAACTGGAGCGCAGGGGCTAAAGTTGAACAAAAGTTGAAAAAATGCGTATTAGACACTTCGGGAAATATATTATCTTAAGTAACTACTATTATATTACTATGAATATTATTATTTATAATTTAGTATTTGAAAATTTTTGAATAATAGTTAATACTTTTTTTAATTCATTTTTTTAGTAAGTTCTCGTTTCTGTACGTACTTAAAAAATAACTTATTTTAAACAAAATTTGAAATTGAATTATGTACGTTTCAGTCTAAAATTGTGAACTTTTAAAAATAACTAAAAACTGTTCGCCTTAACAGCCAGAAAGAACGTGTGCGTTAAATGTAAAACGATTGGAAAATCTGCTGCTCCTCGTAGTCTGAAAATTACGGAACACAGTTTTTACACATTTTTATTGTAGTAATTCATCTTTTTCCTTCACCTTTTAATTGGGCATTTGCAGCCTTTTTATTTTACAACGATAAAATCTGAAATCTTAAAAGAGGGTCTTTAATGTAAGTTTTTAAAGTCACAGCTTTTTACTCAACATTTCTGTCCACATTTGCAGATTGTGTCGCAGCGAAAACTCTCCAAAGCTTTACTGAAGCAAGGAAACACATCCGGCAAGTCATCCATCACAGTAAGAAGCCATGTCATCCCACCAATTAATACCGGCTGAAAAGCTTCATCACCAGACCAACCACTGACCACTTTAAAACTGCAGGTCACAGCTGAAGAACTGTCGGGAAATGATGACTACGTGGAACTAGCCTTCAGCGCCAAGAAACTGGATGACAAGGTGTGACATCAGTGTAAATGGTCCGCAAAGCCTTTGCTATGTAGCGGGACAAACATCTGATGACATTGATAGCAGCTAGAAACCTCATGAGGCGGTTGATTTGCGCTTTTGCTCTTTACAATCCTCATTTTACCTAAGTAAATTTATGACACACAATGATTTATTTATATCATATGTTAATGTGTAATGTCAATTACGTCAGAGAAAAAAAAGATGAATGTATGTATGACCCCGCCCATATACGTGGCCCCTTCCATGGTGGTTATATGTGCTCCGCCCATTTCAAGCCATGAAAATTTATTTTTAGAGTTGAAAACACTAATTATTTTTGGGAAACGGGAGAGTAAGTTATCAATCAAAAGTGTGAAGAACTTAATAATTAGATAAAGCTCTTCATTTAATTCCGTCATTTTTTCATTTTTTTTTGTACTGCTATGTTTTATAACGGATTAATTGGCTTTATGACTTAAATCATGCCATGTCAGTGCTAAATGTAGTAATTAATTATGATGGCTTTATATTTAAAGAGTAATGGTTTTGTTGTCTTGAAGGATTTTTTCAGCAAGTCGGACCCATTCCTGGAGATCTTCAGAGTGAACGATGACGGCACGGCGTCGCTGGTGCACAGAACCGAGGTCAATAATCATCTTACCTCATAGTTATGTGGTTTGAATTTAGTGTCTGATTTAGTTATTTATTCATTTCAGACTATAATGAACAATCTCAGTCCGGTCTGGAAGTCATTCAAGGTTTCTTTAAACACGCTGTGCAGCGGAGATCAGGAGCGGGAATTACGGGTAGGTCTCCATCACGGGCGGTTTTGTGTGGCCTAGTCCACTTCCATGTTTTGCTTTTTTTCGAAAAGTCGAAAAACTGAAAAGTGAAACCGCAGTTTTAGCTTGTAAAATCATTTTAATTAGGCCTGCACAGTATTGGAAATTTGCAATATACGATAATATGTAAACACACCAATATGAATGTAGTTCGGGATTAGATTTTGCAATAAATGTCAGATTTATGTTGCTTTGCGATAATTTAGGGTTTTGCAATATTATTATTGTCACGCAATAATTATTACCAGTTCAATCTTATTGTGCAACATAGGATTTACATAAAAAATAAATATATTTATCTTATTTATTTGTAAAAAAAATTGCAGGGATTTTTTTCACTGATCATTGCTTTCGGAAGTTACTGTAGGAACGTGAAGCTTTAAATTCCGGTTATTGTTTCATGAGCGTGAATCTGGTCTCGGCGTGTCCGTTTCATCAGGTCCTATTAGAATCTTCCTGGCAGATTAATGTAATGCCAGTCCTATCCATTCAGCCTCGGCACTGCGGCTGACATCTCTCATAGTGAACTCATCACTGAGTGGGTTAACGGAACCCGGCCAATCGGGCCGTCCTGACAGTTCGCTGAGAGAAGCAGACAAGCTGGAACCAACCGCTGAAATTGATGTTATAGCCTTTAAAACGTCCAGAAACAAGGACATCCTGCTCTTACAGGTCCTGTTAAAGGAGCTTCAAGCTGACTGAGTATTTTACAAGTATTTAGATACAAATATAGAGTGATTCGACTCTACAGTTCCATAAATACCTCCATCTACGGGAGAGTGCGGGAATATTTCATATTTATATATTTATCAAATGTAGAAATTGACTAAAGTTTGCTGTACACAAATTCAATAGTCAATCCATTTATGTTTTATAAATGAAATATAAATATTTTCTGTATATAAAACAGACAGAAGTTATTATTATGCAATGTTTGCTTTTTTCATGTAAAATTTTCTGTGGTAATTTTTTATTTTTGGACTTTATATTGTTTAAACGTGATTTGCTGGGCTTAGTATTCATGGTCACATGACATTTTAATTTAAATTCAAATTAAGACAACAAAAAATGGGAAAGTAATAGTGAATATCAGTGTTATTCAATATTTCAGACACGCACGTGCACGCGAGTTGAGTCATAATAAATTAAGTAAACGACACATGAATATTACAAGATGCAAAATGGCCTATAAAGCCAGAAACCGTTATTGAGAGTGAAACTCTCTGTCATCTGTCAGAATTTATATCAGCTGATATAGTCATAATTGATAGCTACTCATTATCCATAAGACAGTGGGAAAGTCTTCACGCCAAAACAAACACTGCATGAAAATTACGAGCACGAGCCATCAGTGTCAGAGCGCAGGCATTACTAATCGCACACCGCACTCTTCTGAAACGGCTCATAAATTGTCGCCAAATGTGTTTTCACGGCGACTTAATTGGAGCTTATGCCAGAGTCTGAATTGTGCACAAATCATGGATTAGATATATATTTGTGAGTTGGAAAGGCCTGTCATGACGTATTTTGCACAGTCACTTCGCACTTGCAGCTTGGCGCTTGTAATTCACATGTCGTGCGTGAAATGTCACAGTCGTAGATTGTGGAGTCGTAATCAAACAAACAAGCAATGAGATGAGATGAGATGAGATGAGAGGAGAGGAGAAGAGATGAGATGAGGCTGGAGACAAAACAAGACTGTTCTGTTTGTGAAGTGATGTGCTGCTGAAGAATAAATTGCAGACCAATGTTTCAAAGATACGAACACAAGTGTTGAATTACATTCATATTTCTTCACTGCGTCAGGTTTCTGTATTTGATCTGCATCATTTACATTCAGAAACATCTGGATGCAAAAAAAAAAAACTTTTGTCTCAGTCTTTCTCTCCCCCATACTTTTTCTCTCTTTGTCTCTGCTTTCTCATCTCCTTCCCTTTTCTGTTTCTCTGTCTCTCTCTGTCTCTCTCTCTCTCTCTCTCTCTCTCTCTCTCTCTCTCTCTCTCTCTCTCTCTCTCTCTCTCTCTTCTGCTCTCATCTGTTTCTTTTTCTTTTGTGCTCGTCTCTTTTTTTTCCTCTTTTTCTCTTTTTTATCTCTTCCTTTTGCTCTCATATCTTTTTTTTTCTCACCCCATTATTCTTTTTTTTTCTCTCCATCTGCCTTTCTGTTTCCCTCTTTCACTTTCCCTAAATCTTCTCATTTGTTTGTCTCTTTCCTCTCCATCTCTCTCTTACTTTCTCTTTTACTTCTCTCTCTCTCTCTCTCTCTCTCTCTCTCTCTCTCTCTCTCTCTCTCTCTCTCTCTCTAGCACTAGCACTGTATCTGTGTTGTCTCCTTCCTCTCTGTTTGTTTCTACATCTCTTTTTCTTCGCTCTCTAACTCTCCCCATTTGTCCGTCTGTTTCTCTCATTCTCTCCCGCACTCTATCTTCTATCTCTTGCTTTTTTACTTTCCTGCCTCTTCTCACTCTCTCTATAACACACACACACACACACACACACACACACATACACGCGCGCACAAACACAAAAACACAAAAACACACACACACATGTACACTATTATGCCAATGCAGTGTGGGGATTGGGGGGCTGTATTGTGATGATCTCTCTCTCTCTCTCTCTCTCTCTCTCTCTCTCTCTCTCTCTCTCTCTCACTCTCTCTGTATTCTCCACACACTGCAGAGTTTAGATGTGATTTCTCTTGCACTAAAGTTCTGCTTCTCTGCTTCGGGCGGCTCAAACGGACCACGCTGATTCAGTGGCCACATCTTAATGGCTTTTAGTCGTCAGTGAACAAATGAACAAAAAAGAGACTGTTCTCAAAAACAGCCATTTAACCGGATCTGAAGCCGCTTTCACTTGAGTCAGACTGAGGACTATATTATTAAGCGATGCTGAATGAAAAGACACGCGTGTGTGTGTGTGTGTGTGTGTGTGTGTGTGTGAGTGATGCTTGAGCCGTGTTGATTGGTCAGAGTGTTGGGACATCTGTAGTCAGACAGATGGGGAAAAAATACATTATTTTGTGTGACAAGCTTTTGAATAAACATGAATCGGGTTGATTAATATTCATGAGTTTTACACTGAACATCTCTGCAGCGAAACACACACTGAATTCAGATTCACACTTCTGCAGATTTACACACACACACACACACACACACACACACACACACACACTGCAGTGCAACCAGGGACTGATTTCTGACGTTCGTTCTACTTCACTTTATTTCTTTCTTTCTTTCCTTTTTTCTTTCCTTCTTCCTTTCCTTTCCTTCTTTCCTTCTCTTTTTCTTTCTATCTGTTTTCCTTTTTTTCTTTCCTTCCATTCTTCCTTTCTTTCTTTTTATTCTTTCTTTCTTTTTCTTTCTTCCTCCTCTTTTCTTTCTTTAATTCTTTCTTTTCTGATTTGTACAGTACATTCATTTAGTATTTTTTAATTACTTTTATTTGTCTTGTATAGGAAATTCATGCAAAGCATTTAACCACATCAAAATATGAATAATGTATTGAACAGATTGAATTACTATTTCATTGAATGTTAATTTTTTTTCCTCGACTGTCTCATTATATATTAAGGTAGTTTTGGGACAAAATGATGATTCCAGTCATAATTGCCCCTGTCACGTTTGACCAATGGTTTCCAGCTTGCAGGGTTTTGCTGGACGTTTACAACACAAAATATTTACAGTGTCGACAAATGTGAAGGAGTCTTCTTCCATTAGGAGTGTGTGAAGATGTTTGAGCAGCAGAAAAGGTCTGAGTTATTGCCAGTTCTGACTCCTTTAGTGAAAAAGTCAACCACAGCATCTCTTTATTAATATTTTAAATGGCCTTCAAATTTTGATTACCACCCGCTTGTGTCTCGGCATCAATGATTCATTATCAGCAATGCTACAGCGCTGCTGTCTTCCTGCCGCACTCACAATGATGTTCTCTCTGTCTCTGTCTCTCTCTCTCTCTCTCTCTCTCTCTCTCTCTCTCTCATACAGTGTCTCTCTCTCTCTCTTCCACTCTGTCTCTCACTCAATCACTCTTTATCTCTCTCTCTCTTTCTTCCTCTCACTACCTCTCTCACTGGCTCTCTTTCTCTGTTTCTCTCTCTCTCTCTCTCTCTCTCTCTCTCTCTCTCTCTTCCACATCTATCTATCTATCTATCTATCTATCTATCTATCTATCTATCTATCTATCTATCTATCTATCTATCTATCTATCTATCTATCTATCTATCTATCTATCTATCTATCCACCCTTCCATGCATTCATCCATCCCTTTCACACATACACACACACACACACTCCCACACACACTCCAATGTAATGATGTGTGGTAAATCTTTAAAACAACAACACGACTGCTCATTAAAGTTGAAGAGGTTTTGATGACTGAAGTTCATCTGAAGTTAGTACCTGTTTCTCCATTGTGTCACGGCAGATCCAGAATTTTCTGTTGGTTCTGTCTCTTCTTTTCTTGTGATATTAATTTCCCATGTGTTCTGTGTTGAACCGCTGGTTCTGTGGAACGATTCTGACTTTTGCTTGTGGAACAGGATTTATAAGTTTTAGTTTTAAACTTGAACACACTGGATAAAAATTTTGGTTCTGTTTAATAACAAAATGCAACATTGATTTGATATTATTGGTCATTTACTTTTCATCAATCTGCTTGTATTGTATGTATTTTATAATTTATTTATTGAAATGAGGAGATTCCGCTTTTTATGCATATTAAATATCTGTTACATAATAATGACAAACTCTAAAGGTCCACAAGCTGTTAGTTTTGTCTTGCTAGTCACAAAAACACAACATTGAATCAAGATCAAATTCCAATAAATTATTATATATAATATAATATATATAATATAATATAATATAATATAATATAATATAATATAATATAATATAATATAATATAATATAATATAATATAATATAATATGTTATATTAGTTAATAAAACTTATATATAAACAGTACTGTATATACTCTGTTCATAAAACAATGTTTATTCATAATTATATACATGTAAAATTGTATGTATATTTATTTATTTATACTACATTTATGTATTTCATTAAAACATAATGAAATTAATTAATAAAATCCCCATAAATTTTTATGAAACATTTTAATGAACATTTTCTCCTGTAATTTTGTTACATGTTTCTGAGTGCTTATCAAATAACTGTATCAAATTTTAAACTGTGCATTCATCTCCGTCTTTGCTGTGGTTGCAGTGCATTGTGTGGGACTGGGATTCCAACGGCAAACACGATTTTATTGGAGAATTTCAAACAACCTTTAAAGAGATGAAGACCGACATGGACGGGAAGCAGGTACTGTGGCTTCTGGCGGGTCACGTGATTGATTCAAATGCAACGCACACACACTCCATCAGTCTTAAACGACGTTCTTCAATACAATCTGAGAAAATTAGAAGGTTCCGGAGAGCGTACCAGACCTGGAAGCTCAGGGAACCCAGCAGGAGCCATGGCCGCATGCATACTTCATAACTGCAGAAGAAAGCCGCCTTTAATAAAAGCTCCACCGGAGCTCGCCTGTGGGCATGTGAGAGTCTGTGGAGATTCGGAGATGATTCTCCGATCTGATCAACCTGAAATTGAACCTTTGAGCCTCGGTGCTGACAGCAACCGCCAATTTGTACAAACGCTGCCGTTCAATTTTCCATTCCCGTCCGACAAATCCTGGTAGAATCTGCGTGAATGCCAAAGTGTCCCGTCGTTTTGTCGGTTCTGGTACTGTAATATAAAGACAATCTTCGGATATGAGGTTTGAAATGATTGACGGAATATTGGATCACAAATTGAAGATAAATTTTTAGGCGAGGCTGAGAAAATGAATCCATTCTTTCCACTTAAACGCTTCTTTTATTTCTGGGTCACGTGGAGCTGCGTCTTGATGAAACTGAACAGAGGCAGAAGGTGGAATAGGCCCTGCCCACAAATATAATAATATCATGGGTGGGGTCTGGGTCTCATTTACAGACCCATAGGCAGAGCCAAGAATGTCAGTGTTATAGCTTGTTCATTTTAGATAAATCTACCTCTTTTTCTGTTTCTGGGTCACGGGGAGATGCAGCCAAACACAAATTACTACTCACGCAGAAAAGATCCACACTGGGTTGTGCGTAAGTATTAGACAAACATAATAAAACAATTAATTTTCTACAAAAATGGAGCGTTTTTACACAGACAGTTTAATGCTCCTCTGATTAGTAGTCGTTGTGTAGCTTTAAATTCTATTACCTTCACGCTCCTCGTCGCCCTCTCGAGTGTTCAGTGAAGCGCGGCCGACATCCGTCTCCACGTGTTTCTCCTCGCGTTGCTTAATCGCCCAGTGCATGTTGATTGCGCGAGAATCCCGACACCGCCCGACTCCGGGAGTGAAGGAGAAACTCGCTCACGCTCTTCTGATTTACTGGAATGATTAAATGCAAATAATCTTCCGTGATTCGATTTTCCTCGGATTACTGGTTGAGGGGTTCAGATTGTTGCCTTCGGATTGTGATGAGAGGCTTGTTTGAGATCTCCTCAAGACGCATTATAGATTCTTAATAGAAAAGTCATGAAGTCTCTGGCCTGATGGTTTGTTTTAAATCCGACCTTGAATTGAGTCACATTTCTTGTTGCTGGGATGTTTTATTACTACTATAGTTCTCACCTCGTAGCGAAAATTATCCAATCCAAGTTTAAGGCCCGGTCTGAAGAATTCCACCTTCATAGTTTGAAAACACATTTTCAAGAGATTTTTAAAAAATTGGACTTGGTAGACGTGAATGTTTTTGACTATTGTTTTGTGATTGGTTGGCCCTTAATTCAGGGTGTGTCCTGCTACCAGGTACTGAGACGCAGAGATTGGCTTTAAATCCCGGTTACCCAGAAATGGAAGAAGCTTAAAAAATGATTGATTAGGCTGTTTACTATAGATTACTAGTTTATCTTGCTACATCAAGTAGATATGGATCATAGTGTAAATTAGATCATAGTCTATTGATTTGTAAAGTTGTAAACAAATGTCATTCATGCTTAGTCATTACTTCACTTTGGTTCGTGACCCTGACATAATCTTGAGATTAAGGATTACATTGTGATCTTGACAAAAGATTTTCAACACTCACACACACACACACACACACACACACACACACACACACACATCCGCAGAAACACGACAAAACTGAAGTGTTGGTGTTTCTGGCAGATCCAGTGGGAGTGTATCAATCCAAAGTACCAGGTGAAGAAGAAGAACTACAGAAACTCTGGGATGGTGATTCTCACGCTCTGTAAGGTGAGGAACTTTGAGGTTCTCCTGTCATCTTTTGTGAAGCTCAGATTGTTGGTGGAAGATTTTATAATCTTTTGCTCAGGTTTGAAGTATGTGTCTCTTTTATTTTCAGATTATAAAGATGCACTCTTTCTTGGATTACATCATGGGCGGCTGTCAAATTCAATTTACCGTAGGTGACATCTGAATTGCTGTCTTTAATTAAATTTGATTGTTGCTTGAGATGCAGAGAATGAAACACTTCAGAACACATATTTACATTTTTATGCTAATACTATAGTTATGATGTTCTTTTATTTTATAGCATTTGTTTATTATCTCAGAACATCTTATGGTTATACTGCTAGAGCTTGTCAATCTTTTTAATTTATTTTGGCCAGGAAAAGCAAGACTGGACAGGAAAATGTCTTCACTTTTCAAATTCATCACTTGCAATGATTAAGATATTAATGAAGTGAAGTGAGTGAGTTTGTCAATACGGCCACTAGGGGCCGTATCAAATTTGTGCTCTGCATTTAATTAATTAAAAAATTGTAAGTATAAAAGTAGAAGTTACAGAATGTGTTATTTGGCTCTGATCTTTTTGTTTTAAGCTTTCTCCCCCAATCAAGTCTTTTTTCTTCCTCTAGGTGGCGATTGATTTTACTGCCTCCAATGGCGACCCGCGGAACAGCTGCTCTCTGCACTACATCCATCCCTACCAGCCCAATGAGTATCTGAAAGCTCTGATTGCTGTTGGCGAGATCTGTCAGGACTATGACAGGTGATTCTCCATCCGCTCCACTAGATCAAACTCAAATTCTATTCCACTTTTTCATTCCACTGCTCTCCATTTCACTTTTTCAATTTCTGAGTCACGAGGACCCAACTTCTGGTCTTGAAGATTGATTAAACATTCTTACCAATCGCAGACCGGAACGTAAATCCATATGATTATCCAAGCAAAAATTATGCTGTCATGGGCCCCGCCCCCAATGTAGCGTTCAGATTTAGTGCCTGAGTAGCAGTTTATGGGCGGAGCCTAATTTAACAAAAAAAAATTTTACTTTTTTTTTATAAAGAAAATAAGCAGATATTAATAACCACTTTTTAAAAAATGTTTTATTCCAAAAATTGATCTTTAAAGGAGCATCACACTTCTGTAAAACATTTCAAAAACAAGCTATTGAATCAAAAACCTCCTCGCAGAAAAACTCTGATTGGTTCCTAAACTCGGTTCCATTTTGCTCCTCCAAGACTCCTCAATTGTTCCTCAAACTATATTAACCCCTGCTACAGAATGATCCGGTCGTGTTTACACCAGTTCCTTTCAAGTGCAGGTCATTAGCCAAACATTGAGACCAATGAATCAATCAGAAGGGGCTTTGAGACCACCTCGCAGAGAGCGGTCCAGGCGAATCTTAATAACTCATTTACTCCTGATATCATTTAAGTTTGGAGTCAATTATATTTGACCCCTCAATGTCACGTCCCTGCTCACCTCATCGCTCATGCGCTTTCATGACTCCTTTCTGCTTCTGATCTGTTCCCAGCGACAAAATGTTTCCCGCTTTCGGCTTCGGAGCCCAAATCCCACCAGACTTCAAAGTGAGTTTGCTGTTTTATATGGTAAAATACACGACTTTCATTCGGGAGGAATTTTTCAAGGCATTCATCATGTGCACCATGTTTCTGGAAATGTGACAATTTAAAATACAATGTAATGGACTAACATTACAAAGTAATAAATGTCTAAAAAATTTAAGAAATAATTGACTATCAATAAAAACAAGTACCATAAGCAACTTTTACTACAAAGAAATAATCGACAATTAGCTACTAATTTCAAGAAATAATTGACAATATCACAGATAAATAATCAACTATTAACACGAAGAAACAAACGACAACAATACTGTACAAATAAATAATTGACAACAGCACAAAGAAATAGATGACTGATTATTTGAAGAAATAATCGACAACAATACAAAGGAATACGTAATTGACTATTAATGCAAAGAAATTATCGATTATTAATATGAAGAAACAACCAACAATATTACAAATAAATAATCGGCAATAATACAAAAAAATGATTAAATATTAAATCCAAGAGCAATTTCAAAACTTGTGAATTTTCTAATATTTATTGTAATGCAGTCATGCATGTAATCTGCAGTAAATCTAGAACAATTTTAATTCTCGCTTGATTTGTGAGCCGATTCGACTCATTTATAACCGCATCGTTTCTAAAGCTTGACGAATCAGTTACCTGTTGGGAAAATTCTGAATAATTCATGATCTCCTGATGCCCTTTCACAATAATCACCTCCAGCCTTCCCGCTAATCTATGCCAATCATTCAAAATCAGGTCATCCGATTGGCTGCCTTGTTAATCCGGAGGGAAGGGAGGAAATGTGGTGGGATGAGACTCTGAGAAGTAATTCCGTCAACGCATGTTTAATGCATGGTCTGATCCAGTTCATTAGACGCAATGACTCGGAATATAAATGAGCCATCAAAGCTTATGAATTAAATAAAGAAGGGGAATGTTTGAATTTTATTCTTCTCCCTTTCTAAGGTTTCCCATGACTTTGCAGTGAATTTTGATGAGGACAACCCGGAATGTGCCGGTAGGTGTTTCATAACCTATAGCTATCAGAGGCTATGTTTTATATAGGTTATTTTTTATATACTGTATGTGTTTGGGGTCAGTTTATGTCTCTTTACAATACAAGAACATTTGTTCACGAAATTAAGTTTTGATAATTAGCCATAAGTGTAAGTGAATGTGTGTGTGTGTTTGCTATGTGATTGGTTGTCCACCAATCCAGGGCGTGTGTCCAGCCTGATTGCTTCCTTGTGATGAATGAACAAACACACACACGCACATACATGCAAGTATTTAGTATACAGTATATAATAGTATACAGTATATATCTGGATATTTATGTCAATGTTTTTTATGTATTTGTATTAATTTTTTATAGATGTGTTTATATATGCATATATTCCAAATTCTTATATATATGTATAATATATATATATATAGTATAGTTCGTGGGCCTATATGTTTGTGATGTTTTAATATTTCAATATATTTTTTTTGCCGTGTGTGTTTCAGGGGTCCAGGGAGTTGTTGAAGCGTATCAGAACTGTTTGCCGAAAATCCAGCTGTACGGTCCGACCAACATCGCTCCCATTATCCAGAAAGTGGCCAATTCAGCCTCTGAAGAGATGCACACCAAAGAAGCCATGGTGAGAAACCATCCGTTAATAATTAACAAATCATTATTAATCATCCTAATTTAGAATAATTTTATTTGAAGGTCCCAACTTTAAATTTTTCTTAATGTTTTTGTGCTTTTGTGTCCTCGCTCAGGAATATTTCATTCTTCTAATCCTGACGGATGGAGTGATCACGGACATGGCAGACACGCGGGAAGCCATCGTTCACGCCTCCCACCTGCCCATGTCCGTCATCATCGTGGGAGTGGGGAACGCGGACTTCAGCGACATGCAGATGCTGGACGGGGATGACGGGATCCTGCGCTCTCCTAAAGGAGAACCGGTCCTGAGGGACATCGTGCAGTTCGTGCCCTTCCACAACTTCAAGCACGTAAGTTCACGAGTCACGTACCTTGATTCTGACCCTCGGCAGAATCACCCACACTGTCCGAAACAAAATATTTGCAGAGAATTTGTCTGGAATATTGTCAGATTTGTGCCAAAATGCAATACAATGTTTACAATAATAATAATACAGTACATTGAAAAATAAACATCTATATATGGTGTTTATCTCTCTATTTGTCTATCTGCCTGTCAATCTGTCAAACTATCTGTCTTTCTGTGTGTGTGTGTGTGTGTGTCTGTCTTTCTTTATATCTGTCCATCTATAAGCCTGTCTGTCTGTCTATCTCTCTCGCTCCCTCTCTCTGTCTGTTTGTTTCTATCATTCTGTTTGTCATCATATCTGTCTTTCTATTTGTCTGTCTATCCATCCTTCTCGCTCTTGCTTCCTCTCTCTTACTGTATGTCTCTCTATCTTTCTGTCTGTTTGCTTATTTGTCTGCTTATTCTGTCGGTCCTTCTGCATATCTGTCTGACTATCTGTTCATCTCTTATATGACTTTGATTGCTATACTTTTATAAAATGTTTTTATATTTTTAAACTCATCTATCATTCAGTCTCTGTATTATGTTGCTCTATGGATGCAGCTTTTTTATCAATAGAAAATAGAAAATCCGTATGTTATGTATCTTCAATATCTAATCATAAATAGCAACTATTTTTAGATAATATATTTGTATTTTTATACCTTTGGGTTACTATTTTACCATATAACACTATTTTCCTCATATGATGTATATTCATAACATTTTCCTTTCTATCCATCCAAATCTTTTCACACAATAAATCAAACCTGTCGTTGGCATTTTTGAGTCAGAGGAAAAATACCTTCTCGACTCGATTTCCACAATCTCACCCGACTCTTAAATAAAGCGCGACGGGGAAGGTGTGAGGCCGGCGGTCCGAAACACAGGCTTCAGTCGGGGTATTTATATCCCGGTCCTGCTGTTTTCTCCGTCTCTGAACCCGGAGTGACACCTTTCCCGCATCAGCGTAGCTGCGAGAGAGTGTGAGATTTCATTTCTGCTCCTTTCTGTCTCGCAGGCGTCTCCCGCGGCGCTGGCTAAAAGCGTTCTGGCCGAGGTGCCCAATCAGGTGGTGGATTACTACAACGGCAAAGGCATCAAGCCCAAAGGCCTGTCGGACTACGAGACTTCCAGGGCTTTCAGTCCCTGAGATTTGCTTCCCCAATCCGACTGGAATCACTCTGGATTGCTTCGTCCAGCCGGCTGGTCATCCATTGCTTTTCTCTTCAAGCTCCGTGTGAGCAGGTTATTATCAACAGGGAGTCACAAGGAGCTCCTGAAGTCACCATTCATGCTCTGTACATAGATGGAGAGATGAGTAATCCGGACGGTCTTCCTTATAGTCAGGATAATCTTCCTATTGCCATTTTCTTTTGGTTTTCTGTAGATCTTTTGCCGGTCCTGCTATACAAGGGCATATCCTGCTGTGATGGTTCATGAGGCCAGTGATTCCTGCTTTACGGCCCGTGCATGAGCCTCCGTTACTCCTCTATAATCCAAACCGCGACTTGTTTATGGATCTTTCTCTTCTGCCAGTTTTGACGTGAGGCCTATACGTGCATTTAAGTGTGTTTTCGGGATTTCCTTTTGAAATTTTTTTTACAGGTTTCTTCATTTTTTGCTGTTTTGCAGAGTTTTCTATGGAATTGTTTTAGATGGATTTTTGGGCAGCGCAATAGGGAAATGAGAATCGCATTCAGTGGAACAGTGCGTGTTGATTTTCTCTTTAAAAAATATTTTACAATAATATTTACATTACAATATACATAATTAAGAGAATATTTTTCTTCCCATAGTTGGGGAGCTCTGATTGGTTCATGTCTCAACCACCCACACAAGAATGATGAAATACAGTATAAATAATTAAATTACAGTATGAATAATGGTATCAAAATGCATTCTAGTGCAATTTATGAATTGCATACGCTTCGTTGCTGCGGTTCTGATGACCTGGTGGTTTAGTTGTATTTTAAGTGCTGTCATAGAGATGTTTCTAGGTTGGAGAGCTTGTGTTTGCACATGCTCACTACAGAAAGCAGAACTGTATTTTGCATGTTGCCAATAAAGACAGTTTTTCCCACTTTTTGTGCAACTAATATTTTTTTATGTCAGACTATAAAAAATATTTTAGACTATAAAATGTCAGACTGTAAAAACTAATATTTTTAATGTATATTTGTCAGGTCTTGGGTTTTTTGTGATTGCTGCTATATAACGTGTATTTGGTAAATAAATCTGAAGACCTTGAGAAATGGAGCGACCTTGCAGGAAAGTCTTACGGAAAATATTTCAACACGCACATTCAGTTTCTTCGTTTATTCACACTCCGCTCCTGCTGATCACAAAACCACTGGAGATTACAAGAGAATTGTTGGGGAGAAAGAAAGAAAGTAAAATTGGAAAGTGAAAGAAGCATAGGAGGAGAAAGAGAATTATTGGTGAGAGAGAGAGACTGACTATCTGTTTTTCTTTTTCTCTTTCTCTCTCTATAAATATACATATGGAGAGAGGGAGGGGTGTTGATGAGAGAAAGAGAGACAGCAAATTAGAGTGTCGATAAGAGAGAGAGAAATTCTTTGCTTTTTAATTATTAGGCGTGCATTTTTTGTAAATTTGACTGAAAGTTTCAAAACCTTTAGAACTTGGTCTGACAAAACATTCGTCATTTAGTCTTTACAAAGATTTTTTTGGAATGTTCCGGTTTTCACACATTCAGGAGATTTATTCATACGTGTGAATGTGTGTCTGTCTGCTTTGTGATTGGTTGGTCAAGCAGTGCGTGTTACGCCTCCTTCCTCAGAGGGACGGTGATTGGCTCCAGCTCCCCGTCACCCAGAAATAGAAATCGTCTCAAAATACAAGGGGACGGATAATCCTTCATATTCCCTGATTGTTGCACTGAACTACAGTTTTTAATTCCCAAAATTATATTTCAGCATGTCAGTTCCGCGGCTAAAGTTGTGGCGACACACGGATCCTGAGAGCGTGTTGTGTTTCTGGCCTGAGCGCGTGACGAGGATTAGCGCTGTGGTGCAGGTAGGCCAGAGGAGATGTGACTGGGTGGTAAGGGAATTAATCTGTGGGCATGTTGGCTGAGGTGGCAGAAGGCAGCAGCTGGCAGGCAGATGTAGCTGCTGGCAGGCCACAGCGGGCAGATGCATTTTGGGTAGAGCTCAGTGAGCACCAACCCTGAGGTCTTCAAAGAAAACCCCATTGTGGTTACAGGAAACCCAAAGGTCCCTCGCAGATCAGCCGTGTGCGTTTGCATCTGTGGCACTGCGGAAATTTGAGAAGTGTTCCGTAGATTTAATACACCACTTTACCATTTCTGGGTCATGGGGAGCTGGAGCCACTTCAGGGCATGACGGCGCACATATCCTTGGGAATTTGTTTTCATGATAACTTTTTAATAATTATTTTACATTTAAATGCTAGGTATATTTTATTATATTCTTTATACAGTAATCTTTATGGTCTTTTTATTTTTTTCAAACATTTTGTTTCATAAAAAATAATAGCAACAAACTACACAGACGGACAGAAACAATATATTTATTACATTGCTTTTCATACTTTAGTGTTTGTTTCACAAAAATATTTTTGTCTATTAACAGACGGAGAAACAACATTTTGAGGTAGGAACGTTTGTCTCAGTGAAGTACCCGGTCAGTCTCATAATACTGTAACACCGGAAGTAAGGCGTTTGACATTCTATCTCAGGACAAGCACGCGACGGCTTCTCCTGACACTATGGCGCGGTCTGTCTAAACTACTGCGTTTTGTGTTTTACACACACTTATATATGAAGAAATGGCAGCTTTCACGTGCAGGTTTGCCAGAGCGGCGGAATGTTTGATTCGCAGAGCGCCGACGCTCGTGTTCAGAGCAGGAGCAGCGTTAGAGAGGTATTCACTGCTTGGACATTTTACATGGTTTATTCAGTTTGTATATCTACCATTGCGTTTCAGCTCCGAACATCTGTTTGTATTTCTATATACTATATACAATGTAATAATAATAACAACAACAACAACAACAACAACAATTTAGTAATTACTATTAACATTATGTCTGTCTATTAAGTATCTACGTATTTCTATTTGGTGTCTTTCTCTTTTCGTCTCTCTCTCTCTCTCTCTCTCTCTCTCTCTCTCTCTCTCTCTCTGTCTAGTGTTGATCTATTTCTCTCTTTTGGT
The DNA here is from genome assembly GCA_028031935.1 of Paedocypris micromegethes. Lineage (NCBI taxonomy): Eukaryota > Metazoa > Chordata > Actinopteri > Cypriniformes > Paedocypris > Paedocypris micromegethes. The sequence goes on from CM051498.1 coordinate 4,790,152, forward strand.
TTATTTCTCTCCATATTTTAGCTGTCTCCTGATCTATCTCCATTTGGTGTTCTCCTCTCTTTCTCACTGTCTTCCTATCTATCGATCTATTTGTCTTTCTGTCTATCTGTCTATTTCTCTTTCTCTCACACACACAGACAGACACCCTCTAGAAACTGTGTTAATCTTCAATTTAATATTGTTGGTTTTAAGCCATCAGTACATTAATGTTTCTAATATGTATTATACCTGGTGTGTGTGTGTGTGTGTGTGTGTGTGTGTGTGTGTGTGTGTGTGTGTGTGTCAGGAGAGCTTCTGTGGTTCTCTGTGTGAGGAGTCACCAGACAAACACGTGGTGGAATGAAAACCTCACTGAAGACAGTGCGTCCTTCCTGAGAAATGAAGTGTCTGAGGATTACAGGCGGCAGACGGCGGCCAAGCTCAGTCCGCTGAAGGACGAACCCTGGCCCGTGCATCAGTGGACGGAAGGTGGTGCACCAGCAGAGCGCCTCAGTGTGGGCTTCATTCTGACTGCCGTGTGTGTGTATGTGTGTTTCCAGGCAGTCGGAGAGTCGGCCTTGTTGCTGTGAAACTTGGAATGATTCCTGTTTGGACCAAATCCGGGAAGAGACATGTCGTCAGCATGCTGCAGGTGACCCAGTTTAGTGAGAAAAGTGTATTAGAACTAGACTGGTTCACTCTTGCTTATGATGGGGAACCTTCTGTTTCGGGGCTTGACCTCGTGACCTTCCAACCGCAAGACCAACTCTCTAACCATTAGGTGACATAATTACAAGGTTTGTGTTCAGGGGACACGACAGTGACCGTGTTTAAAACACTCTCTGCTCGTATTTAATGTTGCATAGTGGAGGGGAAGGGGGTCTTGAGGATTATTCTAACGGTCCACAAACTTTGAAGACCTTAGAGACTGGCTTTATTGGTTTTAACAGCTTTAGTAATATTATATTGACCGTCAATAAGACTGACAGTTCACCGATTTGCAGCTTGCTGTCTGTCGAAGGATTCTGTCGCTACCATGTCAAAATCATAAATGAATCCCGGAATTGTCACTTTTAAAATATATTATAACTACTCAATGTTGTGAGATAGAATTTGGATTGTATTTATTTTCTTGGTTATTGAAAAACACAAACACTTCTAATAATGCCATAATAGGAGTATCAACTAATCAGATAACTAAAGTCATTGTTTGGTTTAATGAATTCAATAAAATTCATTAGGGAAAAACAACAAAAAATCGTATAAGACGTTATTTCAAACAGTTCATTTTAGCTATCTAAACTAAGTCTAGCTTTAAACCTCATGTGTTTAGCATCTTTTAAAAAACTGGGTCTAAAAAAGTTTTTTATCGTTTATTAAAGGTTACACAGCTATGTGAAAGTCATCAAGCGTTTTGTCTTCTAGGAAGTGCGACCTGACATTCTCACAAGACGTGTTTGTCCTTCAGGTTCGGGACTGTCATGTGGTGAAGCACCTGACTAAAGACGAGTATAATGGACGCTCGGACGCTCTGATTGTTGGCGGGAAGAATGTCTCTCCTTTTCATGTGAGTAGTAAGAAGCCATTTTCAGGATAATCTGCACTCTGGCTCTTATAATGAGCTGAGGCTCCGGAGACACTCGACCTCGCTGAGGGACGGGAGACAGCAAAGCTCTGCGCTTGTTCTGGAGAGGAAGCAGAATTGGAGCTGGAGAGTCGGAGAAGTGATTGAGTAGATGTGGAGGTGACCTGTGTCTCCGCAAGCCTGCTTCCATTACGACATTAAACCTTTCTCCTGAGCAGCCTTTTGCTTCTCTCACTCGGCTGTTTTTCCGCTCTGTTCTCCTCTGCTGACTCTCTAAAGGAGAAAGGTCGTATCCCTGAAGGGCAGGTATTTTTAAACTCCTGGAATAAGATGATCTGTGGAAGACTTCTTTACACAGTGAACTCAGGATGCTGAGTTTTCTGCAATATCTGGAAGAGAAAATCACACCTGTCTAGATTCAGGGGGTTTGCAATTGCATGGCTGGGGTTTGATTAGCAGGAAATGTGAATACAAAAAGAAAATGATTATAGAAATAATAAATATAAAATTATTACTTCAAATCTTGCAATTGAAATGCCTAAAAAAGTATTTTTCAATATTAATTTCAATGTACATTACATTTAAAAATGAAATAAATAAATAAAAAAGTAATTTATTTGCATCATTAAATATTTCAATCATTACATTTCATTCTCTTTTTTTCCCCTCTATATTTTTAATATTATTTTTTTATTAAGTAACTGAAGGAGGATGAAATAAAACAATATTGTTTTTTATGCGAGTCAAGAGATGTTTTTTTTTTATATTTGGGATTTTTTTGGTTTGTGTGCAGCTGAGATAAATTTGTTCATCTTATGGGACAGAACATTCTGGAAGATTGCCAGGATAGTACAAACATCTGGTTAACATTAGTACAAGCATCTTGTGGTTTGTTTTGTTCAGGACTTAGGACACTTGTTCAGGACATATTTCTTCTTCTGTTGTACAAAATGAACTGTTAGCCTTTGCAAACCAGAACAATGTCTTTCAGAGGGGTGAAAAAGCGCTGGAGATGTTCCAGAACGTTGGGATTCCTCCTAAACAGAAGATCACCACGTTCTCCGTGTCAAACAACGCCATTATTAAACCAGGTGATTTCAGCGGTCGAAGGCGGTTTTCGGACAATTCTGGGGTATTTTTCGGTAATTTTTCTCTGTGTGATTTGTCAGGCACTCCGCTATACGCTGCTCACTTCCGCCCTGGCCAGTATGTCGACGTCACCGCCAAAACGTAAGGACTGACAGCATTACAATAAACATTACATTAAATTAAAATTGCATTTGGGTATATAATAAATTAAATGATATTACAAAAAATTGATGAATGAAAAAATGTAATGCGTAAATTCTATATAAAAAAATATACACTCTTTTTTTGTAGCTCTATATGTTTTTGTTTGTTTTGCTGACTCAAAAAATATGATAATATTTGATAAGTTGTACTTATTTAATAATAAGTTATACTTTATATTTTCTTAGCTTTTTAATTATTATTTATATATTTTTCTTATTCATACATATATACACACACACACACACACACACACACACACACAAATATGCATGTATATATTATGCCATTTACATTACATACATACGTTTTTAAATATACGGTTTATAAACTTTATATATATATTTACTAAATAAATATGTTCATTTAAAATTAATTTACACTTTTTCTGCACTTTAAAAAATGAATTTGCCAGATATTCAGACAAGACGTGTTTTACAGTGACTCTAGAGCAATTTCGGCTTTTCCTGGCAAAAACGAAACCTTTTCGTAGCCGTGGGTTGTTTCTGTGTATGATGCTTCCACGTTTGGGTGTGTTTCAGGATTGGAAAAGGCTTCCAGGGTGTGATGAAGCGCTGGGGCTTTAAAGGACAGCCGGCTTCTCACGGACAAACCAAAACCCACCGGAGGCCAGGCTCGCTCGGGCCTGGAGGGGTGAGTGGATCTTCAGAACTCTCCTCACTCTCCACGCGGTGGTCTCGGCTGAAGTAACCGCTCTGCTCGCTCACAGGACCCTGCTAAAGTCTTCAAAGGGAAGAAGATGCCGGGTAGGATGGGAAACATCTACGACACGGCTCATGGATTAAAGGTGCAAGAAAGGACATTCACATGCCATATTGTTCTATAGATGGCACACTGAAAAATGGAATACCAGATGCTTTTAAAATATATATATATTTTTATTTATATTAGAAAATCCACTGTGTGCCGTATGTACCCTGAAAAAAACAACTCATACAATGTACTTTAAAAAAAGCAACATGATATGATTTTCACTAAAATAATACCGCAATGTTTCTAGCTATTGAGTTTTCTACAGAAATGCCAACATATTTTACTGTTAAAAGTGCATTAGGCACAGGCAAGCCATATTAACATTATTCTGAATTATCTGAATGACTAATCTGAATGGTTTTTGACTAGTAACTTTAACTAGTACAGTATAAGCATTTGTTACTAACAATGTGGCAACACAGAGAATGAAGTATGAAGAGTTGCCACTGAGGTTGAAATGTCACGTTTTCCTCCCTTCCTCCACCAGTTCACCAAGCTCTTCTTCTTTTGCAGGTTTGGAGGGTGAACACCAAATATAACGTCCTTTACGTCAACGGTTCCGTGCCGGGTCACCGCAACTGTCTAGTCAAGGTAAAAGCCCCAGTCCAGCTCTTGTCCCAGAATCCCGTCTGCACTTTCTCCACTTCACTCTTCGTTTTTAAAAGCTAAAAACAGCACAGCTACTGTAGTGCGCTGACCTTGGGCCGCCATCGCACGTCTGTCTGAATCTGTACGGAGAGTGTATGCGGGATGCATTAGGAAGTGCTAGTATAAGTGTCTCTTATTTAGCATTGGATCACATCCTAAACACAGCAGTTTGTTGTTCTCCGTCAGGTCCGAGACTCTGTTCTGCCGAGTCGTTTGGAGAAGAACAAGAACCCACCGTTCCCCACATTCTTCTGCGAGGGAGATGAAGAGCTTCCTGAAGATCTGTACGACGAGGACATGTTCCAGTTTGGGGAACCGATCCCGGAGTAAAACTGACCGGATGACTGTGTTCATGGACGTTTAACTAAACGAAGGTTGCCAGATATTCAGACAAAGCCAGTAGGAACTTCAGCGCAACACACACTGGTAAAGTCGGAGTCAATATGATGCGTTTATTATTAAACAATAAAATGTTTCATATACTGTATAATGTATGAATTCTTGGATTGGTTTACACTTTATTTGTTTAAATATTGAAAAATAACATTATGCATTTATATTTAGAGATTCTTAATTAAACCTTTATTAAACATGCATATTTACATAATATAAATCAGCACCTTCATATGTAAATATACATGTATGTAAATAAATTTGTATGTAATATGTAAATAAAACTAGCATTAACTAAATTAGTAAAATATGAAAAAAATCACAATATAATATAATATAAATAGGTTTATAAATCAATGAAGATGTATTTTCATTTTATTAATATAAGACTGTAAAATAGATGTACTTCTATTTGTGACATGTGTGATGATAATAACTGCCTGATATAAATGAAAAATAACTTTGAATGGACTGGAGAGAGAGTGTTGGTCAGCATCTCCTGTCTCCGTCTGATGGGGGGAGAGTTGTGAGTGCTTCGGGCAGACAGGAAGGGTCAGGCTCCGACCTCTGAGGGCCCGAGGAGCCAGCGCTGGACGGATGAAGAGACGCTGACAATGGTTGACATTTCTCTCTTTCTCTAAGTGAGGGGAATAAATCAGGCCATTAATGTTGTATGAGCGAAGGCTCGCCGGCGGCTGATGAAGTGAGTGTGGACGGGCCCCACAAACCACGAGTTACACACACAGGTAGGACGCTTTTCCTATTGGTCGTGTTTCATCCGGGCTGTTTTTTGAGCATCTTTCTTGGAGTAAAGACTTTAACAAGCGGCTGTATTGCTTAATATCAAATTCAAAACTCAAATAAAAAATATGTCAGGAATGTTACAAGTGTTTGAAATGTTTAAAGTGATACAAGTTTTTTAAAGTGTTTGAAACGTTGCGAGTGTTCAAAATGTTACAAGTGTTATGAATGTTCGAAATGTTACAAGTGTTACGAGAATTAGAAAGTGTTAGGAGTATTGAGAATGTTACATAGTTATTTTTACTCATGATTAGGAGTTTAAAGACCTTTTTATAGCATCTAGTTTGAGGAATCTCTGTTCACACATCGTGTGTGTTTGCTCTACAAGTTCAGTTTTCCTGCTCATCATCTACAGTTGTCAGGCTGGATTCCTTCTAGAAGTCGTGTGCATTGGCCATTTAGTTACGTATCTATTTTTAACATCTCACGTTTTATGAAATGTGACACAATAATGATGGTTTGTTCCGTGGACGGCGTGTCTGTCAGAAAGGATATGTGTAGACTGCAGACTAACAAGGGTCTTAACGTGTCTCAATCCACTTATCCATGAAATCCCCTACAGACCCCCGTCCGCATGTCTCCAGTGCCTGACCCAGTAACGTGTTTCCGGGCTCTTCACACTCATGCATAATGCAGGGGGTTGTTTTAATCTCAGTACCATCATCGCATGACTGAACTCCCTCATGTCAGAGCTGCACTTAAAACAGTCTCATCAAGCATGAGCATCACTCACTTGCGCTTAATTCACGGCTCACGTGGTCCAACTCATTGCTTAACCCAGAGACGTTCAGGTTCGTGATGTTCTGAGCAGTTCCATGCCTGACTGTACACATCTGCCCCGTGTGTGTGTGTGTGACGCGTCCCAGTGACAGTGTGTAATGCCAAACGACTCTCCAAACCTCCCAGTCTAATCCTCGGAACACACACACTTCCTGTGCCTCGGGATTTCCGCCGGGATTTGGCTCTTGAACCTCACAGCGGTCACACCCCCTCCTGAAACCACACCTGCTCAGCACAGCAGCAGCAGCAGCCCACCTCCGCAAGCGCGGTAGCGCGCAGCCACGCCGACACCACAAGTGCACGCGCACGCACACAAACGTTCTGATTATTACTGCTTTAGAAAAATAAAACCTCTAAAACACGTTTTACCTGGTTGTTATAAAAAACTTCTATACTTCTAAAAACTTCTAAAAGTCTAGAAACTAGACTACATTTTATAATTGAATTATAGTGGAAAAAATACTTCTGCTTAATCACCACACCACTGAAACTAACAAAAAAAATCACAACAAGCTTGAAATACTAAGAGAAACAAATAAACAGTAGTAGGGTTCACGCTGGTAACGTCACGCGGACTCCGCACTCTGTTACCCAGCATGCACCGCTCTCACATTAGCTTCCATTAATATTTAAGCGTTCGACTCCCCAAAAGTCAGCACGCACAAGTGCAGTCGTGTACTCACAAGCATCGCTAAATGCCACACATCATTCCAGATGGTTTCATCATCATCTTTTTATCGCCATGACAACACGCAGGGCATCATTGTTCCCACTTCATGCCTCCCATCACTACACACAAGCTCACAGAGTTCAGTCAAGCAAACTTTCCTCCATTGTTAACCCGTTCAAATCCATCTTTTTTTTCCAAGTTATAATGTATTCAAGACACTTTAATTCAACCAACTCTGATTCAGTTCAGTAAACTCCAATTAAAGTCTTCAAGTCTGGAGTCCATGAGAGACCAGGTGTCGCCATGGTTACAGTAGAGACTGCTGCCTGTCAATCATTGGGTAATCAGAGGCAGGACCCAGCTGGGCTTACGAGTGATGAGATATGAAATATTAACATCTTATTAATTATTGGCAAATGATTTTAACTCATTAAAATAAAGGCACTTTCCAGACTATTACAGCAGAGAGTTCTCCAAGCACCTGAATATTTTAGGTCAAATATCCCTGGATAGGAGCTTGTTTCATTTCTATAAGCACTTACGTCCTTGGTTTCAAATCAATTGCATCACTTCAACTCTCGGTTCATAGCCGTTGCATCATTAAAGCTGTCTTGCTTTGCTTTAAACTTGCTTAGCACGTGAACGACACCCTCTCTCTTCTTCAGTTTGAAATCTCACAAACCTCAAGGACATGTCCATATGACTCGACTGTCAGTCAACACACAAATAAGCCTGTAATAAACACTTTTTAAAAAGCCCAGACGTGTCAAAAACGTGTTCTCATCAGCCCAATGTATTTCGAAACATTTCATTGACATGTTCATTCAAATGTTACCAGTGTGAGAAATTTTACAAGTTACATGTGTTTGAAATGTCACAAATGTTAGAAATGTCACAAGTGTTAGAAACGTTCTAAGTTTTGGAAAAGATTTCATTGGATTTGAAACATTTCATTGGATGTCTATAGAGCCACTCTGTGTCTCTCTCTGCTCTCCCAATCTCACAGCAGAAGTCACTGGCTCTTTGATTAAGAGTTTACCATGTTCCTATAATTCCTGCGTAAATGTCACGGTCGCCACATGCAGGCGGATTAGCAGCCCACCTCGCAGAAGAGGCAGAACAGAGGCGTCCGGCTCAGGAAAAACGGTGGGATGTTGAAAAGGCCGTGGAACAATAAGTGCTCGGGCACAGAGATATGATGCTTTCTTAACAGATGCTTCACTTGCATCATTTCTGACCTTGTTGTACCATTTGTTTGCAACTAGTCACAAGTCAATTGACCTTGAGCCAATATGGACAATTCAGGCTTTGGCCAGAAAGGCCAGTAAAGAAAAAACTATATATATATATATATATATATATATATATATATATATATATATATATATATATATATAATTATTATTTTATTTAATATAAAATTGCTTTTTATTAGGATTTTTACTGACTTGATTAAAATACATTTTGTCGTGGCCTTCACACATTAGTAATCTCTGGGACTTCAGAGGTTCAATCCCTGTTGGTTTTGTGCAATACTATATTCCAAGCAGATCTACATTTAAGTCATTTAAGTGTTACGAGTGTTAGAAATTATTTAAATTACATTAATTCACTCTCAATACAAGACACATTTGTGCACTGCCTCCCACACTTTAGTTTTTCACTCCGTGGTTTATATTTTTTAAGCTTAATACAAGTACTTTACTTACAAAATACTGCCGTTAAAGTTTAAAGTAACACGTGAACACACGCACGCACGCACGCACGCACATTTGTTTCATGAACTTTTGAAGTTGTCCAATTTCTCAAAAAACGTATTGTCTTTTGCTGCCATCTAGTGGACACAAAAGATAGGCACATTTACAATCATGTTGCATGATTACAGAAATACGGCGTAAAGACTACTATAAACTCCGACTGTACTTTGAAAAAAATAAAAAGTATGTCATAATTACATTCAAGTTAAAAAGTTAATTAAATTATAATTGTATTTTAGTTTTAATATTAAAATGGGGAAAATGACCGAGGGTCTATTGCTTATTTTGAGTAATGTCAGATTTCATTTTTAACGCGTAATATAAAATTGCGACTAAATCTAATTATAGAAGTGATGCAGACATAGAGATGTCTGATAACGTAACGTACACTCGTTGTCTACGTTACGCTTAAGGGTAAAAGCGCGTGGTGACGTCTTTCCGGTGACGCTATTGTTTAGAACCGTCGGTGTTCGGTCGGGTGGAGCTGTGGCGTCTCACGGATCCAGGTGTCATAATTAGCTCCGTTTGACAAACATTTTATATATGTGTAAAACTTATTTTAAGTAGAAACGCCACTTTGAGGAAGCAAGATGGAGGCGGTTCCTAGGATGCCGATGATTTGGCTGGAACTGAAAGAAGCGGGGGACTTTCACTTCAGTCCCGCCGTCAAACAGGTGAGTCTCCTGCTCCTGGTCCTCGAACATCGCAGCCCTTGACGTAAAGTTTACACATGAGACCGAGAACATAGTAGTCCCGCGCGAGCGAGTTTCGCTGGCTCAAAACTGTTTGTCTCTTTGACGTCATTAAAACAACAACACGCGTTTAACAGCGCTAGAGCTCGTGCATTCCTGACGATCTGTGAAACTTTCACAAAACCTTTGTGGGTCCGGAAGAAAAGCATATAAAAGTATGTTTTCTTGCCTTTGCCAACGATTGAAAACCGACACGATGACGTAGTTGGTCTTTGGTTGAGTGTGAACCTGTGTGTGTGTGTCGCGCTCTGTGATTGGTCGGCTACCAATACAGGCGTGTCCCAATTTCTGATCCAAAGTCGCTGAGATTGGCTCCAACTTCCCGTGACCGAGAAATTCAAAAAAGGTTATGAGTTTAAATTGATGAATATGTACTGTATTTGTAATATAAGAGTAATATACGTTTATACTGTATGTATGTACGAAATATCAAAATATTGTTACTGCTTTTACTGAAATTTAAATGTATATGTTAGTTTTAAATACTAATGCTAGTTGTTACTAGGTAACAGACTATAATTGTAAGTTATGGCATTTTTAATGTTTATTGTTTTGACATGAGAGTTTGAGTATAATTCTGCCGTAAGACACTTTTATGAGACATGCTGTTGTGATGATATTATGTCATAAAAAATGAAGTATTATTCTATTATTTATAAAATAGAATATAATTTATTGTTCAATTCAAAACTGCTTTTGTTCTTTCAGTACATTCGCATGAACTACGGCGAGAACCCGGAGGACTACAGCGAGGCTCTGAACAGGCTGGAGGTGCTCCGGAAGGTGAGCCGCTGCAGGGAACTCTGGGAAATGGAGTGAGGGACTCAAGCGATGCCTCGGCCTGTGAATTACAGATAGTGGTGAACATACCCAGGGACTTTGAAGGCTGCAGCACGCTGAGGAAATACTGCGGGCAGCTGCAGTACCTGCAGGGTCGTGTGCCCATGGCCGGCGGGCAGGAGGCAGCGAGGCCCGTGACCTGGTAAATGGGTCAAATGTGGCTGTGAATCAACAGTACGTGCAGTTCTGCGAGTTTTCCGCGCTCTTTCCACAGGGCCGATGGCTTCACCGGGAGAAGCGTCACACATGAGGATGTGCGTTACGAGCAGGCCTGTGTTCTCTATAACTTGGGTAAGTTGAACATGATGCACATGATTCACTCGTGAGTGTGTTCACTAGTGTTTTCCTATTAGGGTGCATGAAATAATCAAATTCACAATTTATTTTGCTGCTGAAATCGACAGATTTCAATTAGGGTCTTTCAAAAGTATTTGATGTGGACCACGTTTTTTTTAAATATTCATTTATTTAAAGCCAAGTATCAGAGTTTACAGCCTATATTTGAATCATTATCAATCTGACTGTCTATCCATAAATGCATAAGCACACATAGACTTATGTATTACTACTATATATTAGTTAGAGCTGCACAATTCTGAATAAAATGAGAATCAGGATTTCTTAGCTTGCTATAAATGTCACGATTCTGGAATTTTTTGCTCACCATGAGTTATCTTGAGATCAGACGTGTTTGGCTGAATCATAAAACTGCTGGATTAAGATTATGTGGGGTGGGGGGTCGCAATCTTTTAACGATTAATTGTGCAGCTCTAATAGTTATCTATTAGTTATAGTCTATTAGTTGGTATATAATGTATAGTAACCTAATGTATTATTTATATATAAGTGAGTGAGATATGGTGAACCATATCGAAATTGGTGCTCCGCTTTCCAGCAAAGCACACTTAAACACACACAAACTCGGAGCAGTGGGCAGCTTGTACAAGTTACTTGTACACGTATGTACGTACAACATAAATATAAATTATATAGAGCTATACACTTGTAAAATAAAAGAACAACAATATAGATGTGGTTGAAATAAACAGGTGCTAGTAATGAACTGAATTATGGATTTTCACTCATTTCATTATTCACTTAACCAAGTAAAGAAAACCCTGGAGAAAATGCTCTCGAATGTAAACAGGTACTATATAAAAGGTAAAAAGGATCAGTGAATCAGGCTTAGTGATGGTGTGTCCGACAGTCCTTCTGAGTCTGTGTGTGGGTTTTTTTTTTACTTAAAATTATTTATTAAATACATCCTTTAAGAGTGTGTGCTCTGCTGTATTGTTTATTTTATTGTTTATAATCTGCTTTGTCCACTAGGTGCCCTGCATTCTATCCTGGGAGCCGTGGACAACCGACGGTCTGAGGAGGTGAAGAAGCAGTCAGGCTTCAGAAGAGGGAGAGAATCTTCACCTCGCCATGTGTGTTTTCCTCTCGCAGGGGATGAAAGTGTCCTGCACACACTTCCAGTGTTCGGCCGGAGCCTTCGCCTTCCTGCGAGACCACTACAACCACGGCTACAGCTCGGACCTGAGCACCCAGGCTCTGTCGCTCAACATCAGCCTCATGCTGGTAAACGCACCATCCACCACAGAGACCCTCGTGTCACGCATCATGTTCGCAGACACATCCTGACTGGTCTTCTGGCCGTAAATCGGCTTCTCGGAGGTCAGGCTCCAGTAATGGAGCTGTGGTGACCGCTGGGGTGTTTTCTCTGGGATTTAACGTCATAAATATCACACACGTGCGTAGCTAAGCACAGTGAGTTGCATTGGTTTGCTGGATAATGAGCTTTGCATCTCGACATAGTTTTGATGGACATTCTTTTCGTATGTATTTATAGTGAGTATTATAATAGTGAGTATTTTTTTCTGACATGTTTTTCCTGGTCTTTGTCTGGAATGTGTGCCTCAGTTCAATTTTAAATCACAGTGATTCGAAAGCAATGTAGATTAACTTAAGGCTTGGGATTCGAATCCAAAACATAATGTTGCCAACACCAAAACTGACGCAGCAGGAATTTTTTCATCTAGATCTGTATTTCCCAAATAAAGGAGAGCAAGTTCTGAATAAATATTGTTCTGACTCTGACCTCAGGCGCAGGCTCAGGAGTGTCTCCTGGAGAAAACGCTGCTGGACAACAGGAAGAATCACTTGGTGGCAAAGATCAGTGCCCAGGTGAGTGGGCATCTGGGCGTGTCAGGGGCCGTGGCCAAGTGATGTGTGACGCCCGTTTGCCGACAGGTGTGTGACTATTATAAAGACTGTCTGAGGATTCTGGATCATTCCGACTGTGTCCCCGGAAGGATCCAGAAAGAGTGGAAGAAGCTCATCAGCATCAAGATCTGCTACTTCAGCGCCATCACACACGTGAGCGCCGCGCCGTCCATCAGTCCCGTGCAGTCTCTTCACATGTTGGTTTTTTTTTTTCCCCTTTTAGCTGCACATGGGCAAACAGTCAGAGGAACAGCAGAAACACGGAGAGTCGGTGTGTGATTAACGCTTTTCTTGCTTTTTATAACATCATTAAGACGCTTGTTTGTCCACAGGTTGCTTTTTTCCAGTCGTCTCTAGACAAACTCAATGAGGCTATTAGGCAGAGCAAAGTATGCACTCGCACACATTTCTGTCATAATGGGGTCCCACCATCGACTTACATACAAAACATATACACATGTAACATTAAACTCACAATATTTCTGAACAGGGAATGATGGAGTCTGTGCAAGAAGCTCTGAAATTCACAATGGATGTGATTGGTGGAAAGTAAGACTTGTTCTTACACATAACAGATGGTCCCACTAATTATCGTCATAAATTCACATTGTGATCTTTTTGTAGATATAATTCTGCTAAGAAGGACAATGAGTTCATTTATCACGAGACTGTGCCGGGTCCCGACTCGTTGGCAGCTGTAAAAGGTAAAAGCGTGTTGGTTTCCCATATGAACGTTTGGAATCATCTTGTTTCTGATCTGCAATGCAGGTGCTTCTCTGGTGAAAGCTCTGCCCGTCACTCTGACGGACCCCAGCGTCACAGGTCCAGACCTCTTCTCCAAACTGGTTCCCATGGCGACCCACGAAGCATCTTCCCTTTACAGGTCAGACCTTCTCCTGTGGCTCCTCTAATGTACAACGTCTAGATGTTTAATGGTGTTTTTCCCATCATCAGTGAAGAGAAGGCCATGTTATTACGAGGCATTGTGGCGAAAATAGAGGAGAAAAACCAAATCCTCCAGTAAGTTCAAGTCCCTGGAAGTGTATTGCCAATGTAACACCATTTTTCCAGTTTACTTGTATGTGTATTGGTTAAATATACGTTATATCTTGAATTTCTAAATGAAATTATTAGAAAACATCCAATCATATTTATGGTTATTGAATAACAACAAGTACTTATTACACAATTGATTAAAAATGAACTTGAGTGATCTTTCATTATTCATTATTAGAATTATAAAATGCTATATCTTGTGGTTCTCTCTGCAGGAAGTTCATGGAGTCTCTGGGCAGCGATTCTGTGTATAAAATAGACATTTTTAAAACTGTGCCTGACGCGTTGCTGGAAAAGTGTGCGTTTCTCAGTGTACGACCCGACACGGTCAAGAAACTGGTCCAGGCCATGCAAGGTGAGCAGATGTCCCGTTTCAAACCAGATTCATTTAAAAACAAATGCCAAGTTTTGTTGATCACTGATTAAAAAAAAAAAAAAAAATCCAAAAAGTGAAACGAATTATAGGACTTTGCAAGAAGATGGAATGGATTAACCATGTCATTTTGGGAAAACTGATGTGATAAATAATAACAATAATAGTACATGATGTGAATAAATGAGCAATTACAAACTTACAAACTTAAAAATTACATGGACACAACTATAGCCCTGAGTCCATTTGACTTGAATCTGTACCAAGGCTCATACTCGATGTTTTCCGCTTTTTACACTCTACACGTTCTTGCGTTCCAGCGCTGTCTAGCGTTTACACCGACGTGGGATCATCTCTGGGGGAGATTCATTCTGTTCTGGAGGAAGATGAGGCAGAGGAGAAGAGTCTGCTGGCGGTGGTTGGCCAGAAGACTTCTCCCAGTAGGTCTCTGTCCTTACAGGAGATTCAGCAGGAACTGCAGAAATACGAAGCCGCCCATCAAGCTGCCAGTCAAGCCAACACAGAACTCCACAAGGCCATGAACCAGCACATACCCAACCTCCGTCTGCTGCAGGGGTCCGTTGAGGACCTTCGCAAGAGCCTCCCGCAGCCACAGCTAGGCCAAGGTAGGCTTTTTGAAGGCCAAAGGTTTTCATTCTACATGTTGGATTGGTAATCAGCATGATGGGAAAAACCTTTTTTGTCCTGAAAGATGATATGGCACTTCTGCATAAAATGAAGACCCTTCTTGACAAAGTCGACGAAATGCGAAAGCAGAGACTGTCATTGGAGAGTCAGCTTCGAGAGCTCATTCACAAGGACGACATCACTGGAGTCCTGGTCACCGTGGACCGTGGTGGAATGAAGGTCAATGTTGTGTCTTGCTTTCAAACTGAAGGAGGCTCACGATTCTTGGCTTCAATCTCTTTCAGACGTTGTTTGCCGAACAGCTACGAAAATACGACCAACTCACAGGCTATATTGAGCAGAATCTGGCTGCCCAGGACAACATCTTAAGAGCCTTAACGGAGACCAACGTGCAGTACGCTCCTGTACGCAAAGCACTCACAGTCACTGAGCAAGAGTAGGTTTCTCTCCACTCCAACTCTGAATAAGTGCCAGGACCATCTCCCAGCAATTAATTTCTCCTGCAGATGGAGCAGCAAAGTCCAGGTCCTTCTCACCTCATTCGAGGTTTATGAAGACCTGTTAAAGAAAGCGGAGGAGGGAAGAGATTTCTACCAAGATCTGGACAAGAAGACCTCAAGCCTGTTGGACAAAGCCAAGTCCTCTTGCCAGACCAGAGAGGCTGAACGTGTTGCCGTGCTGGAGAGGTCAGTGGGTTTTATTGGTTACAAGTTTAGCAAAGGAACCCCAACGCTCTTTCTCTTTTTACAGGGAAACTGGGAAAAACCAGCCTTTGAAAACTGCCACCCAAAAGCCTGTAGTTGGACAAAAAGTTGGGAATCGATCAGGACCATCGAGCTTGGAGTCAGTAGGTGCTCCCAATGCCCCTTTCACTGGTCGAGGAGATCTCTCAGATGATCTTCGGGGCCTTGCTCCAAGCACAAATGTGCCAAGAGGACCTGGTCCGCAAGGTGGACCTCCTCTTTCCTGGCCACATCCCTCAAACCCATTTGCTCCAAGTCCGTTTCCAAACTCCGGCACAGATCCTAAACAATTTGGCCATCCTCTCCCTCACCCCCGAGGGATTCCATCTTCTGCACCCTTGCAATTCCCTAACTTACCACAGACATTCCCACAAAGATCAGCTGGAGGTGTCACTTCCATTTATCCTCAGGTTAATCCATCGACTGCTTCACAGGGTCCAGCTCAGGCCTATAATGCAGCGCTGTGGATGTCTCACAGGGGACCTGTTGCTATTTCAGGAAGTTACGAAGTGCCTCCAAGCACTGGGCAGATGTCTCTGAATCCATTTTTGCCTGGTCCACCAGGACCGCAGGTATCCATACCAAAAATCGGGCAGCAGGTTCCAAGTGCCATATCTGCCTGTTCCTCTGGACAAGTCATGCAAGGACCGCAGTACCAAAGTCCTTCCATCACACCAAGAAGTGCACTTCCTTCCTTTGCTCCTGGGCAGTTCCAGCATGGTCCTGCAGGCCCAATGTCCACTCCACTTCCCCAGGCAGCCTTTATTCCAGGACACGCTCAAGCTCAGTACCTATCTAATCCGTTTCTCCAGCCTCCCCTGGGAAATCCTGTCTCTTCTCTCCCATCTTCACACCCTCAGCAGTTATCTGCACCAGTACAGCCAGGCTCTCAGGTGTTCCCACAGATGCCTTTTAGCCAAAATTCCCAAATGCCTTTTGTTTCTCTCCCATCCAGTCAGGCGCAGCTTCAAGCTCGAGCTGTACCGTCTCAAAGGATCATGCCCTTCGTGTCACCGTATGTGAGCCAACCTGTACCACCTCAGTTTAACCCCATGATCAGCAGACCTGGTCCATCAGTCCCACCGAATCAATTCCAAAGTCCTGGTCCTCAAAATCTGGCTAGTTCATCACCTCAAGCAGCTTCAGCACCAGTTCTGGACAATCCAGTTCCTCCCTCACTCGGCGTCACACTTACACCTACTCCCTCATCTGCTCCCCTTCCTCCTGCTAAAGGGAATGTCCCACAAGAGACCTGTTCTGACTCCACTGTACCAGAGTCTATCCAGAACAAAATGAATCATCTCAGTATAGATCCACCAAAACCAAATTCTGATGAAGTCGACAGTAAGGAAACTGTGGTGCAGTCAGAATCCCCCCAGTCTCAGCCGGTCAACGGTGAGCAGGAGGTCCAGAACAAAGATCAATTTGGGGACTTGGACCCTTTGTGGTCAGCACAGAAGAACTGATCGATGTCAGGCAAGACATTGCTCAGCACTCCTGACTACACTTCACGTCACTAGTCAAGCCATTTGCGTTGTATTTCTATGCAAGCGGGATTCAGCCTTTGGTGTCAACTACCACTTTGTTCTCCTCTTCTAGAAAAGCACTTTAATTTCTACTTGGACCATGATGACGAAGACTTCCTTCAAATTGGGGCGATTTTAGTACAAATTAATTGTCATACTCTTAAAATGCACTTGCCGCTACAATTGGCTATTGATCTATGTATTGTTATCTGACACATGCACTGTTATCTGATGTTGCTCTAGTTTCAATAAATAAAAGCAGTAGCGTTCCAAAATGTGTCTGAGGAAACTTCTTACACGGATTAATGAACCTGATGCTCTTATCTAAACCAAACCACTTCTGTTTTCACCCAGAGTGTTGCTTTATTCATCAGACCTGCACCTGTTTTTAACAGTAAGCACTACTTTTTTTCCCCCCATTATAAACGCTCCTGAAATTGTTCTTTATTCACCAGACAGATTTCTGCTCTTACCAGAAATTGGTACTTTTTTACCAGAAGATGCTCAGGGCAACGGCATTCTGGACTCAGAAGGTACGACAGGTGAGTCACAGGAGCCTTCATTACAATAAATAAAAGATTGAAAAACTACAAATAAAAACCACAACGCAGTTTGTGTCTTGGAATAGGTTGCTGTAATTGCTGTAATAGTCACTACCAATAAAGTTACTTTCTACCTTTTTGTACTTTTAGCAGTCGTAAAGATGAGAACACAAGGCGGCTTGGGAGAAGTCGGACAAAATAGAAGAGTTGGTGATTGCAGCTCTCTGATCTCACTGTGACTGGACCCAACTTACAGACCATCAAGGAAGTTCTCCCTCTGTGGTTTGCAGAAGTGTGCATAAAGCCCAGTACATTTGAGTGTTTTTCTTGCTCTATCACACATTCATTAACCTTTTTTTCCTCGCATTTTGGCGCGGTAGGCAGCTTCACAGTAACCTTACATGGGTTCGAGGCTCGCACGGGGCATCCCTGTTTTGCTGACCAAAATTTCCAAAAAAGGTTATGCAGTCCCAGGCTGCAGAGTTCTGTTGTAGATATTTAAATAGAACGTCCTTTTTCACTGTAGGGGATTCGAACTACATGATTATGGTATATACGTAATTATAAAATTAATAATAAAAATTTTTAAAAATATAATTAAAAATACAATTTTTAATAAAAAAAATTAACATTTAAAACATTTAACATTGGGCGGCACGGTGGCGCAGTGGTTAGCGCTGTCGCCTCACGCAAGATGGTTCCGTTTGACACTTGAGGTGTGAGTTCAAGGCCGGCCGGGGCCGTTCTGTGTGGAGTTTGCATGTTCTCCCCGTGCTTGCGTGGGTTTCCTCCGGGTTCTCCGGTTTCCTCCCACAGTCCAAAAACATGCGCTTCAGGCTAATTGGAATTGGAAAATTGACCACATAGGTATGAGTGAGTGTGTGAATGTGTTTGTCTGTGTGTCCTGCTCTGCGAATGGTTGGCCACCAATCCAGAGTGTGTATCCCGCCTCCGGCCCTAAGACGCTGAGATAGGCGCCAGCTCCCCGCGACCCTGTAAATTGAATTGAATTGAATTGAAAAATCCTTTATTAGTCCCACAGCGGGGAAATTTCACGTCACAACAGCAAAAACAAATCCAAGCAAATAAATAAACAAACATCACCATAACGCACTGCACACATCATAATAGACAAACAAACAAACACAGACCATAAATGAACCTGCCCGTCATAAGCATAGGATGAAGCGGTAGAAGATGACTGACTGACATTTAACATTAACGTTTATAATACAATTTTTTTTTAAACATGTCTAAAAGTCTGAGTGACTTCACTCTCACTGGGGCTCGGTCTCACGTCCAAAAGATTGTTGCAAACGGAGAGCTCCGCCATCATCACCGCGGAAGGCGATTTGAAAAGCTGTGATTTGATTGGCTGTTTCTACGCAGAAATACAGCTATATACGCCTGGCCCTAGAAAGAGTGTAGTACATTTTTGTTTTTAATTTTACATTTTGCTACATTGTTAAGAGCGGAACACTTTGTTTAATTGTTTACTTTTGTGAGAAAGAAAATGCTTCACTTATTTTTTTTTTTTTTAAATAATGCATTCCTTAAGAAGCATTTTTTATATTTAGACTTAGTACATGGCCTGTTGTGGTCTGTGTAATTAATATTAAAATTGCTAAACCAGCTATTGTTTTTTTATTATTTGATATATGAATGGTAATATTTACATTTGTGTCTCTCACATTGTCCCACAGCAGTATTAAAATACTGCGTAGTAATATCTAGTGTCTATTTCTTTCATTTAACATAATATTGAGAGCAGCCTCTCAGTACTTAAAAAGTAACTAATTATTGTACAAACATTATTGTGTTACTTAAATTATTAATTTTTTTAACTCAACCACTAACTCTGTTACTATTTGTGAGAAGTAGCTAGTATTTGTAACCAATTACCTTTTTAAAAAAACATTCCTCACACTAGTTCTTATTTAATAATGTGAATGACTAAGATATCTGTTTATGCAAATAATTGTATAATTTCTTTTAAATATGCTATTGGAAATTCTTGGGAGAAAGACACACACTCGCTGTAGTTGTGGACCGGTAGTTTGACTCATGTGTGTTTCCGCTGGTTCTACAGAGACGTAGCTCGAGTGTTCGACCTTGGGAAGGAACATGTTTTATTGCAGCCTTGTCTGTCTGGATCAGCCTGGTCAGCGGATGCGTTCGGCTGCCGGTCTCTGCGCTTCACAACACTGCATATTTTTAGTTTCAGTTAAAGATGCGGATAGATTTTCATAAACACTGCTTTTTTTGTGGCTCCATCGACTCCTACGGGCCTTTCAGAGTCTGTCTGACAACCACGAGGCTGCTTCTGAGAAGATGCAGAGGCCTTCTGGAATCATCTAATGTGTTGGGAAAGTAACCCAGGTGTTAAATCTCTTACACCTTAAGAAAACAGGTGTATGGCATTACAATTTACTTTGGTTTTTTTCTTCACCTTCAACATGATCACCTTCTGTTCACCTTCAACATGTCTGCAAAGCCTGGCAATCCCAACAGGAATAATGTGTATGGCAGTGAAAGTAAATGTCAAATAAAAAGAGACAGAAAGGGAATGTGTGGGAGCGAAAGAGACAGAAATGTAGAAAGAATGATGGTGATGGAGAGGAATGAGGGAGAGAGCGAGAGAGAGAATGTGTTGGAAAGAAAGAGATAGTGATAGAAAGGTAGAAAAAAATGACAGAGAAGAGTGAGGGAGAGAGACAGAAAGCGAGAGAGAAAGAAATAAAAAAGGAAAAGGGAAATGAGAACTAAAAGAGTGATGGAGAGGGAGAAGAAGAGTGAATCTGAAGAGAGTGAGAAAAGGGACAAAAGTAGGAAAAGACAGAAAAGTAAAGACATGGAGTGAAGAATAGAGGCGAGACTAAGAGAGAGTCTCAAGACAAAGCTAAAAAAGTTAAGCAAAGCAGGGATCATTTATTTAAAACATAGAAATTAGACCAAAAAAAAAAAGATTGTTAACCATAATTCTGTAATATTTTACGTGGAATGACAACATTCTTTTCAAATTATTATGCCTTTAGGATTTTATCAAGGAAACTGTACTACTAATTGTTCAAATTTAACTACTATAATTAAGTTGAGTTTCTCTTAAATTAAAGCAGAACAGTGTATGCAAATGGTTTCAAGTACTTAATTAAAACTTCTGAGGTGATTTTATTTTTTTTATTTTGAGTTTATTAAATGTCTGCTAAATGACAGGTAGCTACATGTCCTCTTCACTGAATATTAATGCCTTATTGTTAAACAATTGTTTTTTGTAAATCAAATGGAACCAAGATCTGTCAATTTCTGTTTTACAGTAAACACTTCAAAAACTAGCAAGAAAAATAGGCACATGCACATATATGATCATATCAGCTTTTATAGAAACAAGGAAAACTGTACAATACTTTTTTTTTTCCAATTGCTAATACATATCATTTCTAATTAGTCTCATTTTTTTTTTTCAATTTTGCAAAAATTGTATTTGTATAAATTTAAGTCTGCTAAACGACTGTTAAAAAACAAAAAGCTGCTAAATGAAGCGCTGCTGGAACTACCCAGCATTATCATAAATCATTATCAAAATCAAACCATGGCATAAGATGGCAAACACTTTTTCCATTTTCCCAGATTTTTTCCTATACTCGCACTTCTTGGCAAAATGAAAAGTAACAATTTGTATCAGGTCCCTGAAAGAAGTTACTCCCATCCAAATTACTGTAACTTATTCAATGAAACAATGGCCTTGTCCCAACATCCCCCCCAACCATGGAACGGAAGAAAGAGAAGAACATACTCTTGGTGTGATAAAGCATGTCCAAATATGCATGGTCCAAGGACGGTGGGAACAGTTCCGCGTTCACTCCTCCTCTGATATTAAAGGATCAGTTTTGGTCAGATTTTTTCAGAACTTTATAACTGCCCTAAACAGCAGCCACAGCCTGTGAGACAATTCTGAAGAGAATCTGGATCAAGATAATAATGTAAGTAATAATTATAATCATACTGTACCACGAAGTACCAAAACGGACATAATCAAATGTAAATGACAAAGGAAATAAATTATTTATTAGCATGTAAAAATATAGAAAAAAAAATGCATTAATGCTTATTGTTCTGTAATACTCTCATTAATGTACAATGTATTTATTTGTATTTTTTTATGAAAGATTTAAGCATTTAGCTTAAATATACATTTTATATATGTATACAGAATTTATAATTGAAAATTAGTTAAGTATGTCGTGTTTGTTTTAATATAAATACTATATATATCTATACATTTTTTTTTGCACATAACTGCATTTATTTTGTCATTTTTATTTGATTATGGTGGTTTTGGTATTCCATCATCAGTGTATGTCAGTTATCAGTGTATCTGCGTCATAATCGGAAAAAATCTTTGCATAAACAGAAACAAACCAATGGCAAACACGCGGAGGGCACATATGGGGCACGCATGGCACACTCTGATTTTATTTTATTTATTTTTTGTATTCATATTCTTTATTGTTGCGATTAAATCAGGAACAAACTCGGACAGCTTTGGGTGGTTCATTTGCATGTCGTTTAAATTATGGATAGTTCGCATGTTTAGAATATGCATGTAAAGTTATAGAGTGTGGAAGTATTCGTTTTATTTTAACGTACCGTATTGTAAACTGTATTTATCACTGCTCACAGATAAAATTACAAAGTGCTTCACAAGGTGCAAATAGAAAAGACAATAATCCTGTAAAACTACAGCAGAAAATAAAAAAAATCATAAAAACACACACAAAAACACTAAAACATTGTCGACTAAAAGCCCGGTTAAATAAGCGAGTCTTCTGTTTTTTTTTTTTTTTTAATCCTCCACAGATTCTATCATCGTCTCCTTCACAAACGCACGCGCACACACCCCTCCATATCAGGTTTCCATCCTTTCTTTAAATTACGGAATCGTCCGTATTTGAAAAACAAAAATGAACGTCCCGTTTTGAACAAATAAGATTTTGGTCCCTTACTTTTTAATCATGTTTTTAGCTTCTCGTGCAATATGCCTTAAATAAAATATAAAAACATAACATGATAAAACTGTTTAGTAAGTAGTAATTATACTTCACCGTGTGTAAAAATTTGATTTATGACCCTTGAATTATGACCCTTTTATGACACGCCTTTTATTGGCGTGAGTGGGGGGAGTTGGGGGTTTGTTTGTTAGGGTGATCCATATCTGATTATCAGAAGGATCAAAGGATTGTGTGGTGAGGGGGAAAAGTGGGGAGGGTGATGGGTGTTTTTTTTTTTTTTTAAAGAGATCTTGGAGATTTTACCTTTTGTGGTGCTCCATAATAGGAGCAAGATTATGGAAGAAGAATAAAAAAAAGTTGTGTTTGTGCTGAGTTGTTCCGGAGTATGTAACCTGTTCATGCTCTGTAAACAGGAGTGATGCTTTTTGTGGAAAAAGTTGTGAAAGTTATATCCGGGAGATGTTGCTGTTGGGGTTCCAGAAACACAATGAGAGTTTGAGGAGGTGTGTTTGTGGGTGTGTGCGTGTGTGAGTTAGCTCCGACCATTCCGTCCTAGTGGCTGCGAGTCACCGCCGCCCCGGTCACGTGAGTGGATGTGAGTTTAGCACCTACCAGCATGTGTGAGGATGAAGCCGTCAGGTTAAATGATCTTACCCAGGTATTTTGAAAAGGACCATTTCCAAAAATTTCTCTCAACGTGCAAATAAGAGGGTGTTTACAAAACCACATCAAGCTATTAGAATTTGAACATTTAATTGTCTGCTAATTCTGAGTTCAAAACGTATTTCTCAGAAGACACCGCCCATTTCCTAACCTTTACATGACAATAAACCAGACACGTGCCTTTTAGACCCGACAGCCAAAATGTCACATTGCCTTTATTCCTTTTAATACAAACTGATTGGTACAAATAAAAAAAAAAAGTTTTTCAGTACGATAATAAAGAGACCATCATATATTCAAAATATTATTCGCATTGTATTGTATTGTGAGTTTCGTTTTTAAACCCCCCCTTTTTTTTTTTACTCCAAATAGTTTGATAAGAAAAAGTAAAAATCTTAACCAAAGATAGACTCGATTTAATTTTGTTTTTTGACCATTTAAACCAGTTACACAGACATGTACTTTTTACAAATGAGATTTTATAAAGCGGATTCACCCTTTTTTGTTTCTGTCAGACTTTTTTTATGCTAAGGTAAATAAATTACGATTACTGCACTGTAAAACGTATGTTTTTGAATAAAAGGACGTATGTACTGACTAAAAACAAGATCCACTGAGAACACATATGCATCAAATCAAATCGATGTAGCACAAATTAAGTTTTGTTTTATTTATCTAAATCAAACAATTAAAAGTTATCGGTTCTTCTTCACACGTACCAATAATGATGGTGACATTCAGCCTGAGATTACGAAGTCAAACGCTTTTTGCTTTGTCATCTAACGTGTATTATCTGGAAAACTTTATCTTTAGCATGTCACGATCAGAGTAGATCCCCCTCATCATCCTCAAACATGACACCAGGGTGTAAAACACTTTACACATTCGCTTTTTCTGAACATAAACACAGTAATATCTCTGATAAACACTTATTTAAACACATCTTCAACCTTAATAAACACATTTAAAATTTTTTGAAACGAATCATGTTTCTGAGGCCTGTAAATATTAAACACTCACAATTTCTTTCTTCTGAAACACAAAGTCACCATATTTAGTCCGTCTTTTATTTTGCCAAGGTCTCTCCTCTCCACAGTCCCAAAGAAAATGCTTTTCCGTTTTTTCTTGAGTATCTATGAACTATCATCAACGTACTGTATATTCTCCTTCATTATGATATCAACAATATCCAAAACCAGATATTATAACTGTAACTACAATTTTAGTCCAAGATTTTGGTGGACTGCTAATTTGG
Organism: Paedocypris micromegethes; assembly: GCA_028031935.1. Lineage (NCBI taxonomy): Eukaryota > Metazoa > Chordata > Actinopteri > Cypriniformes > Paedocypris > Paedocypris micromegethes. The sequence continues at coordinate 4,814,462 of CM051498.1, forward strand.
TGACAGACACGCATTTATTTTTAATCTTTTAACATTTAACATTTATTTTTTCCATTTTTCATCTATGTTACCTATAATTTTTTAGAAAAACCAGACACAATATGTCCCCCAAATTGTTATGAATCATCTCAATACAAACTCAGGATCACACTACAATCTCTCTTTTTCACATCTGTATTTGTTGAATCACTTACACACCCACTACTTGCTAGTTTTAGCAATGTGCAATGTTCCCCAAACAAACCACTATTTCTCATATGCATCAGCATGACACTTGTTCCTATGTGTTTTTGTTTTGTTTTCTAGGTTCTTCCAAAGTAGCAGCACACACTATAAACCTAGTTTCAACAGCTACTGTATTTGCATCTTCCCCTACTCTTAACAAACTTCAACTAGTGGTTATATTTCACTATCTTTTCTCAATCCCTCATAATCCATACCTTACTCTTTTCACCGCTTTATTTTTTTCCTGCTTAATACTTTTACCTGTCTCAACATTTTTATGAAACACATCACTCCTGAGTGTAATTTGTGAATCTTTTGTTTCAAATCACCTTTTCTACTTTATGATTTCCACTGATTTAAAAATTGTGAACTAATGTTGTTTGTTAGCTTTAGTGTCCAGAACAATCAGGTTTCCAATCTCTAGGTGTTTCTTACCCCTTACAATAAACCACGTCAGACATGTAAGTGTACACACGTGTCTGCTCTTCAAATGCAATTGAAAATGTAAAAGAATGTCGGGTTAGCTGCTGAAAAGTAAGTTGTGTCTCAGCCTTAATGTTATTCCACAACACTACTGAATTTTGTTCAATTGATTCCAATTCTAACAATTCAATTGAAGTACGTTTTTCCTTTTGAATTGTGTGTGTGTGTGTGTGTGTGTGTGTGTGTGTGTGAGAGAAGTTTTCCCAACTCCTCTCAGGAAAATGTAAACTAGATAGTACTCACACCAGAGAGATGTTATCATAGAGACAGTCTTTTTAACTTTTTAACTTTTTAACAGACCCCCCTGGTTTGATGCGATATCTTTTCAGATGTGAGGCTTTTGCCACAGCTCAGGCCGTAAAATGCATGCCCTCTGCTATTTTCTTAAACACCGACCATTTGGTCTCTTGAAATACACTTATATTTATTTTTCTTAATCCTTTAACTTTTACGTTCAAACATTCAATAGTACGTGTTGCCAGCTACACTGTAAAAAAAATGAATCATGAGGCTTGGAATTTTCATTAATAAAATGAATGTAATTACTAAAACAAATTGCATGCATCCTTAAAAAATTGTAACAAAATTGTTGTTCTGTGCTACTCTTAAAATATTTGAGAACATTGGTAAAAACAAACTAAAATGAAAACGATACCTGTCTTTTCAATTTTTGGGGATTCATTTAAGGAACCGTTTCAGCTAAAAGATTGAGAAAACGAGAATTCACGTTTGTTTTAAGAGAATTGGTTCTACGGTATGTGTTTTTATTAACCCTCATGTGAATCTCAACACATGGAGTGATCAAATGCCGTTTTTGATGAACAGCAGATGAAGAGGGAACGTAAAGAAGAATAAGGTTTGGCTGCTACAAATCGTCAGATGAGCTTGTTCCTTAAAAGAACCAATGAGAAAGCTTGCATGTGTTGCTCACAGTGCTTTAACTCCTTTTAAACTTTAAATAAAGCATACATTGATTGCTACATTATATCAAGGATACATGTATAGTGATTTATCTTAAAATATGACAATATATGTTTAAATAATGTAAAGAACGTCTCACCATCAATATGTCTACAGCTCTTCAGAATGAGGTTGAGGCTCAAGGATTTCACTCTGTTTAAAATCTCTGACCACGCGACTGAGCGGGGCTCAGCTGACTCTCTCTGTGAGGCAACTTACTGTATTCTTCAGCCAATTGACTGTTTAGTGTTCAAGCATTCAATAATCAAAAACTATGAGATTATTGAGAGGGTATTATTCTCTCAAACTGAAAAGCACAATCCACTAAGAAATGTCAAATTATTAATGTCAGGCTAAATATTTCAAGGTTTCTACATGATTTTGCTAAAAAAAATATTCAACCTGAAATAGCAAACCTATAAAAACTACTTAAAAATAAAAATTTGTGATATGTTACCAAACTTTTTAAGTAGATGCTCTTTGAAAGCCCTGTGCTTTTTACTCTAAAATGCGCAAGTTGTGAATAAAGAACGATAAGCGCCTGATTATATGTCTCATACAAAATCCCGCTTTACCGTACGCGGATGTACGATTATAAAAAAGTTTTTTTTTTTTTTTTTATTGGTTTTAAAACAGTGACAAAACAAAAACACGAGATGCGAACCAGAAAAATCCCGTTTTTTCGTCTTTATTTCCACATATCCTAAATGAAATGTGTTTGGTGAAAACCTTCACATATTTACTTGTAAAAGCTTACGGTGCGATAAACTAGTATGTTGTTGTTTATAATATCTAGTTTTATCGACATTAGTTTTTATCTCGTCCGATAGTTTTGAAAAGACGAAAATGCGTATTAAAATCATATAGTTTTGCAAAAAAATAGCGAGGAAAAAGCTAAAGTAATGTTTTTTTAAAGACGGTCAAGCGCTGAAGTTTATCGTGACGTGTACAAGCATCGACCAGACCGTCACAAATGTCTAGAATGTTTTACGAGCATGGCTGGCACTGGGATTTTCTCCATGATAACCCACAGTATGGGGTCACCAGATCCACTACTGATGACTACTTGAGTTTATTACGTTCAAAGCATCTGCAGATTACACGTATTAAACTAAATTAAACTTAAACAAATAACAATGGTGTGAAAACGTAAGACAATCACTCTCCGTAAATCTGTTTTTTTTTTCAGAGTAAAAAAGAATAGTTTCTCATTTTAAAATGATCTTCTCTTAAATAAAATGTTCGTACGGTGAGCGTTGATTAATGTTAAAACTAACCCAATCTAGTTATGTTTTTTCTTAATCGTACATTGTCTGTTAACACATGTTTCGATGTAGCGTTTTATTCACACAAAATCTATTACAAATAAAAGTATGCGCTGGGTCAATCGTAGGTCAGGCCACTCATACGCCTGAAAAAAGCGAAGCGTTTGACGAACACTGCCATAGTGATTGCGGTTTATGTTAAATACCAGGAGTTTTATTTTCTATCTTCAAGTTTTTTTCTATCACCCGTTCTACACGTTTTTTTTTTAGTTATATAAAAAATAAACCTGTGTTTTCATTTATAGGATTTTTTCTTTTTATTACACCATATTCTGAAGTCGTATTGTCATCTCTCAATACTTATAATGACTTCTCATGTACGGATTCAACAGAAAAAGCAGTTATTGTATTGTTGCAATACTTATGCTGCTTCTATTTTACAAGCGGTGAAACATCAAACAAGAAAAACACACACTCAGCAGGAAAATGTTTTGAATACGTATTTTATTATGACCAAACATTGTACACAGTTTGCTTCCAAAAACATACAAACGGGGCGTATTCTGCGATCGTGGTTTCAGAAGAAAATAATGTCTTTCTAACCTCCGAATAGCGTTCAAACTCTGAACACCATCGGAAGAACGTGTCGATGTGTTCAAACTGATTGTCAAAATCGCAATATTCGTCGAGCGGAAACAGCATTTTCAGAGGTGTTTGCGTGATTTCGCTTGCCCCGCTATGTATATATATTGGGGGTCGCCGGGAAATTTTATCGGATCATAGCTTGCCAGGTAGACACCGTCTTCTATTCCGACCCAACGAGCGTGGAAGGGTTGATCCGGCTGGATTCGTGTCATCTTGGTCCTCCTCCGGATCATTCGCGCTAGTCAATCTCATAGCGACCCAGCGCTCCATTTTGTGGAACTTGTATCTGAAAAAACAAAAATATAAGTGTTTTTTTTTTCTCAATGACACACATTATCCTACAAAGTAATAGCATATCCAAGACTCAAGCGCCTCACCTCAGGGTTTGTCCGAAGATGTTCACATCTCTGGTGATTACCGGGTCTTCCTCTTGCATGAATTTCACCCTTGAGACGGGTAATTTCGGTTTTCTCGAAGCAGAAGGATATGCGAGACTACACGTGGTAGAAATGGGCCAAAAGTCGTCTGTAGAAAGTTTGCAGTGTTCTGCAAAATTCTCGCGGAAACATTTTTCAAAGACCTGTTCGGGTGAACTGCAGCCATCCATTCTGAGCGTGTCGATTTCAGAAAGATTGCAGAGGTTTTTGCTAAATGTCTCGGAAACATTTTGGAAGTTCATTTTTCCCGCCGGTAGCGTTCCACACCTCCACTCCACGCCCCCCTTGCCCTGGGGGGGCAGGCTAGCTCACATCCACTCACATGGGAGCGAGGGCGACTCTAGCCACCCCCACGCGCACGGACACACCCCCAAAACACACCGGAAAAACCTCATTCCTATTTTCATCTCCAATAGCTCACATCTCCCCCGGACCTCAACGCAAACTCTCGTTTTTTCCTCTTGAACATTTGCTGCTGCACGCTCTGAAAACATCAATTTCATCCTATTTGCGAGAAAAGGTAATACACACACACACACACACCACACACACGTACAGAGCAAAAGCTTTTTCACAAAGTCTTGTTTCCTATTTCACAAGCTCAACCAGACTACAACACACACAACACACACACACACACACACCAACACACACACACACACACACACACACACACACACACACACACACACACACACACACACACACACACACACACACTAATCTAAAGTTCATCAATAAAATCACCATGACCTCTTCATCACCCCACATCACCCTCATCACTACCCCTCCTCTCACATTCCTCAACTTCGTGTATGGGTGTACCAAGCACGGACACCCAAAGCACATCCCCATCACCCTCTCGCACACACACATGGACATCTGGAAGTCATTAAAAAGCAATCAATCAAATTTTTGTCATTTGCTGGATATATATTTACTACTGGGGGGCATGAGGGGGTCACTGTCTTGCTCAGGGACACTCGGCTGGGTAACCTTACCATAGTCCAGAATTCAAACCCACACAACTTTGTCATGCAGAAAAACATTGATGATGTTGCCAAAGTTGATTTTGAGAAGTGTGTCTCAGAGAAACCAGCAGCTCACATGTAAATTCATCTGAGAAACGTGATAATTCTGTCCTATTAGTGGCCTTACTTTCTTCTTTGCAGCCAAGTCGCTGGAAACAAAGACAGCAGGGTTTTTTTCCAACGGTGTAAATAAAGAAGCTCCTATTAGATGGACGTCTGTTTGAAGATGGACAAAAGTTCTTCAGAAGACGAACAAAATCAAGCGTCAACTTCAAATGCACAACAAAAGAAAAAACACAAGAGTCACTTAAATCTCACGCCGGTGAGAAGCCGTTCCTCTGTTCTCAGTGTGGAAAAGGCTTTATAACTCAACAAGGCCTGAGCTATCACAACATGATTCACACCGGTGAAAAACCATTTGTCTGTTCTCAGTGTGGAGGAGGTTTCAGGAGTAAACAAGCCCTGATTATTCATAGCAGGATTCACACTGGGAGAAACCATTCACCTGTTCTCAGTGTGGAAAAGGCTTTACACAGCAACAAGCCCTGATTGTTCATAGCAGGATTCACACTGGTGAGAAACCATTTGTCTGTTCTCAGTGTGGAAGAAGTTTCAGGAGCAAAGAAAACCTGATGGTTCACAACATGATTCACAACGGTGAGAAACCGTTCACCTGTTCTCATTGTGGAAAAGGCTTTAGAGTTAAACAAGGCCTGAGCAATCACAGCTTGATTCACACTGGTGAGAAACCACACGTCTGTCCTTATTGTTCCAAGTGTTTTCGATGTATCAGAGTTTTGAAACGTCACATCAGGATTCACACCGATGAGAAATTTGCCTGTTCTCAGTGAGAAAGACGTTTCTCAAGCAGAAATGGTCTGAAGAATCACCTGAAGAGTCACAACGGTTAAAGGAGAAGAGGCTCTCTCTGAGAACACGACTGATTGCTCACACTGGAGAGGAACCATTCTACTTCCACAACTACTCAAGAGTTCTGTTAATTAACCTATGATAAAAAGACAAACTGCATTTTTCAACCTGTTCATACTGTGTGTAGGCGTAAGTCCACACACACCTGGAGCAGTGGGCAGCGCGGAGAGCAAATGGTGTTTAGTGCAAGATGAGTGACCTACCAGAGCAGACAACACCAGAGTGGCAGTTCCAACACAAGGCCACATTTGTAAATGCTTTATTTGCTTGCTTCTATCTTTTATTGCAGGAAAAAAAAGAAAACAGTACTAAAACAGTAGTGTAGTTTTAATGTGGTTTTTATATGATCTGTTTCTTAATTAATATGTGGTTTGCGTTCCGGGTAACTGAGTTTGACACTTCTGTTCTAGAACAATGTTTGTTGTGTTGTTGGAAACTTTTCCTGAGCTCGAAGTAAAACAAAAGTACTTAAACAAAATATCAGATAACAAGTGAATATCAAATAACACAGTCAGTACACAGTTAAAGTATGTTTTAATCTTTTATTTTAGTTTCTGTTTTAATATAACTATAGCTTCTACATCATTTGCCTGTGTGGTTTAATTCTTGTGCTCGGAAGGGAGGTGGAACAATGTATATCGTAGTTCTGGGAAAGGTGGAGTAGTGAGGCGTGTTAGTGAGATGCAGACGTTTTCTGAGAGTCAGAAGCTGTTTATTTGCAAATATGTTACTTTCTTATACTAATCTTGACATTAGCAAATATTGTGTTTTGATATTTTAATGATGGAATTGTAATGTGAACGTACTTTATTGTCAGTGTATATACAACACATTTCACTCTCGCTCTCTCTCTCTCTCTCTCTCTCTCTCTCTCTCTCTCTCTCTCTCTCTCTCTCTCTCTCTCTCTCTCTCTCTCTGTCACATACACACACACCTAAACGTTATAAAACTGTGGACCAAAACAAAATTATTTTTCAAAAACATTTGTAGTTTTCACTGTATTTACCAGAAAATGTTATCAATAAATAAAAACATTCCACGTGTGTTTTTTTTTAAACTGCGCATCTAATGTAATGATTTTGTGCCTCTGTTAGTCACATAAGCGTCGTCTTACAGGATGAAACCATCAAAGTCTATGAAGATATCGGTACTAGTTGTTCAGACCAGTATCTTATGGGAAATTTGATCTCAAACATTTTAAATTACGTAGTTATTATTTACAGTAATTGTATAAATAGGAGAACAAATGCTTATTTACTTGTGTTATTTACATTTTTACAGCGCACACGCAACCAAACAAGAGATGCTCTCAGCTTTAGAGTACGAAAATTAAGCCGTAGAAGTTTCTTTGTTCAACGTATGAACAAAGTAGTTTAAGAGTGTCTAACATTTTAAAACAATCAAATTTAGATTTCACTTTTGGATAAAAAGCAACTTCTAAAAGTAAACAGAACATATCTATCTGCTGTTGTGACATGCAATTTCCCCGCTGTTGGACAAAGAAAGGCATTTATTTCAATATATTTCATGCCTGTTGAATGGAACTTGTTCAATTAATTAAATTATTACTATGACACGTTTTAAATACTTCATTTGCACATTTAAATCTTTTGCCTCAAATAACACAATTGATGTTTAAAGCTTTTATTTTTTATTGTCATATTTACGTGTGTTAAAAACTGCTTTTTTTTTTTTTAAATGTAAACGCTTTACTAAAACACTTTGAAATGAGCAACATATCATGAATTGAAATAAGCAATGCATATCATGATTATTATGTGTATTTCTATGTATGTTGTCTTGTTTATAATTATGGTTTATTTATATTATATTATGGTATATACATAGTTATACTGGCCACTTTTCCTAGAATAAAAAGAAATTAACATTTTTAACATTAAACATTAACGTTTATAATACAAACATGTTTTTAAACACGTCTTAAACTTTAAGTTTTAAGGTTTTAAGTCTAAGTTTTAAAAGTTTTTTTTTTTTACTTAAAGACCGAGTGACCACGTTCACTGGGGTTCGAACTCGCGTCCAAAAGATCGCGGAAGGCGATTTGATTGGCTGGTTCCGCGTTACAGCTATATACGCCTGGCCGCTAGGTGGCAGCATTATATAATGCATTATAACATCGAAAAGATAAAAACAACAGACAGATTGAGAGAAGACAAGAGAGAAGAACTGGAGAATGGAACCCAGAACTACTTCTGAACCTGTGGATGCTGTACTTCACCAGCCTCGTGCACACTGATCTCTCATTTAATCCATTAATTACATGTTTTGATTCCCAGGCATTTAATCCGTTTTAGGTTGAATTTGGGACACGCGCGCGCGCGCACACACACACACGGTCGTTAAACTTGCAATTATTATAGTCTAAATACTATTGATAATGAATTATAATACTAACAATAGACAATAAGACCCATACAATATTATTGTAATCTCATTGTAATAATATCAATTATCAACAATCCTAATCCAGTGTATAATACGCATCTGTCTGTCTATTCGTCCGTGAACCTGTCTGTCTCTCTGATTGTCTGCTGATGTGTATGCTATATATTTATAGACATAATAGAGAATACACAGTACAGTATATCTGTATCCGTGAATAATCGTTGAACGGGCGATTAAAGCGGCGCGTCACATGACGCGAGGCGGAGCCTGAGAAGAAAACAATGAGTCGTGGTGCGCGAGCTGCTCACACACAAACACACACACACACTGCTCCTCCGGCTGTCTGCACCAGGACCTCGGGTTTCCACAACAACTCTTCCAGAAGCTGCATGTGATCCAGGGAGTTTTTGATGGAGCTGCGCAGCCGGACAAGTTTGATGCTGCGCAAATCTGCACATTTGAGCTCAATGATTTGCCTACTGGAGATATTTACAAAGAAACAACTCAAATGAAGCTGGACGACAGTAAGCGACGGCCGAAAGTCGCATTAATTTAATGGTATTCGAGCTTTTCGAATTGATGGTAAATTCTTCGCAGACGGCGCGTGATGCTCAGCTCGCGCTCCACAGATGTCCGCAGAACAGGTGAGCGACACACACCTTTACTGGACCAAATGACCATGCCAATCTTTCTTTCCATTTTTTCTTTTTCTCTTTCCTCTCTCTCTCTTTTTTATTTCCTCCTCCTCTCCGTTTTTCTTTCTTTCCTTCCTCCTTTCATTTTTTGCTACAAATCATGTATGATAATGCAAGATTAATGTAACAGTAATGAATAACCAATGTTCAAAAAGGGATAACTAAACAAAATGTAATTAAGTTGTCCTAATCGGTTGGAGAAATGTGGATGTAAAGTTGATATAACTCTTAAATAATCATGCACTGTATAGATGCAATGTAAAAATCATGTGTGTGCATATGTTTACGAGTGTTTAATGTGTGTAACGGTTGGTCTATGAAGGATTTGGGCGTATGAAAATGAATAAAATCCAGTCAGTTCAGCTTTCCGTCGTATATCATCCCAATTGGCACATTATAAAAGCAACATATATATATATATATATATATATATATATATATATATATATATACATATATGTGGCTCTACATATTTTTTAACATTTCTTTTCCCGCAGGAAAAGACCATCGTCTCGCCCTAGATGTGATATGACCCTCCTGATTTCAAACACTGAAATCCAAGCACTTTATCTTTGAGCTGCATCATCTCACGGCTGGTTCCTCCAGCATCTCGGTGGACTCATGGGCACAGTACTGTCTCTCTCTCCGGGTCAGAGGAAGCCCGGTTACTATGAAGACCGCCAGGGCTCCTTGAGCCATTACCCGTCCCTGAGCAGTCGCTCGCTGAACACTCAAAGGGATCGTAATATAAAACGAGGCCATTCCATCTTCTTCCCAGCACTCACCTGGAAGCGCCTCGTGGCTTCGACGAAGAAGCGCAGCGAGCCTAAAAAGTTCTACCCAGTCGGTCCCGGCTCTGTTGGAGTCCCTCTCAACAACAACAACAACATATACCATAAAGATCCAGTCTTGCATCTCAATCGTGAAAATGTGAAGAAGTCGCTTTCCTGCGCCAATCTCAGCAGCTATGATGGTCCAGTAGGTCTGGGATTGGGCTACAACAAACCTCAACAGATTTCCTCTGTAAAGAAAGTCCCACCCGCTTGCACCTCGTCACCCAAGCGTGTGATTGTCCAGGCGTCCACGAGCGAGCTGCTTCGATGTCTGGGTGAGTTTCTATGTTGCCGCTGCTATCGGCTGAAGCATCTGTCTCCTGCTGATCCGGTTCTGTGGCTCCGAGCTGTAGACCGCTCACTTCTGCTCCAGGGCTGGCAGGACCAGGCCTTTGTGACTCCTGCCAACGTGGTCTTTGTGTACATGTTGTGTCGAGACGTGGTGGATGGAGACCTGGTGTTGTCGGAACACGAGCTGCAAGCCATTCTTCTGACCTGCCTCTACCTGTCCTACTCCTACATGGGGAACGAGATCTCCTACCCGCTTAAACCCTTCCTAGTGGAGACGGCTAAGGAGGCATTTTGGGACCGCTGTCTGGCCATCATTGACGTGACCAGTGCCAAGATGCTTCGTATCAACGCGGACCCTCATTTCTTCACTCAGGTCTTCGCTGACTTGAAGAGTGAAGGCGGATGTGGACTGCAGGACTATGCCAGGCTCCTGGATCGGTGAGGAGAGAACGTGGCTGCTAAAGTAGTTAAAGTCTTGTTGGTTCACACCATCATTTCAACAACCCGACGCCTCATCTATGACTTATGCTGGTGAACTATGTGACTGATGCCATGTCCACCACCAATGTGAATTCTCTGCTGGTTCACGCCAGTTTTGTTGCTGCTTAGTTCTGGTGATGTTGGTCAAGCTGGTTTGGGATTACGGGCACAAACAACACTGCTCAACAGGTTAGGCTTAAGATAGACGCGTTTAAGCTTCTCACTAAATGATGCACTAATCTTTAATTTTCGATAGCACTGAAATTTCCAAGTTTTAATAATTCTTATAAATGTTTCACTATATATAAGGATGAAAGCATTTAGAGGGGAACACCGTGGCTGTGTGACAGTGGTTTTGAAAATTAAAAAAAAAAATCAAGATTTTGTCTGATTCGAAATTGAAGCCTAACTTATTTGAAAATTTCCATTTGTTTTAATGGTTATGTGAATAAATTCTCAAATCAAACACAACATTTAGATATGTACAATTTGGCTTTATGATATTAGTTATCTAAAAAAAAGGTAATAATTTATAATCCATTTTCAATTCTAGTTTTTCATACAGAATTTTAAAATCTATTTCAAATGTAAAGCTAAAATTAGTTCAAATGTGTTATACGAATATACAGGTAACAACATTTAAAATAAACAATGCGGCTACGTGACATGGAAATGATTTGGCATTAATATCTAATCAGAAATCACACTTCAACCACTTTAACAATAAAAAACATTTACAAATAAACAACTTGCCACTATAATATCAGTTATTTGTGTTTTAAAGAATGAATATGGCATCAATATTCTGAATTCAAAATTGAAACTCTCCGCTGAATAAATCGTGAGTTTGTTTGCGCACGTGAAGAAGAGCGGCATCAACAGCTGCTGGTTGTCGTGGCTCCTTCTTCCGTTCATGTGCGGGACTTTGGTGCACCAGCTGCAATGGCATTAACAAGATTAACAGATTAGTGTCACACACACATACACACGGAAACACACGTACACACACACTTGCCTCTCTTTACTCACCATCTTTTAAATTGAATGGTAATCCGTGTCGGCCATGCGCAGTAGTAACTGTCCTGACCTGTTTGATTTCGAGACAGCATCTGTGAAATTGCGTGGCTGCTTTAAACGAAAAATCTGGTGCACAATTCCATTATGGCGGAATTCGCAAAATAAGCTACAATGTCATATTTGGCTTTTATGTAGTTAAAAATGGCCTACTTGTGTTTCCCATCTTTCTAACCGCTAGGAATCAAATACAGTATTCAATACATTCAAACATAAAAAAAAACAATGAAATGTTGTTAACTACTTTTACAATTTTGGCTCACGGGCAGCTGGAGCCAATCCCAGCAAATGTGAGCTCAGGACTCATATTAGATTTTTGGCCAGTCACAGAGCAGGACACACATACACAAACAATCTCACTCTCAGTCATTGTTATGGTCAAATAGCCAGACTCCAGTTATCATTGGGGGGGTAATCTTAACCTATGGCCACCGATGGAAACACTTGAATGGCAGCTTTGAATTGGTTAATCTTATTGTCGGGCCATGGGAGCCAAACTCCGATTCTGCAGCAAAAGCCGACTTTAAACGCATTCTTCAACCCACGCGCTCTTCATAGTGGCCAGCCGAGAAGCTTTACGCGTACATGTTCTGGTGGAGAATCAGTCATTCACACACACGTGCACGCAGCCTCTCCCACACACCGACGCCATAATCCGCTCCTAATCCCTGTCACCAATCGCGGGAAAGTTCAGCTGATTCCGGAATTAAAAAACGTGATTTATTGTACAAGTGCCGAAAATGTCTCAAAATAAATTGGAAAAACATTAACTCATATTTTGTTTTGCCACTGAGTTCTTGGAATTTATTAATATTAATTACCATTAAGATCCACTTGGAATTAAATATTCCTGTGTTCATTTGCAAGTATCAATGCTGTTTCTTTTTTTTTTTTATTTTCCGTTTTTTTTTTTTGAAGCAGCAGATCCTGGTCAAACTGTTGAGATGTTTTTGCTGCTTGTGACGCGAAGTGTTAATACAACTCAAGGTAGTCATTGTCCTTCTTGACCTGCTTAATGTGATTTCATTTTCCCTCATTGTTTACCACGAGCACTAGGATGTTGTTGTAGCATTAGCTTAGCATGTGCAAGCATTCTGTGGTCTGGTGGATTTATTTATTCTCAGTTTCTCTACCATGTGTACTCGCGTTGTTCTGACAAACATTCTTTTTTTACCGAAACAAATTGTTGGTGCCTTGATAATAGAACAAACTTTTCAAAATAGCCTCTGTATGTAAGACTTGGGCCAACTCTGGCGAGACATGCACAAACCATCATGACAATTTCACTAGCGTTCTGTATCCATCAAACATATGGAGCAATAGAGTTTGTATGTGAAGATATTAAGTGGAACTACGTAGATTGGGTTTTCCAAGAAAAGACGTGTGACAGATGAGTTAAACGAGTTTAACGCTCGAGCTCTGGACAACTGAATTCAATTCTATGGAATCTCAGGATCTGGATTTTTCAATGGTGTTATTCAATGAGTTGATGCTAAGACTTATTGTCTCCAGTGCTGCTAAATGTCTGTAGAACTGTAAAGGAACAGTCTTTCACCACAGAGCCGATGTAATTGTGTGATGTATAATGCTTCATGTGATGTATAATGCTTCATGTGATATAAAATGGCTAATTAAATGCAACTGCATGTATTTTATTTCAAGAACTGCTTCTGTGGTGGTGCACTTCAGCTTGACTGTTTTTTTTTTCGGTATCAACATTTTCTTATTTATGGATCAGTTTAGGGTTAGATTTTTCAGATTATTCTAATTATCTTTTCACTGAAAAAAACAAAACAACAGCTGATCTAGATTCTCTGATCCGTATTTTCAGTTTTAAAGAACGTTGCGTTATTGTTTTCCGATGTGGTTGTTTCAGTGGCAGCGTTTGTGGACTTATACACATTTAAGAAGTTTTTTTTATAGTAGAAATTATAAGCCACAAAAGATGAATTTTATCTGACCTTCACTCCGCACAAATTCCTTTTCTAATGTGTCTCGGATCTTTCATTGTTCTTCATGAAAGCAGGGCAGAGGACTGTCAAATGTCAGACATGTTAGGTTTTTTTCTGGAAATAAACAGGCTGATGAAACACATTGTGGCACACATAGTGATACAGTTGTGAGGAGAAACTTGAATAAAGAACAACATGTTGCAAAATGTAACTTGTTTTTGTTATCCTGATTATTTAATAAAATATGAAATAGTATTTTTTCTTTCTGTTAATTTAATTATTATGATTGCCGACAAATATGATCGACAAAAGTCTACTTATTAACAAAACAATTTACATTTGAAAACCAATACATTTTTAATATTTTTTTTTTCGATTTAAAAATGAAAAAATATTGCTTTTAAAGCACTGTAAAAAGTTACAATAAAAAAAAAAAACATTTTGACCTTGACTTAGTTGTGATTTTGGGATTTAGAAATCTGCTTCAAAAGAATTAAAAACTAAAGGTCTTTTTTATTATGCTGAATTCAGCCGTTTATTTTATTGCTGTTCTCACCGGTAGATTTATAGTGGCATCAGCATTGCGCTTGCATCGCTGCGGTTAGAATTCTGTGCACCTGTTGTTTTATGATGTGCTTGTTTGGAACCCTCACACACACTGTTTTTGTGTCCCCGCTACTGGTGATACACCATCCGACCCGCAGTCTGTGCTGCCGTAAATCTAGTCTGGGGATAAAACCTCTCAATTCACAGAGGAGTTCGGCCCCTCTGCAGATGGTTATCGGGGTGCTGCTCGGAATCCCAACATGTCCTTTAGAAATCAGTTGTTTATTCACACATTCACATCTGGGCACGAGCTTTCAAAGCCACTGCTGGCTGTGTTAAATCTCATATGTTTAAAAGTAGATTAGTTTAGTAGTAAAAGTAGTGGTTTAAAAGTATTAGGTTTGAACTAAAATGACAATGATATTATGCGCACACACACAGTATGTCTTCCAATAGTAGCCGTTTATTCGAAAAACTATTTAAAAAACTAAAAACTCTTACCCAAAAAAATACTGATATATATATATATATATATATATATATATATATATATATATATATATATATATATATATATATCCAAATTGACCAAGGTGGAAAAGGAAACTTAAATAATGTTCTGCAGATGTTCTCAGTGGACGTGTGTCAGATCGGGTTTGTGTAACGCTATTGATGCTCTGACTTCACCCACCCACAGATAAATCCTATTAGAGATGTAGACAATACCCTGCATGATAGACATCTGCTTTGCCTTTCTCTTTTTAAATTAGAGTCTTCAACCCAGAGAACATTTTAGGTTCAACAAACCTTTAGATTCTTTTCTACCTAAACAGGAAAGAACCAACCTGCGGACGGAAAAGTGCCGTGTTCTGTCATTTCTAGATTAAAACATGTCTCATCTACATTAAAAGATAAAAAAAAATAATCTAAATATTTTTTTAATATCACATTGTCTTAATCCCCTTCATCCACAGACAGTGAATCTGTTTTAGAAATGAACTGACAATATTCAAGCACTTATGAACATGAGGATGTCCATCTCTGTTCTATATCAGAGAGCATTGCAGGTTTAACTTCTGTCAGCCTCGTGTTTATCTGACAGAAAAGATCTAAATATCCCAACCACCTTGGCTGGAATCAATAAGTCACGCAGGAGAGCAGAACATACATAACACAAGCCATCGCTGCAGTAACGTGACCTTCCCGTGGCTCATTCAGCAGATTTAGTTTTGAAGAGATCAAACGTTGTGGGTTCGATTCCCAAGGAAAGCGTGATGCTGTTTCAACAAGCAAATTTAATGCACTTTTGATAAAAGAGTCCGTTAAGCACATTACTTTTTTGTATTGATAGTTAGGAGACTCCATCAGATCGTGATTGAGGGGATTATTCTTTTCATCTATTTTGTTCTGCCACTTTTAATCATTGAGGTGTTACATTAAATATTAGAAAATAAAACCTCATAAATAAATAGTTTCCAGCTTTTCACATTTCTTGGTGTAATTCTTAGCCTAAATTCAATACAAGTAAAATACTCAAACTCTTTTAAAATAGTATACTTTGATACTTTTACTCGAGTCTTCTTGGAATTGGCTGCAACTTGTAACAACATAATTTTTTACAGTACTTTTACACATGTATGGTTTTCAGGTATTCTTTACTCCTCTGGCCCAAAGATCTGGCAAGTAACAACAGTCAAACACAGAGAAACATTTAGTAGTCGCAGACAAATCGACATTGAGAGAAAACAAGGATCATGTAGAGCTCACACAGCTGGTGTTAAATCCTCACGTCCATCACAAGAGGAACAAGGAGCCTTTCATCAATAAAACGCAGCAGCAAGCATGTGATTGGACGAGCTGTGAAAGGGACCAATGACAGAGCAGGTGAGGTTATACTGGGAAATAGCTAATTGTTGGGTGTTGGACTAAAGACTATCTGAGAGTTCATTCCAACAGCTGCACAGTGATAAGAATTGGAAAAATGAAGCTCTTATTTGGCACCAGAAAGAAAAAATCACGAGGCCAGCTGCAGAAAATGCTTTTTAATAATAACAAATAACAACAACAAGCTATTGTTATTATTATCACTCATAATATCCAAACATTAACACTTCATACACGTGATTTTGTTTTAGAGATTTGGCTGCTTGAGAATGATTTTTTGCAAGATTTAAGAGCGAGATGAACAAAGGTGTTGATGAGAAACATACCATGATGAAGTGATTCCGTCAGATCCAATTCTGATTCATAATTACGTATATTAGCTTCCAGAGAAACTCGGTTGGTGGCATGTGGTGGGTCGCGTGCTGTTGCCAGGGGGGACGGTTATTTTTGCCCGTGACTTGCTTTCGCTGAAACATGACTAATGAGATTGAGAAAACTTGCTCACAGAAAGTTTCTCCAAAGCTCATTCTGACCTAAAACATATTTTACCCTGATGTTTGAAGAAAACAATTATTCAACTAAATATCCAAACACAATTTCATATTGCAAATCAAATAATGAAAAAAAAACATGACGTTTTATGAAATTTATTATTTGGAACTTTCTGAAATCGGTATACTAGAGTATACTAATTTTCCAATTTTCACTGTATACAAATAAAAACAGATGCTTGGGTTTTATAATCATAACTCTTACGATAACGAGCTTGTTTTAATTAAGTTTGATCTCAATACTTTAATGTAAAAATGCAATTACATCTGATCACTGTAACCCTGACTTAATTGGAAGTCTGTGACTACTTTTATCTA
>CM051498.1:4831492-4906492 GCA_028031935.1 Paedocypris micromegethes
TAGAAATGAAAGATAAAATCAGTTTTGATGGGAATTTCACTTCAGAAACCTGACCTGTTCATTTGCTTTCAATACCCAAAACGTGATTTTAGAGTCTGAAAATGCACTTTTGAGGAAAAAGTCAATTTCAGCTAAATCTTGCTTAAAACCTAGTTAGAGGCATAGAATACACTAAGAAATGAAAGATAAAATCAGTTTTGATGAGATATTTCACTTCTGCAAGTTGACCTGTTCTTTGCTTTCAATGCCAAAACGTGATTTTAGAGTCTGAAATTGCACTTTTGAGGAAAAAGTCAATTTCAGCTAAATCTTGCTTAAAAACAGTTAGAGGCATTGAATACACTAAGAAATGAAAGATAAAATCAGTTTTGAGGGAAATTTCACTTCAGAAACCTGACTTGTTATTTGCTTTCAATACCCAAAACGTGATTTTTAGAGTCTGAAAATGCACTTTTGAGGAAAAAGTCATTTCAGCTAAATCTTGCTTAAAACCTAGTTAGAGGCATAGAAGACACTAAGAAATGAAAGATAAAATCAGTTTTGATGGAAATTTCACTTCAGAAACCTGACCTGTTCATTTGCTTTCAATACCCAAAACGTGATTTTTAGAGTCTGAAAATGCACTTTTGAGGAAAAAGTCAATTTCAGCTAAATCTTGCTTAAAACCTAGTTAGAGGCATAGAATACACTAAGAAAGAAAGAGAAAAATCAGTTTTGATGAGATATTTCACTTCTGCAATTGACCTGTTCTTTGCTTTCAATGCCCAAAACGTGATTTTAGAGTCTGAAATTGCACTTTTGAGGAAAAAAGTCATTTCAGCTAAATCTGCTTAAAACCTAGTTAGAGGCATTGAATACACTAAGAAATGAAAGATAAAATCAGTTTTGATGGAGAATTTCACTTCAGAAGTCTGACCTGTTCATTTGCTTTCAATACCCAAAACGTGATTTTTAGAGTCTGAAATTGCACTTTTGAGGAAAAAGTCATTTCAGCTAAATCTTGCTTAAAACCTAGTTAGAGGCATTGAATACACTAAGAAATGAAAGATAAAATCAGTTTTGATGAGAAATTTCACTTCAGAAGTTGACCTGTTCATTTGCTTTCAATACCCAAAACGTGATTTTTAGAGTCTGAAATGCACTTTGAGGAAAAAGTCAATTTCAGCTAAATCTTGCTTAAAACCTAGTTAGAGGCATAGAAGACACTAAGAAATGAAAGATAAAATCAGTTTTGATGAGATATTTCACTTCTGCAAGTTGACCTGTTCTTTTTTCAATGCCCAAAACGTGATTTTAGAGTCTGAATTGCACTTTTGAGGAAAAAGTCAATTTCAGCTAAATCTTGCTTAAAACCTAGTTAGAGGCATTGAACACTAAGAAATGAAAGATAAAATCAGTTTTGATGGGAATTTCACTTCAGAAGTCTGACCTGTTCATTTGCTTTCAATCCCAAAACGTGATTTTTGAGTCTGAAATTGCACTTTTGAGGAAAAAGTCAATTTCAGCTAAATCTTGCTTAAAACCTAGTTAGAGGCATTGAATACACTAAGAAATGAAAGATAAAATCAGTTTTGATGAGATATTTCACTTCAGAAGTTGACCTGTTCATTTGCTTTCAATACCCAAAACGTGATTTTTAGAGTCTGAAATGCACTTTTGAGGAAAAAGTCAATTTCAGCTAAATCTTGCTTAAAACCTAGTTAGAGGCATAGAATACACTAAGAAATGAAAGATAAAATCAGTTTTGATGAGATATTTCACTTCTGCAAGTTGACCTGTTCTTTTTTTCAATGCCCAAAACGTGATTTTTAGAGTCTGAAATTGCACTTTTGAGGAAAAAGTCAATTTCAGCTAAATCTTGCTTAAAACCTAGTTAGAGGCATTGAATACACTAAGAAATGAAAGATAAAATCAGTTTTGATGGGAAATTTCACTTAGAAACTGACCTGTTCATTTGCTTTCAATACCCAAAACGTGATTTTTAGAGTCTGAAATTGCACTTTGAGAAAAAGTCAATTTCAGCTAAATCTTGCTTAAACCTAGTTAGAGGCATTGAATACACTAAGAAATGAAAGATAAAATCAGTTTTGATGGAAATTTCACTTCCACTTTAGAAACCTGACCTGTTCATTTGCTTTCAATACTGTTAGAAAGTCTACCTGGAGTAGGAGATTGTGTGTTTTATTCTGTGTGTTTCCCACTGTTCTATCACTTTCTTATAATCAATAACAGTACAATAATCAGGATTTAATATGGTTTATTTCAGTATCTGATGCAATTGTGGAATATGCTGCGCCATTGTTGTAGATACGTGCTCGTCACCAGATCATCTCCACGGAACTCCGCGGCAACCAGATTGAATGTTATACTGAATGTTTGTGTACTGTTAGTTAGTTACCTGCTTTCTATCTGAGGAGACAGAAGTCTCCTCTCTACTCTGTCAATAAAAGGCCTTTCCTCTGGCTAATCAAGTTCACGTGTTTCTCTGACCGGAAACCCACTTTCTGTACTTCGACCGCAAGCAAAGATCCCAACTATCCGCAACACACACACACACACGCGTACAGAGCAAAAGCTTTTTCACAAAGTCTTATTTTCCTATTTCACAAGCTCAACCAGACTACAACACACACACACACACACACACACACACACCTACACACACACACACACACACACACACACACTGATCCAAAGTTCATCAATAAATCACCATGACCTCTTCATCATCCTCACATCACCCTCACCACCACCCCCTCCTCAACTTCGTGTATTGGGCGTACCAGACACAGACACCCAAAAGCATACCCCCATCACCCCCTCCCACACACATGGGTATCTGGAAGTCATTAAAAAGCAATCAATCAAATTTTTGTCATTTGCTGGATATATATTTACTACTGGGGGGCATGAGGGGGTCACTGTCTTGCTCAGGGACACTCGGCTGGGTAACCTTACCATAGTCCAGAATTCAAACCCACACAACTTTGTCATGCAGAAAAACATTGATGATGTTGCCAAAGTTGATTTTGAGAAGTGTGTCTCAGAGAAACCAGCAGCTCACATGTAAATTCATCTGAGAGAACGTGATAATTCTGTCCTATTAGTGGCCTTACTTTCTTCTTTGCAGCCAAGTCGCTGGAAACAAAGACAGCAGGGTTTTTTTCCAACGGTGTAAATAAAGAAGCTCCTATTAGATGGACGTCTGTTTGAAGATGGACAAAAGTTCTTCAGAAGACGAACAAAATCAAGCGTCAACTTCAAATGCACAACAAAAGAAAAAACACAAGAGTCACATTAAATCTCACGCCGGTGAGAAGCCGTTCCTCTGTTCTCAGTGTGGAAAAGGCTTTATAACTCAACAAGGCCTGAGCTATCACAACATGATTCACACCGGTGAAAAACCATTTGTCTGTTCTCAGTGTGGAGGAGGTTTCAGGAGTAAACAAGCCCTGATTGTTCATAACAGGATTCACACTGGTGAGAAACCGTTCACCTGTTCTCACTGTGGAAAAGGCTTTACACAGCAACAAGCCCTGATTGTTCATAGCAGGATTCACACTGGTGAGAAACCGTTCACCTGTTCTCAGTGTGGAAAAGGCTTTACACAGCAACAAGCCCTGATTGTTCATAGCAGGATTCACACTGGTGAGAAACCATTTGTCTGTTCTCAGTGTGGAAGAAGTTTCAGGAGCAAAGAAAACCTGATGGTTCACAACATGATTCACAACGGTGAGAAACCGTTCACCTGTTCTCATTGTGGAAAAGGCTTTAGAGTTAAACAAGGCCTGAGCAATCACAGCTTGATTCACACTGGTGAGAAACCACACGTCTGTCCTTATTGTTCCAAGTGTTTTCGATGTATCAGAGTTTTGAAACGTCACATCAGGATTCACACCGATGAGAAATTTGCCTGTTCTCAGTGAGAAAGACGTTTCTCAAGCAGAAATGGTCTGAAGAATCACCTGAAGAGTCACAACGGTTAAAGGAGAAGAGGCTCTCTCTGAGAACACGACTGATTGCTCACACTGGAGAGGAACCATTCTACTTCCACAACTACTCAAGAGTTCTGTTAATTAACCTATGATAAAAAGACAAACTGCATTTTTCAACCTGTTCATACTGTGTGTAGGCGTAAGTCCACACACACCTGGAGCAGTGGGCAGCGCGGAGAGCAAATGGTGTTTAGTGCAAGATGAGTGACCTACCAGAGCAGACAACACCAGAGTGGCAGTTCCAACACAAGGCCACATTTGTAAATGCTTTATTTGCTTGCTTCTATCTTTTATTGCAGGAAAAAAAAGAAAACAGTACTAAAACAGTAGTGTAGTTTTAATGTGGTTTTTATATGATCTGTTTCTTAATTAATATGTGGTTTGCGTTCCGGGTAACTGAGTTTGACACTTCTGTTCTAGAACAATGTTTGTTGTGTTGTTGGAAACTTTTCCTGAGCTCGAAGTAAAACAA
Organism: Paedocypris micromegethes; assembly: GCA_028031935.1. Classification (NCBI taxonomy): domain Eukaryota; kingdom Metazoa; phylum Chordata; class Actinopteri; order Cypriniformes; genus Paedocypris; species Paedocypris micromegethes. Next base: position 4,835,960 of record CM051498.1, read on the forward strand.
AAGTACTTAAACAAAATATCAGATAACAAGTGAATATCAAATAACACAGTCAGTACACAGTTAAAGTATGTTTTAATCTTTTATTTTAGTTTCTGTTTTAATATAACTATAGCTTCTACATCATTTGCCTGTGTGGTTTAATTCTTGTGCTCGGAAGGGAGGTGGAACAATGTATATCGTAGTTCTGGGCAAGGTGGAGTAGTGAGGCGTGTTAGTGAGATGCAGACGTTTTCTGAGAGTCAGAAGCTGTTTATTTGCAAATATGTTACTTTCTTATACTAATCTTGACATTAGCAAATATTGTGTTTTGATATTTTAATGATGGAATTGTAATGTGAACGTACTTTATTGTCAGTGTATATACAACACAATTTCACTCTCTCTCTCTCTCTCTCTCTCTCTCTCTCTCTCTCTCTCTCTCTCTCTCTCTCTCTCTCTCTCTCTCTCTCTCTGTCACATACACACACACCTAAACGTTATAAAACTGTGGACCAAAACAAAATTATTTTTCAAAAACATTTGTAGTTTTCACTGTATTTACCAGAAAATGTTATCAATAAATAAAAACATTCCACGTGTGTTTTTTTTTAAACTGCGCATCTAATGTAATGATTTTGTGCCTCTGTTAGTCACATAAGCGTCGTCTTACAGGATGAAACCATCAAAGTCTATGAAGATATCGGTACTAGTTGTTCAGACCAGTATCTTATGGGAAATTTGATCTCAAACATTTTAAATTACGTAGTTATTATTTACAGTAATTGTATAAATAGGAGAACAAATGCTTATTTACTTGTGTTATTTACATTTTTACAGCGCACACGCAACCAAACAAGAGATGCTCTCAGCTTTAGAGTACGAAAATTAAGCCGTAGAAGTTTCTTTGTTCAACGTATGAACAAAGTAGTTTAAGAGTGTCTAACATTTTAAAACAATCAAATTTAGATTTCACTTTTGGATAAAAAGCAACTTCTAAAAGTAAACAGAACATATCTATCTGCTGTTGTGACATGCAATTTCCCCGCTGTTGGACAAAGAAAGGCATTTATTTCAATATATTTCATGCCTGTTGAATGGAACTTGTTCAATTAATTAAATTATTACTATGACACGTTTTAAATACTTCATTTGCACATTTAAATCTTTTGCCTCAAATAACACAATTGATGTTTAAAGCTTTTATTTTTTATTGTCATATTTACGTGTGTTAAAAACTGCTGTTTTTATTTTTTAAATGTAAACGCTTTACTAAAACACTTTGAAATGAGCAACATATCATGAAATTGAAATAAGCAATGCATATCATGATTATTATGTGACATATTTCTACTTGTATGTTGTCTTTGTTTATAATTATGGTCTTTATTTATATTATATTATGGTATATACATAGTTATACTGGCCACTTTTCCTAGAATAAAAAGAAATTAACATTTTTAACATTAAACATTAACGTTTATAATACAAACATGTTTTTAAACACGTCTTAAACTTTAAGTTTTAAGGTTTTAAGTCTAAGTTTTTAAAAGTTTTTTTTTTTTACTTAAAGACCGAGTGACCACGTTCACTGGGGTTCGAACTCGCGTCCAAAAGATCGCGGAAGGCGATTTGATTGGCTGGTTCCGCGTTACAGCTATATACGCCTGGCCGCTAGGTGGCAGCATTATATAATGCATTATAACATCGAAAAGATAAAAACAACAGACAGATTGAGAGAAGACAAGAGAGAAGAACTGGAGAATGGAACCCAGAACTACTTCTGAACCTGTGGATGCTGTACTTCACCAGCCTCGTGCACACTGATCTCTCATTTAATCCATTAATTACATGTTTTGATTCCCAGGCATTTAATCCGTTTTAGGTTGAATTTGGGACACGCGCGCGCGCGCACACACACACACGGTCGTTAAACTTGCAATTATTATAGTCTAAATACTATTGATAATGAATTATAATACTAACAATAGACAATAAGACCCATACAATATTATTGTAATCTCATTGTAATAATATCAATTATCAACAATCCTAATCCAGTGTATAATACGCATCTGTCTGTCTATTCGTCCGTGAACCTGTCTGTCTCTCTGATTGTCTGCTGATGTGTATGCTATATATTTATAGACATAATAGAGAATACACAGTACAGTATATCTGTATCCGTGAATAATCGTTGAACGGGCGATTAAAGCGGCGCGTCACATGACGCGAGGCGGAGCCTGAGAAGAAAACAATGAGTCGTGGTGCGCGAGCTGCTCACACACAAACACACACACACACTGCTCCTCCGGCTGTCTGCACCAGGACCTCGGGTTTCCACAACAACTCTTCCAGAAGCTGCATGTGATCCAGGGAGTTTTTGATGGAGCTGCGCAGCCGGACAAGTTTGATGCTGCGCAAATCTGCACATTTGAGCTCAATGATTTGCCTACTGGAGATATTTACAAAGAAACAACTCAAATGAAGCTGGACGACAGTAAGCGACGGCCGAAAGTCGCATTAATTTAATGGTATTCGAGCTTTTCGAATTGATGGTAAATTCTTCGCAGACGGCGCGTGATGCTCAGCTCGCGCTCCACAGATGTCCGCAGAACAGGTGAGCGACACACACCTTTACTGGACCAAATGACCATGCCAATCTTTCTTTCCATTTTTTCTTTTTCTCTTTCCTTCTCTCCTCTTTTTTATTTCCTCCTCCTCTCCGTTTTTCTTTCTTTCCTTCCTCCTTTCATTTTTTGCTACAAAATCATGTATGATAATGCAAGATTAATGTAACAGTAATGAATAACCAATGTTCAAAAAGGGATAACTAAACAAAATGTAATTAAGTTGTCCTAATCGGTTGGAGAAATGTGGATGTAAAGTTGATATAACTCTTAAATAATCATGCACTGTATAGATGCAATGTAAAAATCATGTGTGTGCATATGTTTACGAGTGTTTAATGTGTGTAACGGTTGGTCTATGAAGGATTTGGGCGTATGAAAATGAATAAAATCCAGTCAGTTCAGCTTTCCGTCGTATATCATCCCAATTGGCACATTATAAAAGCAACATATATATATATATATATATATATATATATATATATATATATATATATATATATATATATATATATATATACATATATGTGGCTCTACATATTTTTTAACATTTCTTTTCCCGCAGGAAAAGACCATCGTCTCGCCCTAGATGTGATATGACCCTCCTGATTTCAAACACTGAAATCCAAGCACTTTATCTTTGAGCTGCATCATCTCACGGCTGGTTCCTCCAGCATCTCGGTGGACTCATGGGCACAGTACTGTCTCTCTCTCCGGGTCAGAGGAAGCCCGGTTACTATGAAGACCGCCAGGGCTCCTTGAGCCATTACCCGTCCCTGAGCAGTCGCTCGCTGAACACTCAAAGGGATCGTAATATAAAACGAGGCCATTCCATCTTCTTCCCAGCACTCACCTGGAAGCGCCTCGTGGCTTCGACGAAGAAGCGCAGCGAGCCTAAAAAGTTCTACCCAGTCGGTCCCGGCTCTGTTGGAGTCCCTCTCAACAACAACAACAACATATACCATAAAGATCCAGTCTTGCATCTCAATCGTGAAAATGTGAAGAAGTCGCTTTCCTGCGCCAATCTCAGCAGCTATGATGGTCCAGTAGGTCTGGGATTGGGCTACAACAAACCTCAACAGATTTCCTCTGTAAAGAAAGTCCCACCCGCTTGCACCTCGTCACCCAAGCGTGTGATTGTCCAGGCGTCCACGAGCGAGCTGCTTCGATGTCTGGGTGAGTTTCTATGTTGCCGCTGCTATCGGCTGAAGCATCTGTCTCCTGCTGATCCGGTTCTGTGGCTCCGAGCTGTAGACCGCTCACTTCTGCTCCAGGGCTGGCAGGACCAGGCCTTTGTGACTCCTGCCAACGTGGTCTTTGTGTACATGTTGTGTCGAGACGTGGTGGATGGAGACCTGGTGTTGTCGGAACACGAGCTGCAAGCCATTCTTCTGACCTGCCTCTACCTGTCCTACTCCTACATGGGGAACGAGATCTCCTACCCGCTTAAACCCTTCCTAGTGGAGACGGCTAAGGAGGCATTTTGGGACCGCTGTCTGGCCATCATTGACGTGACCAGTGCCAAGATGCTTCGTATCAACGCGGACCCTCATTTCTTCACTCAGGTCTTCGCTGACTTGAAGAGTGAAGGCGGATGTGGACTGCAGGACTATGCCAGGCTCCTGGATCGGTGAGGAGAGAACGTGGCTGCTAAAGTAGTTAAAGTCTTGTTGGTTCACACCATCATTTCAACAACCCGACGCCTCATCTATGACTTATGCTGGTGAACTATGTGACTGATGCCATGTCCACCACCAATGTGAATTCTCTGCTGGTTCACGCCAGTTTGTTGCTGCTTAGTTCTGGTGATGTTGGTCAAGCTGGTTTGGGATTACGGGCACAAACAACACTGCTCAACAGGTTAGGCTTAAGATAGACGCGTTTAAGCTTCTCACTAAATGATGCACTAATCTTTAATTTTCGATAGCACTGAAATTTCCAAGTTTTAATAATTCTTATAAATGTTTCACTATATATAAGGATGAAAGCATTTAGAGGGGAACACCGTGGCTGTGTGACAGTGGTTTTGAAAATTAAAAAAAAAAATCAAGATTTTGTCTGATTCGAAATTGAAGCCTAACTTATTTGAAAATTTCCATTTGTTTTAATGGTTATGTGAATAAATTCTCAAATCAAACACAACATTTAGATATGTACAATTTGGCTTTATGATATTAGTTATCTAAAAAAAAGGTAATAATTTATAATCCATTTTCAATTCTAGTTTTTCATACAGAATTTTAAAATCTATTTCAAATGTAAAGCTAAAATTAGTTCAAATGTGTTATACGAATATACAGGTAACAACATTTAAAAATAAACAATGCGGCTACGTGACATGGAAATGATTTGGCATTAATATCTAATCAGAAATCACACTTCAACCACTTTAACAATAAAAAACATTTACAAATAAACAACTTGCCACTATAATATCAGTTATTTGTGTTTTAAAGAATGAATATGGCATCAATATTCTGAATTCAAAATTGAAACTCTCCGCTGAATAAATCGTGAGTTTGTTTGCGCACGTGAAGAAGAGCGGCATCAACAGCTGCTGGTTGTCGTGGCTCCTTCTTCCGTTCATGTGCGGGACTTTGGTGCACCAGCTGCAATGGCATTAACAAGATTAACAGATTAGTGTCACACACACATACACACGGAAACACACGTACACACACACTTGCCTCTCTTTACTCACCATCTTTTAAATTGAATGGTAATCCGTGTCGGCCATGCGCAGTAGTAACTGTCCTGACCTGTTTGATTTCGAGACAGCATCTGTGAAATTGCGTGGCTGCTTTAAACGAAAAATCTGGTGCACAATTCCATTATGGCGGAATTCGCAAAATAAGCTACAATGTCATATTTGGCTTTTATGTAGTTAAAAATGGCCTACTTGTGTTTCCCATCTTTCTAACCGCTAGGAATCAAATACAGTATTCAATACATTCAAACATAAAAAAAACAATGAAATGTTGTTAACTACTTTTACAATTTTGGCTCACGGGCAGCTGGAGCCAATCCCAGCAAATGTGAGCTCAGGACTCATATTAGATTTTTGGCCAGTCACAGAGCAGGACACACATACACAAACAATCTCACTCTCAGTCATTGTTATGGTCAAATAGCCAGACTCCAGTTATCATTGGGGGGGTAATCTTAACCTATGGCCACCGATGGAAACACTTGAATGGCAGCTTTGAATTGGTTAATCTTATTGTCGGGCCATGGGAGCCAAACTCCGATTCTGCAGCAAAAGCCGACTTTAAACGCATTCTTCAACCCACGCGCTCTTCATAGTGGCCAGCCGAGAAGCTTTACGCGTACATGTTCTGGTGGAGAATCAGTCATTCACACACACGTGCACGCAGCCTCTCCCACACACCGACGCCATAATCCGCTCCTAATCCCTGTCACCAATCGCGGAAAGTTCAGCTGATTCCGGAATTAAAAAACGTGATTTATTGTACAAGTGCCGAAAATGTCTCAAAATAAATTGGAAAAACATTAACTCATATTTTGTTTTGCCACTGAGTTCTTGGAATTTATTAATATTAATTACCATTAAGATCCACTTGGAATTAAATATTCCTGTGTTCATTTGCAAGTATCAAATGCTGTTTTCTTTTTTTTTTTATTTTCCGTTTTTTTTTTTTTGAAGCAGCAGATCCTGGTCAAACTGTTGAGATGTTTTTGCTGCTTGTGACGCGAAGTGTTAATACAACTCAAGGTAGTCATTGTCCTTCTTGACCTGCTTAATGTGATTTCATTTTCCCTCATTGTTTACCACGAGCACTAGGATGTTGTTGTAGCATTAGCTTAGCATGTGCAAGCATTCTGTGGTCTGGTGGATTTATTTATTCTCAGTTTCTCTACCATGTGTACTCGCGTTGTTCTGACAAACATTCTTTTTTTACCGAAACAAATTGTTGGTGCCTTGATAATAGAACAAACTTTTCAAAATAGCCTCTGTATGTAAGACTTGGGCCAACTCTGGCGAGACATGCACAAACCATCATGACAATTTCACTAGCGTTCTGTTATCCATCAAACATATGGAGCAATAGAGTTTGTATGTGAAGATATTAAGTGGAACTACGTAGATTGGGTTTTTCCAAGAAAAGACGTGTGACAGATGAGTTAAACGAGTTTAACGCTCGAGCTCTGGACAACTGAATTCAATTCTATGGAATCTCAGGATCTGGATTTTTCAATGGTGTTATTCAATGAGTTGATGCTAAGACTTATTGTCTCCAGTGCTGCTAAATGTCTGTAGAACTGTAAAGGAACAGTCTTTCACCACAGAGCCGATGTAATTGTGTGATGTATAATGCTTCATGTGATGTATAATGCTTCATGTGATATAAAATGGCTAATTAAATGCAACTGCATGTATTTTATTTCAAGAACTGCTTCTGTGGTGGTGCACTTCAGCTTGACTGTTTTTTTTTTCGGTATCAACATTTTCTTATTTATGGATCAGTTTAGGGTTAGATTTTTCAGATTATTCTAATTATCTTTTCACTGAAAAAAACAAAACAACAGCTGATCTAGATTCTCTGATCCGTATTTTCAGTTTTAAAGAACGTTTGCGTTATTGTTTTCCGATGTGGTTGTTTCAGTGGCAGCGTTTGTGGACTTATACACATTTAAGAAGTTTTTTTTTAGTAGAAATTATAAGCCACAAAAGATGAATTTTATCTGACCTTCACTCCGCACAAATTCCTTTTCTAATGTGTCTCGGATCTTTCATTGTTCTTCATGAAAGCAGGGCAGAGGACTGTCAAATGTCAGACATGTTAGGTTTTTTTCTGGAAATAAACAGGCTGATGAAACACATTGTGGCACACATAGTGATACAGTTGTGAGGAGAAACTTGAATAAAGAACAACATGTTGCAAAATGTAACTTGTTTTTGTTATCCTGATTATTTAATAAAATATGAAATAGTATTTTTTCTTTCTGTTAATTTAATTATTATGATTGCCGACAAATTATGATCGACAAAAGTCTACTTATTAACAAAACAATTTACATTTGAAAACCAATACATTTTTAATATTTTTTTTTTCGATTTAAAAATGAAAAAATATTGCTTTTAAAGCACTGTAAAAAGTTACAATAAAAAAAAAAACATTTTGACCTTGACTTAGTTGTGATTTTGGGATTTAGAAATCTGCTTCAAAAGAATTAAAAACTAAAGGTCTTTTTTATTATGCTGAATTCAGCCGTTTATTTTATTGCTGTTCTCACCGGTAGATTTATAGTGGCATCAGCATTGCGCTTGCATCGCTGCGGTTAGAATTCTGTGCACCTGTTGTTTTATGATGTGCTTGTTTGGAACCCTCACACACACTGTTTTTGTGTCCCCGCTACTGGTGATACACCATCCGACCCGCAGTCTGTGCTGCCGTAAATCTAGTCTGGGGATAAAACCTCTCAATTCACAGAGGAGTTCGGCCCCTCTGCAGATGGTTATCGGGGTGCTGCTCGGAATCCCAACATGTCCTTTAGAAATCAGTTGTTTATTCACACATTCACATCTGGGCACGAGCTTTCAAAGCCACTGCTGGCTGTGTTAAATCTCATATGTTTAAAAGTAGATTAGTTTAGTAGTAAAAGTAGTGGTTTAAAAGTATTAGGTTTGAACTAAAATGACAATGATATTTATGCGCACACACATACACACACACAGTATGTCTTCCAATAGTAGCCGTTTATTCGAAAAAACTATTTAAAAAAACTAAAAACTCTTACCCAAAAAAACTGATTTATATATCGATATATATATATATATATATATATATATATATATATATATATATATATATATATATATATATATATCCAAATTGACCAAGGTGGAAAAGGAAACTTAAATAATGTTCTGCAGATGTTCTCAGTGGACGTGTGTCAGATCGGGTTTTGTGTAACGCTATTGATGCTCTGACTTCACCCACCCACAGATAAATCCTATTAGAGATGTAGACAATACCCTGCATGATAGACATCTGCTTTGCCTTTCTCTTTTTAAATTAGAGTCTTCAACCCAGAGAACATTTTAGGTTCAAACAAACCTTTAGATTCTTTTCTACCTAAACAGGAAAGAACCAACCTGCGGACGGAAAAGTGCCGTGTTCTGTCATTTCTAGATTAAAACATGTCTCATCTACATTAAAAGATAAAAAAAAATAATCTAAATATTTTTTGCTTAATATCACATTGTCTTAATCCCCTTCATCCACAGACAGTGAATCTGTTTTAGAAATGAACTGACAATATTCAAGCACTTATGAACATGAGGATGTCCATCTCTGTTCTATATCAGAGAGCATTGCAGGTTTAACTTCTGTCAGCCTCGTGTTTATCTGACAGAAAAGATCTAAATATCCCAACCACCTTGGCTGGAATCAATAAGTCACGCAGGAGAGCAGAACATACATAACACAAGCCATCGCTGCAGTAACGTGACCTTCCCGTGGCTCATTCAGCAGATTTAGTTTTGAAGAGATCAAACGTTGTGGGTTCGATTCCCAAGGAAAGCGTGATGCTGTTTCAACAAGCAAATTTAATGCACTTTTGATAAAAGAGTCCGTTAAGCACATTACTTTTTTGTATTGATAGTTAGGAGACTCCATCAGATCGTGATTGAGGGGATTATTCTTTTCATCTATTTTGTTCTGCCACTTTTAATCATTGAGGTGTTACATTAAATATTAGAAAATAAAACCTCATAAATAAATAGTTTCCAGCTTTTCACATTTCTTGGTGTAATTCTTAGCCTAAATTCAATACAAGTAAAATACTCAAACTCTTTTAAAATAGTATACTTTGATACTTTTACTCGAGTCTTCTTGGAATTGGCTGCAACTTGTAACAACATAATTTTTTACAGTACTTTTACACATGTATGGTTTTCAGGTATTCTTTACTCCTCTGGCCCAAAGATCTGGCAAGTAACAACAGTCAAACACAGAGAAACATTTAGTAGTCGCAGACAAATCGACATTGAGAGAAAACAAGGATCATGTAGAGCTCACACAGCTGGTGTTAAATCCTCACGTCCATCACAAGAGGAACAAGGAGCCTTTCATCAATAAAACGCAGCAGCAAGCATGTGATTGGACGAGCTGTGAAAGGGACCAATGACAGAGCAGGTGAGGTTATACTGGGAAATAGCTAATTGTTGGGTGTTTGGACTAAAGACTATCTGAGAGTTCATTCCAACAGCTGCACAGTGATAAGAATTGGAAAAATGAAGCTCTTATTTGGCACCAGAAAAGAAAAATCACGAGGCCAGCTGCAGAAAATGCTTTTTTAATAATAACAAATAACAACAACAAGCTATTGTTATTATTATCACTCATAATATCCAAACATTAACACTTCATTACCTGTGATTTTGTTTTAGATATTTGGCTGCTTGAGAATGATTTTTTGCAAGATTTAAGAGCGAGATGAACAAAGGTGTTGATGAGAAACATACCAGATGAAGTGATTCCGTCAGATCCAATTCTGATTCATAATTACGTATATTAGCTTCCAGAGAAACTCGGTTGGTGGCATGTGGTGGGTCGCGTGCTGTTGCCAGGGGGGACGGTTATTTTTGCCCGTGACTTGCTTTCGCTGAAACATGACTAATGAGATTGAGGAAAACTTGCTCACAGAAAGTTTTCTCCAAAGCTCATTCTGACCTAAAACATATTTTACCCTGATGTTTGAAGAAAACAATATTCAACTAAATATCCAAACACAATTTCATATTGCAAATCAAATAATGAAAAAAAAAACATGACGTTTTATGAAATTTATTATTTGGAACTTTCTGAAATCGGTATACTAGAGTATACTAATTTTCCAATTTTCACTGTATACAAATAAAAAACAGATGCTTGGGTTTTATAATCATAACTCTTACGATAACGAGCTTGTTTTAATTAAGTTTGATCTCAATACTTTAATGTAAAAATGCAATTACATCTGATCACTGTAACCCTGACTTAATTGGAAGTCTGTTGGACTACTTTTATCTATTCAGCACAATGTTGAGTAACACTAAATCCTTATATAAAAATAAAAAATAAAAAAGCCAAATGGCTGTTAATGAAAATACTTTATTTTAACCATAATTTTAAATTATTAAAAATACTGTGGCTGCTTGATCAATGATCTCCTGCAGACCAATGACTTCTTGCTTTTAAAAACAACAGAAGAATAATAATAATAAAATACCAATTGAGAAAATTGTCAAATCACACAGAAAAAAAAATAATAAAAGCAATATAAAATAAAAAACACAAAGACAAAGAAAGACAAACTGCAAAGAAAACAAAAATGTAACACTTAAGCAACATGTGCAAAATAATAGAAAATAGATAAGAACAAAATTAAGTACTAATTATTTACAACAACAAAACTGAGTAATAAGAAAATCTTACAAAGACAATAGTCATTAAAACACAAATATAATGTGAAGCAATAAACACTCTTGGTTAAATCTCCTAAATTGCTATACATCTTATAACCAAAAAATCCAGCACGATTCGACACTGTGCAACGGCAAAATTCATTTCGTTTGGATAAATAAGTTAAAATATAAATGTTTATTAAATCTGATGCCAGTACGTATTAAAAATAGAGTGAATGTACTGATTACAACAAACAAAAATCTTAAGAAAGCTCGATGCCACTGCATTAGTAGTTCATTAGTACAAATAACTAAATACGTAATTTCTGACATTTTGCTTTAAAATGATCTTTTCACCAATAACCTGAGTGAAAACACACCGAATAAGGCATCCAAAGCAGCGCCTGAGAGAATGGTGGATGTTTCTTTGGTGATGGGAACGTGTGCATTTACTGTGAAGGCAGCAGAAGGACGAATCCCGTGCGACTCTTCTTGAAGTCTGCGAGGTTCTGGCCGGGTTTGTCCTCCAGAGTGACGAGCTTGGCTTTTCCGCTCAGCTGAACCTGGATTCCTGTGGCACACACTTTCACTGGCAGACGAGTCTTCTTCACCCTGGCATGAAGAAATCATGGAATAAACACTTTAAAATGCTGTCTTTATACTACGCTGTGTTAACGTACAGCTTTGGCAGACATCCATCCAGCAAAGTTACACACAGAGACCCGGAGCAGTGGGCAACACTACAGCCAATCAATTTGTAATAGACTTGAAAGTCCTTACAATTCTACCTATTAACTTAACTTTTATTATTAAAGGCTGCAGAGTTCAAAATGTTGAATGGCCGGTTGTGGTCACTAAAAATACAACGACTTAACCAGTAGAGTTGAGGAACACCAAGAACACGTTCAGTGTTTAACTCTAATGTAGGTCACTTTGAAAAGAAATGTAGAAATGTAAATGAAATGTAAATGCATATGCAAATAAAGATGCAACTAGGCTCTAGGTGTGCTAAGAAAATGATCAAATAGATCAAATAGACAAATTTTGCCTTTTGATGAACTACCTTTCTAAAGAAACGTAGCCTGATATCTCCATGACAAACATTCCCGCAATTAATTTAACCTGAGATTAACATTTACATCAAATAAACTTCTGTTGGCTCTGAATTGATTCTGGCTTGAAAAACCAAGAATCAATTGATTATTTTATGTTCATGGATGTACAAGACTATAAATTCTGAAACTATTAAATGAGTCGAAAAGTCCAATTGAAATCAAAATTAATGTTTTATCTAGGCCAGATAAAGCTGGGAAGGGACAGCTCTACTGATCTATACCAAATCTATACCAAATCCTGTTATAGTGTTATTCCTGACCTGTTATAGTGTTTCAACAAGATCACTGTCACAGATAATCAAACGCAAAAGATATTATTCAGACATATATACTACATAAACACACGTATTAATAATCTATCCACTTTCTAATCTCTGACAGGGAGCTGAATTAATGACAAACCTTTCACTGGGTTTCTTTTAATTTTATCTTTTTTATTTCTATTATTCACTTTCTACAACCAATCAGCAGAGAAATTTCTTTTCTTTCAGAAAAAAATTAAACCTTATTTTGTATACTCCAAATCATATAGAAAATTAGTCATTTAAGTTCACCCAATCAACAGTTGTTGAGACTTTTGGCAAATGTATTTCCTCTGTTTCCTGTTTCCAACCCATCCCAGATTCATGCAGACAACGGGTCAGAGCGTCCTGATACGCTCTCCGACAGGTGGACTGTTGTGGGTCAAGCCGCCCAAAGGTTCTCTGCTTCATTTTCCCACCAGCTGTTCCCAGCAAGGCCTTGATGGAGACCCACCAACCCACTGACCTTCTTTTGACAAGCTTCACAAACGCTCATCTAAAATAACAGCAATGAAAGGTGATAGTTGGGCTGTATAGAACAACCAAGTTTAATAGAAATTAATCACCAATAAACTAACTAGAAAAAACAACCAACAGTCTGTTTATCTATCAATCCATCCATCCATCCATCCATCTCTCTCTGTCTGATTTTTGATTTATCAGATTTACATAAGTTCTTAGGTATCAGTCACACTAAAAATGCACAAATGAGCCACTTACTTATATTGTATATTTTGTATACATATAATGTCTCTCATTTTCCATTCTGTGCAAGACGACCATTCTGGAAATCTTTTCATATAAATGTTATTTTCATACTGTGGAATATACATTAGATAACATGACAAAAATATTTTTTTTTTTTTTAGACTTTGCAGATTATTACAGAGACTAAAGTTTTGGTTGTAAAGAGCTTTAAAAATATAGTGCATGAAAAATGTGAAGCAATTTATTTGTTTTACTGCTCGTATTATTACCATCATTATCATTTTTATTGCTATTATTATTAATAATAATGATATCAACAATAATAACAATATATATTTTTTAATAAGGTGCTTTATAGACCCTCAAGGTCACAAAAACCCCAAAGGTGCCAAACCCACTTTAGTTCTTTAATTTCCTCCACATTCCTATTTATTGTTTATCTGTTTACACGTCGCAATCTAATCATCCACTTGCCTGCTTCAGGCTCGATACTTTTACTAGAAATTATTTTCATTTTCTCTCTATTCCAGTGGAATAAAGAAACCAGTGGAGAACTACTGATGCAGCCACAGTGGTCTGCATCCTGAGGCTTGACTGTCACCGCGCATACGCTTTGTTTACACAGCATCATCCCTCACGGGTCTCAAAGTGTGAGTTTGTTTGCCTTCGCTTCCTAATGGCCTGATGAGATCATCACAGTTCAAGCGCGGCGAAGAATTCAAAATACTGTAGCCCGACTAGTTTTTAATCAACCTAGAAGGAAGTGTGTCACTACACTGCTTGTCTCCTTACACTGGATACCAGTTGCTGCTGGGATCAAGATCAAAGCTTTAATTTTAACTTAAAGTCTTTTTAACTTAAAGATGATTACTGGTACAGCACAATTAAATGAATAAGAAGGTTTTCCACAATTTTACTAATATTCAGCTCACATATTCAGCTTTTTAGGTGTAAATACTTTCATTTAGTTGTAATTAAATCTGTTTTCACATTTTTGCCATACTTTCATTCAACGTTAAAATTATTCAATACATTTTACTGCATTCTAAAACAATTAACTGTTGGTGTACAGCAATATATAAATTTGAAACTTTTATGCATGCCTTAAGCTTGCCTAATAGTTGATTTTCAACAATAAGCAAGAGAAAATGATTTACTCCATAAATAGAACCTATTAAAGTTCTGCAGGGATTAACTTCCTAACAGAACTAAACTGTATCTTTTTAAACATACTGTAAAAAAACTGTAAACATTGCATAATCTTTCTGATTTTGACACAGATACAGAAAAGGATGTAAATGGTGCATTATTTTATGGAACTTTATGATGCTGTATTTTATAGGGAAATTTTATTTTGAAAACTAACACTTTATTTTCATGATAACAATAATTCCACATTATTAAAATAGATTATTTTGATTTAACATAGTTTTGTAAAATATTTTAATATTTTGATTCAATACCGAAGTGATATTTAACAATAACCACGTCTGAATATTATCTGTTTGAATGTGAAATGAGCAGGCTTGTGTTTCTCTATAACACACAGCTTTGTGTGAACCAACTATAAGCCTTCTGGGCCTCAAGACAAACCACAGCAGTCATAAGGCACCAGAAGGGTCCATAAAAGTCCTCAGACTGAAGCCCACTTAAAGCACACCCAACCACAGCAGGATTACACAGACCCGCGAGTACACACACAAACACACACACACACACACACACACACACACACACACACACACACACACTCTCTCAGCTTCTACGTTAGCACATCAGGTCTCCCGCAATCCCAATTAACACTGCCCCAGCTGCTTGGAAACAATCGCCAGGGTAACGGTAGCATCTGTGGACCACAGAGGTGTTGAGAAGCAAGACGTGACAGTGTGTGCGTGCGTGTGTGTGTGTGTGTGGGGGGGTATTTTATGCTCTTTTATATTTATATTATTATTATTATTATTATTATATAATTATACAAAATGTAATGTGCATATTATTCAATAAATATACAATAATAGTATTTAGATAATAGATATTTTTAAGATTTATTTTTACATTACTTGTAAGATATTTAACTTATAACTTAAGTAAACAATACAAATGTCCATTTCTAGTTTGTGTTGCAAAAGAACATATATATACGCAAGGTTACGCGAACACACATACACAAGGTTTTTTTAATCCGAGAAAAAAATCCAAGCACACTCTCAAAAATCTAAATTCTTTCTTTGTCTATGGAAACAAATATTTAATAAAAAGTTGGATCCACATGAGGTTACTGTCCTATAAAGACCCGCACATCCACTTGTGTAACCATTACATAATCACAATAGATTATTTTCAGCCAGGTTAAGCCCCAGTGCCACCACCTGAGCATCTTAGAAAGGTGGGCCAAGATAAGCTGCTCATCATCTCAAAATGAGAAGGTAGTTCTTCTCATACACAGCATCGCACCATTGAAGGATTACACAACCAGCTCTTCCTTCCTAAGGGAGGACAGCACTCATACACCCCGGGCAAGTGATGTCACGCATGGCAACAATAGAGCTGATTATTCCGGTCATAATGCCTGCAGATGACACGGGCACAAACAAACTCATTTAACCCTCCAGAGCGACACATGAATACAAAGTGTCGCTTTGCATAACACTCGCACCAACTGCGTCCAGGCGACAGTTCATCGAGCTGTAAAACATCTGCATTCAGTGTTTTTGCTGGGCCAATTGGAATGAACATGTAAAAGACAGAATTCTTTTGAGATTGAAAAGTTTATCAACTTTCTCAGACTGTAAAAAATGTGAAAATATTATTAAAAGTAAAAAATAAAACAAGTGAATTTTAAGATAAAGTATACACAATTCTGAAATAGTACAGTTAATCACTTTACAACTTGGTTTAATTAGATTATAACTCCCACACACACACACACACACACACACACACCCCTGTAAACACACCTGTCTCAGCAGATGGGAACTGCAGAAACAAACAAGACACTGTAATGATGCTTGAGTCAGGTGAGGTTTGTGACCGAGGTGAAAGGTCATGGAGTTTAAACAAGAGCCGGATAAGAAATAACAACAACAAAAAAGGCTTCTCGCATATTAACAAAGCTTATTAAGTATTAATGAAGACAGACCCAAAGCAAAACATTGTCATGCAATATTGTGATTTTATTAATCAATTATCATCATTTATTATTTATATAAATTGTTTTGTTTATCAATGGTTTACTGCAATTATTATATATTGTTCATTCAAAAGTATTAAAACCTTTTGTAAAATGTCTTGAT
This sequence comes from Paedocypris micromegethes, assembly GCA_028031935.1. Classification (NCBI taxonomy): domain Eukaryota; kingdom Metazoa; phylum Chordata; class Actinopteri; order Cypriniformes; genus Paedocypris; species Paedocypris micromegethes. Next base: position 4,852,394 of record CM051498.1, read on the forward strand.
GACAAAATCTTGATTCTCACGTTATATTTAGGGGTTCAAACGCGAAGGTCGTGGAATCTATTGTTATTGTACGGATTTTAATTGTGTTTTTATTTCCCCAATACATTTCGAGTGTATTGTGTTCGGTCACTTTATCATTTTAAGAATAATGAAAAATAAACATTTGAAATGGATTCACACACGCTAATCATCTTTTAACTCCCACCCCCACGCAAATAAACTCACACTCTATTTGGCTTCCTCCACACTTCCACAGCCCCTCTGACGTCTCCTTTTGATGATGTCGTAGAGGGGCCGTGACCTCATGCTTTGACTCACAGATGGCAGCACAATGGCTTTAAAACAGACGATGTGATTATAAACACCCACCGACTTACACACACACACACACATTCAACACCTGCCACACACAAGACGTTTACACACAAGCGGCCTGCTGTCGGCCACAGGGCCTAGTTTTTCTCCCTCGAGGCCGGTTATGTGACAGAATGTCTGGATCATGGGAACGTCACAGCATTCCTTCAGGCTAGAAAACCCCAGCAATAATAGCAAAAAATATACTAAAAATTAGGAACTATTTGTTTTCTTGTTTAACTTGGGTTTAGGCAATACTTGGAGATACATGTTTTATTTACACAGGATTTGATTAGGTTAAAATATTGTAAACTAATTTAATGAAATTGTAAAATAATGAAAAAGGAGAAAAAAAAGTACAAGTATAAAAATTTAAATATTGAAATTTACAAATGCACTACATGGGAAACGCAAGTACATTTAAGGTTTTTTTTTAATTTTTAAAATTGTTTACTTACTTTTTTCCAGGGTTGTTGAAAAAAGTATCATGCTTTGTTTATCAAGCATTTTTTCTAAAATTCATTTTGTTTTTGATATTTGCAAAAGCTACTTATTGCACATACAATTATTTATAACTTCAATTCTGTGTTTAACTGCAATTCCTTGGGTTAAAATGTCAGTTGAATGCAAAAATGCATGATAATAATTTCAAATAAAATGCAAAATCAGTGCATTACAGATTGACCTACAGGGAAGTTCAACTAAAAAACTCAACCAAAAACATTAACCAGTCTAATCAACTAATTTTTGAATAATCACTATTAAACATGTCTAAATACCTTGTGAAGAAGTCAGTGAGAGCGCCAACCATCTCCCCAACACGGTCTTGATTTGGGTCCATCTGACCTCTTTGCAAATACAACAGAAAGTCTTCTTGAGTGGCAGTGTGTAGCGCCACCATCTGGTCACAACCACTTGTTACGCTCAGGCCGATGACCTGTGTCGTGGGAGAGTGACAAAAGTAAAAATTAAATTAATTTACAAAAACAATACCTCACTGTAAAGAGAACTTACAAGACACCAATTCCAAGAAGACTCAAGTAAAAGTCGTAAAGTATCCCATTTAAAAAGAATTTAAAAAGCATTTTAGTCATACCGAATTTAGGCTCATAAAGACAAAAAAACTCTTCATTTACTGTTTTAGAAAAGACATTTAACACCTCAATGGTTCAAATTGACAAAACAAACTAGATTTAATAATAAAAAAAGTCAGTCTCAGTCACGTTCACGGTATTTAGCTCATAAATATCATCCAGTGCCTTTCGCACCGTGCAGATGACAACATCGCCTCGTATGTACAAGAAATTAATCACGGAAGAAAAACATGCCTTGTCGTGCAAAATCACAATGTAATGAGTTGCTGTAAGTGTCCGTTCAAATGCAGGAGTAAAAATTACAGACACTTAATCAAAATGTGTTATATTTTTGCGACTAAGTACAAGTACAAAATAGCCAAGAAAACATTCCAGCATGTAATGAACCGACTTCCGAAATGAAAAAATCTCCTTCCTCTGACTCAGGAATATTGAAAACGAAGATATGTGTTGGAAATAATGGAGAATGAAGACTTGTTTGTTGCATTTCTTTGCAGAACTAGTGTGACCAACCGAAGCTGTGCATCAGTTTGAGTTGTGTGGTTGGCAAATTGTCTTGTGTATTTAGTTTATGTTTACTCTACAACCATGTGTCTTTAAGCCCATTAATGTGTGTATTAGTGTGTCATTATACAGTCACACAGATGCAGCAGCACTGGGCTTGTGCAGATAGACTGATCAGACGATGTTAAGCTTCTTTTCATCCACTCGGACAGAGACACACACACACACACACACACACACACACACACACAAAAACATGAATGCACGCACACACCACGCAGGTTAATCGCTTTGCTGTGCTGACCTTGCAGTCTGAGATTTGTGAATTACAGACGTGCCTAAAAAGACGGAAATGTCACGTCACGTTTGCAAACCAGACTGATGAGACTAGACTAGTTATGAAGATTTGTCTGGTTAAGATTTATCACAAATATGTTGCTGAAAGTTTTTATTTGTAATAAACAAATTACATAAATTGAATGATATACATTTAAAGTGAAGTATATTATAGAATTACATATATTGAAAAACTGTACGTATAGTTTGTATTTTACATTGTGTGGAACTGTACAGAACTGTTTAGTATGTGAGAATTACTGAACTTGTATTTTCAGAATTACATTTAAGAATATAATTTTTTAACAATATATTTAAACTACCGTATACAATTTGATGAAGATTTTTAGATGAAATATGAAATATATTGTGTATATTGTGTTCTTATACATATGTATGTATTCTGTTAATGCCTATCGAATATTGTAATAGTTGTATTTGTAATGTTAGTTTTCCTATTTGTTGCACAGTCCAGCAAAGAATTTACGTACTTTAGTAAAATAAAATGCATAAAAAAAGAAAAGAAAATGAAAAACCCAACCAGTCTGTGAATCCTGCGTAGTCAACGGATGATGAAATAAGATTTAAACAATAAACTAGGTGTTTGGGGAACGCAGAAGAAACGTCTCCGTGACGCTGTGGAATGCAGGACAGCGGGATGCGAGGAGATTATGTCTGGGTCATCTTGCAACCTCGATTCATAAGTCAGTCATTCACATCATCGCAGAAAAGACAAACGTCGTTTTCTCATTTAAATATAACATTCTGTCACTAGTTAGATCTTGAAGGAATTTAGCTCCAGTCTCAACACAATTAGTTCATTTGCAGTAATGTTCTGAGAATTACTACTGACATTTAAAAAGAACATTTCGAAGGTTCTGTTGTAGCTTGTGTATTTGATTAGAATTTTACAGTTCTGATTTCCTTGTAAAAGAAGAATTGTTCTGCCAAGAAAGAAAAGTAGATGCTGAGTCTGTAAGTCTGTGTGTGTGTGTGTGTGTGTGTGTGTAGAATGATTCAAAGTCCACCACTTTTAATGGAGAAAATGTAAAGTTAAAGAAAGAAAGAAATTAAAGGAAGTGTAAAGTGAAATGCTGAGTGTTTTCACCATAGTAGGATTCTGCCTACATTTGATTACCAGGGAAAATTGTTGAACTGTAAAATAGAAAAAAATTGTAACGCTACGTAAGTAACTTTATATAAAATACAAAACTCTGCTAATAACTCCCGAACTTCCGTTTTCCTGATTCTTTCTCACTTTTTTTGTCCCAGGTAAGAGGAATTTTGGCCCAAATAAGTGAACAATGTTAGATTTATGTAATTGTTTTGGGACATTAGGCATTATCTAAAAATGAATCAACTGGAATCCACTGGAAAAAGAACTTGAACATGTAAAATCGTATGCTTTTCATATATTCTTAAAGGTGCATTTTACACAACTGTGAACCTAAATTTGAATTGACTGCTCATTAAACACAGCAACCGAGGCTTTTCTTTACTTTAATGATATCATCGGTTTTCTGATGTAGTAAAATGTTCCACAATATGATTTTTTTTTGGCTGATCTGCTTATCTTTTTAGATTTGTCTTTCAGTCTGAACAGTTCAATAGTTCACAGACATATTGTAATCAAGTACAAATATGGGTAAAATTGAAGGTTTAACATCTGTATGTCTAGGATTGTGTGTGTGTTCCCACTTCAGTGCAGCAATGTGTTGTTAAATCCTTCTGTATTGCATTTTGAGATCATACACAGAATGTAGGTCAGACACCTAACACACACAAACACACACACGCACACACACACACACACACACACACACACACGCACACGCACACGCACACACACACACACACACACACACACACACACACACACATTTGTGAATGACCCTGTTAAATCCTCTGAAGGGTGTTCAGATGAAAAACTGCTGGAAAAAACCTTAGATCACTTCCATGAAAAATTGCTAGAAGTCCGACTATAGATAAAATAAAAAATAAAAAAAAAAGAAGACAAAGTTTTACCCAGATTTCTGATGACATAATCATCACCAAAACATTAATAAGTGGCAGTTAAACTCAGTGTGTGTGCATGCGTGTGTGTGAGACCCTGGATGTCCTTGAAAGTACGACACTCACCGAATCCAGTGACACCCGTTTTTGGACTCTGAAGTGTTTTTTGGGTTCCAGGCGGTAAATGTGCTTGTCTGTGATCAGCAGAGCTCGGTCCTTCGTGTTGTTGAACCAGTTGAGCTGGAGAAAATTGATCAGAAGAAACAGATCACTATGAACCCAACTCTTACATATCAAGAAGAAACGACAAGAACATCTTCTGATATTCATGCTAGGACTGTAAGTTCAGCCTTGACTTTCTATTACATGATCCGGCTTTATAAATAGAGTGAGAAATTGGGTTGGTGGAGTGCTGGAGTCTCACTGGGAAAATAAGATAAACTGAACCAGTGGTTGCAGCATCCGCAGCTGTAGCGCTGTGATAAAGTGCACATATTTGCTTACACTCTTTTCTGATGGCATTTAAACACGGAACTTTCACAAGCACAAGCAAAACTTGGTCAAGTGTCTGTAAGAAAGAAAGAGAGTAACAAAGAAACCATGAAATGTGTGAGAGATAGAAAGGAGAAAAAAAATGTCAGAGGAATGGAGAGACAAAAAAATAGACAAAGAGAGATTGTGTGAGAGGGTTAAATAAAGAGAGAGAAAGCGAGAGAGAGAGAGCGAGAGACGGAGCGAGAGAGAGCGAGAGACGGAGCGAGAGGGTGCGAGAGAGAGAAAGATGAAGAAAAAGAGGCAATGAGAGAAAACAAAACACAGGGAGAGAAAAAGCAAGAGAAAGACAGAAACAAAGGGAGAGAAAACGAGAGTCTATTGGTTTATATCTTAATGAAGCAAAGATAGACACAAACTTTAGAAACATTTTTATAAAGAAACTCTGCCAAAATATTATTGCTGAATATTATCAAAACTATTTTCTAATTTCCTATATACATATACTGATTTCATGTTTTGAGAAACACAAACATGTCCAGTATATTGAATTCTAGAATGATTTGCTGCTGTGAATTATCCCATGTTTATAATTAAATATTATATAAACTATCATTCTTACTTATAAAAAGTTAAACGCATTACTGTTTGATTACGGTTACTGCAATTATTTTCATTTCTTTATAACTATCCATCCATTTTCGGAACTGCTTTGCCATTTCTGGGTCACGGGGAGACCGAAGACACACCCTGAAATGATGATAAACCAATCAGAGAGCGGAAGGAAATTCACAGAAGGAAATTCATGCAAGCAAGGGGAGAACATGCAAACTTCACAATAAAAGTCCCCAGTCGGGGCTCAAACTTGAGTTGTGAACCTACTCGCTGTGAGGTGACAACGCTTCAGAAACCTGCGGGTGTCATAAAAAAAAAAAACTACACAGCAACAATAGATAAACTTGCTCAACTCTTCTGATCTTGACTAGATCTTATTTTACATCAAGGTCTTATATTTGAGTAGGTTGGTCAAATTTTCCACATAGGTCATATTTTTGGAAAAACATGTTAAATAAAAAACTACCCACCATCCTGACGAAGCAGGAGAAGAGAACTTGGGAATACCCGTCTTTGTTCTTCAGCTCTTTAGATACACGCAAAAAGTTGGAGCTTGTCATGGGGGAATCCTTCGCCTAAAGACAAACAAATGAGAATTAGACACAGCAGCAACACCAACACAACAAACACTTCTGAATCCAGCATTTCAAAACCATTAACCACAACAGTGTCATCGTCACCTTCCCACTCTACTACTGCGTCAAACAGTAATGACACTTTATCTGCCGCACCAGATTTTCACTAGCACGTCATGAAGAAGCATTTGATTCATTCAGAACATCTGCGGACCTACAAAGGTCTTTGAAAGATCATCTTTGCTGATGAAAAGCGTGAGAATTCAGTAAACATCTGGTGTGAAATATCAGAAATAAATAAATTACACTAAGAACTAAACATAATTATGAATATTAAAATTATAGAAAATTATTTAAGCTCAGTTTAATTCCTAGCTTTTCACTCATAGACTAGTCACTCATGAAATGTTATGTTTAGGAGAAAAACAATTCTCCTAAAACTTGCACTAAACTTTTTAAGCAAATGTTTCAGTATGTATTTTTAATTTTTATTAAAGTAAAATTCTTCTTCTTGAATCGAGTGCTGTATATGTCTACTTGACATATTTTATTGTAAAAAAAGAAGACCCTCTCTCAAATTCACTTTCTTATCGATTAAATTTCAATAATTTCATCAATTAAAATGAGTAAATATAAGAAATAAAATGGACACAGGACAGAGCCTTGTGGAGGACCATACATTACTGTACTGAGTAGAAATATATAATGGATTTTTTTGCAAAACACTTCACGCTGTAATAGACATTGCATTATTTTATGTTATTGAAAAAATTCATATTATTTTATAGTATTATTTTTACCATGATTTTTTATGATTGTCTACATCCTTTTCCCCACCTGCTCTGTGCTTTTAAATTGAGTGATATTCTGACAATAACAAGCTCAACACTTCTGTAAAGATTCTATTTAACAAGCATTTCCATCCACATTCATTAAATCCTAAATTTTTCATCTACAGTATTTTACAGACTTTACTTTACGTGACTTTGCCAGCATTTCAGAAAAATTCTCACACTAGCCAGGTAGTCTCGCTCCCAGGAACGGCTGAAGCCCCAGTCCACTCGCTCGCCACTCAGAGCTGCCATGGCCGCCACTTTAGCTCTCACCTCTGCCATGTCTGAGGGCGGGATGTTTTTGATCAGCTGACGTGCCCACCATCTACAGAAAAGGTTAATACGCTTAAATAAAAAAGCGACAAACCGAAAGCAAAAGAGAACGACACAGTACCGGTGATAGAGGTGTTGTGTGATTCTGTGAAACTGTGCCAGGGCTGCGGGTGGCGTTGGCCACTCCACACTCTTCCCGTAGTCCGCCATTGTTCGCACACTAGAGAAACGTCTCTCCACTTCCCAGAAGTGCGCTTTCACTTTATAGCATTTATAGCACCCCATTATGACAAAGATTGCTCGGAGTTTTCTGCAACGCATACGTGCTAAAGCTCCTCTCCAAACCTGCGGGACACGACGGAGAGAACGAGAAATTAGCTGACGGTTTCTGAAACGAAGACAGTCCTGAATTATAAGACAGATATTCTATACTGCAATTCTAATTCTATACTGCATTTCTATAATGCACAAAACATCAACAAGATGGATATGACCACAATCAGTATGTTCACAACCAGAATCATTCCATCAACCTAAATCGAAGAAAAAGAAGAAAGAAAAAAAAACAATCTGAAACATTGTCACTGCATCCTTTTTCAAATACGATACAACACTATTCCATGTGTTTGCAAGTTTAGCTTGAGCTGCAACCTTAAGTGGGGCAGAAGTAAAATCAGGACAACTGGCGATGCTGATAAATAATAGAATGAAGCAGGAAAACCCACCTCTCACAATAAATTTTATACTTTCTGAGTTACAAGCAGCATGTAAAATAGACGAGTAACCTAGAAAATGGCTGTTTACAATAAACACAGAAATATATATAAAATCTTTGGATGGATGGATAGATGGATGGTCGCATTGTTTTGCATGTAAGTAAATTGTGTGATTGCAGTATGATATAATATGCATGTGTGTGTGAGAGCGAAAGAGTGAAAACATTGAATTTTACTTAAAATGGTCTATGAGGTGATTTTTTTTGTCAACAAGAATATCACATCATGTCAACATAACACTTTTGTCGGACTCACGAGTGTGTGTCCTGCATTCTTGCGATGTTTAACCCAGTGTTTTGTGTAAGTAAACAATAGCAAATCTGATCTGACATTGTTCAGGTTAAAACGTATTATAAAAAGTGTGACCGCACTGAGTGCAACAATTCGATTCTCTGAAATTCCACATGAATCTAATACGCTCTTCAGCTCCTGCAGAGCTTTAATTTTCAGAGCGGTCTTTATATTTCAGAGGATTGGTTTATTCATTCAGAGAAAAAAGTTGTTCAACTGAGACAGAAAAATATTTTTCATTCAGACTGTATAGAGAGCACCAAAGAATCAAAAGAAATGATATAAAAGTGACAGTAATTGAGAGAGTCTGTCCATTCTTAGACATGGTGAATGGGCCGACAGAAATAATAGTGATGGGCTGTCACCTTCTGTAAGAACAGCACTAATATGGGGATGAGAGCGGCTCGTTCCTGCTCCAGAGTGAAGAGAGTGCGAGGAGTTCTCACAAACAGCTTGGTGTGTCCGTACGCCACATCATCCTCAAAGCCGTGCTGGTTAACAATGGCTTCCACCGCTTCCTGATCCGTGCTCATCAGGTGATTGGGCCACGTGTACTCGCAGGTCATTTTATACCTGGGAAAAAAAAAGACTTTAATATCCTGTACAGTTACAATAAGTAATTCTGAATTTAAAGCAGGTTCTGTTTGTCACTTTTGAGCAAAGAATTACTTAAAAAAATATCCCAGAAATGCAAATGGTCAGTTGGTCTGTTCCTGACCTCTCACCTTTGCAGAAAGCGTGCATACGGCTGTCGGTAAGCAAAGCCCGCTCTGCGCACCCGCACGTTCTCCAGCAGGCCCAGGTAGGCCACTTGGTGCTGGCAGCGGCCTTCATCAAACAGCAAGGGAGACTTCACCTCATTCGGCTTTATACAGCGCACGTAGTACGGCTCCTGAAGGCAGATTGATATATGCTTAGATCATTTATTCTACAGATATCGGCTTAAATTTAAGTAAAAATAAATCAAGTCTATGCCTACTACAAAGAGCCTGAACTTATAAATGGAAGTCTAACCTAAAGGTCAATCTATAAGATTTAACATTAAAGACATTAAAGGTTATTTGGATGGATGAAAGAATATGATGAATTTAGATACAGTAGATGGATGGATATATAGATACATTTAGTAGATATTTGGATGGATGGATGGATGGATAGATGGAAATATAGATAGATACAGCAGATAGATATTCGAATGGATGGATATATAGATATTGTAGATAGAGATTTGGATGGATGGATGGATATATAGATAGATACTGTAGATAGATATTCGGATGGATGGACATATAGATACTGTAGATAGAGATTTGGATGGATGGATGGATATATAGATAAATACTGTAGAGAGATATTTGGATGGATGAATATATAGATAGAGACACATTTGGATGGATGAATAGTTAGAAATTTGGACAGATGGATGAATAGATTTATAAATAGATATTTGTGAGAATGGATGGATAGTTCGATGGAAGGATGGATGGATCTAAAGATATTTGTATACACGCACACATACACACACACACACACACACACACACACACACTTTGTCCTTTGTTCAAGGACACTTCAGTTGGTCCGGGAATCAAACCTGCGACCTGAAGCTGACCGCCCACCGCTAGACAGTGTGTAAGTCAACAGATTGTGTCCTTGTGAAAAAGCACAATTTGCATTTTAAAGTGACTCAAAGTGACTCTTTCCTCTGCCAGACGTTTCCTGTAAGCCCAGTTCCCTTCATCAAGGATGCGCAATGTTACACTGATTATGCCAAGAACAAAGTGCTTTGTTCCGTCCCTGTGTTTTTATTCCTATACTTATTTATTTTATATTATATACTGTATTGCTTTTATCGTGCTCACTTTTTCCTCGCACATTGTCTGTATGATGTGTAATACACTCCAAAAACTGCCCAAGTAATGAGACTTTTATTTTGTAAGGATTCGCCATCAAATTCTAAAACAGTCCCATTGCTTATATATTTCTGTGGGTGAGGGATGATGTGAGTTTTGTATAGTAAGAGAATGGGGCGTACAGGTGGTCTCGCAGGAGCATCAGGAGAACATGACCTATAAAACAAGCTGTTCCGGACACACGTGTGAGCGCACACACGTGCCGCCTGACAGACGCAGGTCCTTACGTGATTGCGGCGGGTCATCCTGAAATAACAGCAAATGTCGAGGGAGGCGAGTGTCGAAGACGGGGAGGAGAACCCATCCCTCCGGACTCAGAGGATTTAGCAGGTGTCCCGCTAACTGCTTTATCAAATGCAGACCGTCTCCATTAGAGAGATTATATTTTTCAAACGTCCACATAAGAGATTACCTGAGCTATTCTGAGAGACCCCATTTCCTCTCTTCCCTGAACTGAGAGCTAAAGAGATGAAGTGTGAAGCAAATGGAGATTAAATCAATGATTAATTTGACCGAAAACACCATGTTCCTGCGGTCACTCACAACTTCAGAGGATTCTATTAGTGAGCGCCATGAGCTGTGATGCCTGAGAAATTAGTAAAATTTAAAAGAAAAGCCCACCAATCACAGAGTGGGACAAACCACATCTACAGGCAATTTTACAGACTCCAAATATCCTAAATGCAGGATTTTGGACGGTGGGTGGAAAGCGGAGACGCGGAAGAAACCCACACAAGCACAGAAGAACATGCACACGGAGTCTTACCTTACAAGCCAGTTTGTCCACAAGGGCAACGATGGAGTTTTTAAAGAGTGTTGCTGCGGTTAAAGGTCGTTTTGTGACCTCTGTGATGCTCATTTTCCCATCAGGCCACATTTCTTTTAGAACGAGGTCAGAACTGCAAGTAAAGATGAAAAATTAGGTGAATTAAGCTAATGAAGGGCAGTCTGTTATTGCTATAATGGTTCAAATATCTTTCCCAGTTGACTGTAAAGTAATATTATTATTTATGAATAAGTATATTTAATATTGAATCTTAAATGTAATCTTTTACTTATATATATATATATATATATATATATATATATATTATAGTATATTATATAAATATGTATGTATCATGCTAAAACATTTGTTCTATTCCATAACATCTTTATAAATCTGGATTGATACGTGAAGGGACTGAAAAGAATATTATAAAGCCATTTTTGTCTTTAAATCCGGATCATGATGTCTGTCATTTCACTGTACAAGAAAAGCAGCATTACGCATGATGAACGATGACTAAGGAGAAATAATATCGATTGCTTTTTACTGAAAGGTTAATGTGTCCAAACCGCTACCTGTTATACATCAGTCGCTTGAAGTCCTGGAAAAGCGGGTCCTTGTTCTTATCAAGAAAACCTTCAACGGTGTACCTGAGAGAAAGGTGAAGTGAGAGACATGTCTCCAGATCAAAAGAGGGAATTAAATCAATGGTCTGACTCAGACGCTGAAGTGCTCGCCGAACAGACCTTTATTCAGAACTCATGGTACAAATGACTCACGCAGGAGACACATGTCCATTACCTTCACAGCATGAAATGAGCAAAATGATTCAAGTGGCTTGTTCACAACAAAGCCCTACAAGCTCTTTCCTGCACTTTTGTTTCTGATTTTACCTGTTAAACAACGTGGAAATGATGATAATGATGATGCCGTTTCAACCACTTATTTAACATCAGCGTGTGCATGAAAAGGAATCCTGGCCATTATAAAAACAAATTTTAATGTTTGATTCAGAATTTATTCAATTTTTATGGACATAAAAAAGTATAAATACAAATGTTGGTGTATTGTTAAGATATATTTCAGAGGTAATGCCACTGAAGCTATGGTTAAATCATTTTAAATTATTTTATAGGAGGAAGACCCTAAAATAACCACCGTAAAACAAGACCCGAACTCCATTTCCAAAACTCGAATTCCAAAACTGATACATAACAAAAAACAACAAATGTAGAAAACGGTAATAACGTTTAATTCCATTAAATGTCGCGCCATAGATGGAATATAAAAAAATGTATCTATATTGTATATTGTGTATCTATATTCTATATTAAGGATGAAATATATAACATTATATAATTATAAACATAAAAGCACATTAACGATACATATATTTCAATTTTATATATAAAATTGTATTTATGATATAGAATCTTACAGTATATACTATATGTACAGTATATATCAGAGAGAGAGAGAGAGAGAGCAAAATAAACATATTTCAATTGATGGATATAATGAAAATTAATATATCAAAAGCAAATATTTGTGAGATGTTAAAAAAAATATCCAAGTTAGTTCTGTTATTTTAGTGTTTTTAGTGTTGATCGAGAAAACAGCATGTCTTGGCAGTGGAAAACAACAATTGCTGGTGCTTTTAAGATCTAAACCAAAGGCTACAGTTTGATGCCAGCAACAGGGAGTATAAAAAAATTAACACTGCCCGGTGTAATTTGCTGTTTGTGTAATGTGAATTGCACAGGTAGAAAGTCACAACAGCCTTGCACTGGCACAGCTCTGTGAAATGGATTAGCAAGTGCAGATGTGCTACGCTAACAGCTAGACACACACACACACACACACACACACACACACACTGACACGTGTTCAGTCACTCAACCAGAAACAACGCAGCATTATACGTCCAAACTCAGATTTTTTTTGCTTTCGCGCTTATTCACACACTCTGACATGTGCAGAGCCACATGGCTTTGGAAGGGCAGAATTACCCGGGTCAGAGCAGTTCAGGGTGGACAGATGATGCCTTCCAGCACTTCTTCAGTATAGCCTTGGCACATTTAGGAAAGCAGGGCAAGATGGCGAGGGTTTTCTAAAGATGCCCTCTCAAGCCATGTCAAATACAAGGCAAGTGTTTTAGCCGAGCGTGGAAACCACAGGAAAAGGAAGCAAAGACTCTTTCAGACTGATGCTGATTTTAGAGAGACTCAAAGAAGTTTATTTTGGGATTGTTAAGAGTGAACACCCATGTTTCTGGATTCACAAATGTTTTGCAACCTCTCAATTTGAACAGACCGTTTGTTTGTCGTAGATGCTTGAACACTCTGTTTCATCAGAACAACAGTCTCCGGCTCTTGCAGGAACAGATCTGATTCATCTGGAATCAGTACGGTGTTACTGTTTGCATCAGCAGTCAACACAAAATGAACAAATTATTCTCTGAAGTGACTTTGTAAGATTCATTCAAAATGAGTGAATCGTTCTCTGAGGTGACTCGTGAGTAATTTGTAAGATTCATTCAATATGAACAAATGGTTCATGAACACAAGGGACACAAGGACAGAGAACATTGTAGTCGCTGAATAGTGTGTCACTGACGATGGACATTAATGTAATGTAATATAATATAATATAATATAATAAAGTAAATGTAAAACTTTAATAGGTCGAAAACCTGAAAGAAAACATTTTAAATTGATGATTATTAAAAAAAGGAGGGTTGTATTCCTGATATTCTTGATCTGTATTTTGTTGTTGTTGTCTCTGTTATTTCTTGTTGTTGCAACTATAAGCGATGCTTCAGTGTGAAATTGTTTGCGTCACAAAATTACTATTTATGGACTTTGGACCAAACCATAAATTGAAAATTGAATTGAAAATTGTATTAAAAAAACTACACCTAGAGAGGTGCAATAGAAACTACAGATTTTGGTGCGATAGAAAAAGCACGGTTAAAAAAAAGACCTGTGTTTTGTCATGCGTACAGACTGTCATGCTGTTCTGTCTAGTAAGCTTCTTTACAAATATAGCCTTGTGTGAACATTTACTGTATCCTTTTTTTTTTTTAATTGCATCACTTGCTCCTCTTTTTTCTAAGTCACTTTGGACAAAAGCGTCTGCCAAATGACTGTAAAGTAAAGTAATGGACTTAGTAAAAAAAAACGTAATAATTAAAGACGTAAAAACACATTACAAAACGACAAAGACAAGCAAATGAAATGGAGGAAGAGTGAAATAAGGTCAGTGCGGAGGTATATTTAGAGAGAGCTCCCCATCCCTGACACACTGGAGCCTCGGGGACGTCACAGATTTGACTCGGAGCTGACATCCCACTTTTGACAGCACGTGTCCTCAGGGAACGTCCTGCAGTGATTTTGAAAGTGTGCAGTGTGTTTGAAAAACCCAAAAAGACAGACGTCAATCAAAGATCCATGCAGGGAACGTGTTTAGTTCTGAAGTGACCGCCGTGGAATTCTGCTTCCACGGGAAGGTTGTCATAATAGAGTCATTCAGCGCTCCGGACCCAGTCCTCTTGACCCAGTTATGGAGAAAGGGGCACGTGACTGCCGACACGGTCCGTTCTGTTTCTTAGCTCTTACAATGAAGCATCCATCCTCAACTTCTGGCCGCTTTGAATAATGCAGTAATAACAACAAGTTGTTATTTTTGCACCAATTATTTATTTGTATCTTTGTTTCCCTTGCGCAATTGTTTTACTATTACTATACTATAGTTACTATATCTGTACTCGTTACTTCACTACATTTGAATGGACATTTACCGATACTCGCTACATTGTGATTGTGCGTGACAAGTCAGTATCTTTTTCTACTGCAATAATTTAATAAATTATGTTTTGTTCTCTTTCGTATATTTTGTTCTCTCATTTTGAAACATTGAGATGTCCAATTTTCGTTTCTATATTATACCTCACAGAAAAAAAATATTTCCCATTTATTGTGGTTTTTTGAGCCTAAACTCAATACAAGTAAAATACTTGAGATTTTTTTTAATTGGTTACTTTACAACTTTTACTCAAGTCTGAGCACATTGTGACTTGTAATGGAGTGATTTTAAGTAAGGTATCTGTACTTTTACTCAAGTTTGTTTTTCAGGTACTCTTTACACTTCTGGGCAGAACGCTGTGAAACTGGATTTCGACACCATTATGGCTTTAATCGGATACTTCCACAGTCACTCTGGAGCAGATGCTCATTAAAAAGCGAAGCACAAAGTGAAAAATGTGTCATCTATTTTCAGAGCAAAGCCCTCCAGTTCCTCCTCTCTGCTCTTATTTCTTCAATGAGAAAAAGGTCTTGCTATTTTTTAAACGAGGACATTTTGCTGGGTTACTGCACCAGCAGCAGCTTCAAATCAAATCAGCTTTATTTCAACTAAACCAGCAATGTATCTCAACATTTCAACGGTAGGACGAGACACTACAGCAATAAAGAAGATCCAATCTACGTTAACATCCCAATTATATCAAGACATCCATCCTTAATCTTTTAATTAAATGAATGAAATGATGGCTTCATTATTTTCTTAGGCCACATTTAGAATCAGATGGTTTCTTTGGAATATGTGTCCTAGCATCACCTGTGCAAGTCAAGTAAAGGGTTTTAAAACACTCACGTAACGTCGCCGGCGTAGTGTCGGATTCGGAAGTCTCGATTGAACTCCAGAGTTTTGTCAGTAGGACAGAGCTAAAAATAGAAATACAAGAAGAGTCTGAAAGAGTTTGTTTTCAAGAACACGTGGAGTTGTTTGAAACAGTGCTGCCCCCCTCTGGTTCGTTTTGGATACTGCAGCGGTTCAGTTCACGTCAGGCAACACGTTTATGTGAATAGTTTATAGATTTTAAAAAAAAAGAAAAACATGCTCACTTTACGCGACGTGTAGTGAGGATGCTGGCCCAACTTTTTGTTCATGCTGTCCAGACAGACAGTGTCAGTGACCTTTCCTGCAGTGAGACAGGCTTCATCGAGGATGGAGATGATTCCTTTATGCGGCTGCTCCACTAAGTCCACTATGATTTGGTTGTTAAAGTATTCAATCTGGGTAGAAATGGCACAATAAAAAAAATGTCGTTGACGTCAGATTAGAATTAGGTTTCCTCACGTGTTGCCAGGTGATGCCCTCTCTCTGATACTCGTCCTGCTCCTGCCGTAGTATAAGTTCTATGAAAAGCTGCTGGAGCTTCTCATTGCAGTAGTTAATGCAAAATTGCTCAAAGCTGCACATGTAAAATAAATAAATAAATTGCATGATAAAGGTATTATTGCTGCTAAATATTAAAATACACACAAACGGTGGACCAAGACTGACCTGTTGTTGTCGAAGATCTCAAAGCCGTAGATGTCCAGCACTCCGATTACTGTGTTTTTGCCATGTAGAGCTGGATTGTAGTTCTTAACTTCAATCACACAGTTGATTCTGCTCACAATCCAGCCAAATAATCTCTCATACAAAGCCTGAAAATAAAATCCATATTCACAGCGACATGAGCATTCAATGCATTGTACTCGTGTACTGACATTAATACTGAAAAACAAAATCAAGTATTTTTTTGACTACTTTGTACTCATACTAAAAGTGAAGTAAACCCATACACACACTTGCATAGATATCATAGTGGATCACGCAACTGACTTATAAACTTGACTATATTGATATATAATATTATTTAATTTAATTTTTACTATGAAGTATGGATGCGCCAAACACAATTTTGTTGATCTTCAGTGACAATGACAATAAATTAAGAGATAAAAAAAAAATGATAATTTTCACCTCACAAAGTTATGGGGTGTCCCACTATAGTGAAAGTTGCATTTGGGGCCCCACATTGCTCCAAATGTTTGCGCACACACACAAACTACATTATAAACAGAAGTGCGGTGTTTTTGGAAAAAAAAAAAGAAAAAATACAATAAATTATATGAAGACACAAATAAAAACCTTGGCAAATGCATCTCTGCCGTAGTTGGCTTCCTGCTCGCTGTGGCCCTTTTCAATGACCTCGCCACCACCAGTCGCCACTGTTCGGTGGAGCAGGGTCTTACAGACACTCTCACACTTTGTGGAGGTCAGCTCTGAAATATGTTTGGCGGCGTCTTCTCCCACAAGTGTGACGTGTTCACCATCACTAGTGAACTGAAGATTACCCTGAAGCAACACACGTGCGGGATTTAGGGTCATGAATTGTTTCGTGGTGGTCATGAGGAGACGTACTAGGTGCAGGATGGTGCCGAGGATCTTGTAGATGGAGCTGATCTCCTCTGAAGTGAAACCGATCACTTTCAGGGCCGCCATGACGGCTTTGTGACCCTGCGAGTCATTACTGGACGTCTGCAAAACATGAAAAACCAAGTCAAGTGCAGAAAAAACCATAGAAGCATTATTGTCTTTGAATTGAATTGAATGTTGATGCTATAATAGGATGCAACCGAAAAAATTCTGCCAAATACGTTTATATCTTAAAAAAAAGGGGGGAGTCAGTTTTTTTACACAATGAAAATGTTTTACAAACAGACAAAGAAATTTTCTTTGTTTATCAGATTAAAGCAGAAATACAATCCTGGCATTTTAAGTAAATGATCTGTGATGATCCAGGCTCTTCTGGCCCTGCACCTGATTGGGCGGAGCTTAGCCATACTTGATTGGCTACCACTTGGGAATTGATAGCTAATTTAGGTTACGTCTTGCTGTGATTGGACAGCTTTAATTAACTATAGAAAGATGGCAAAACATTACAAAAAGCTTTCAAAAGCAAAAGCTTACAAGCGTGACAGTGGCTCCTTGACTTGTGTAGAGATATCCTGCTGGATCTTTCTGCAGATACAAGGACTTCAGGAAATCAGCAGACCCTCCTCGCAACAACTGCACAAGCACACGCAGCACATGGTTGTTCTATTCTTGATCCGCACATCATACTGTACAACTAAAGAAAAAAGATCATACCTGATAAAACGAGTGGAAGTTTCTCTCTCCGTCCTGCTGCTGGACGACTCTAGACTAGGAATGCACAACCAATGAGTTCATATTATTATAAAGCAACAACAAAATACTGGCCATTTTGCATTATAACATATTGAAATAAAATTGTTCTTCTCTGAGAAAGTCTGGTCAAGTAAATGCTTAAAAGTACATTATACAGTATTTATCGTTTTATGTTTTCAAGTAAAGAGAACAGTTTATTTTTATTATGGTCCAATATTGTCAAATCATGTCAATAATATTTTGTTTACATTCATTTTTTCAACTTGACCGTTGTGCAATACGTAAATAAACAAAGACAAAAAAAAAAACGAATAAATAAGTGTAATAAAATTAGTTGGGATCAAACTAAATCTTACAAAAATATAAAATAAAATTGCCCTTAAATTGTTGTATGTTCAATAAATAAGTTTGTAAGTTTTATTTGTACAATACATTTAGAACTTGAATAGAAATTATAATACGATGACGTAATTCCTTTCAGCTTTATGGTTGTGAACGGCGCTGATTGATTTCACAACAATTGTCTTTCTTTTATTTTCAAGATTGAATTTAGGAAGATCATGCAAACCGAGCCATGAACTTGGTTCCATCCTTTTAACTAAGTTTGGTACTTTGGTACTTTGTCTTTTAAGTTTTGGTATACAGAAAACGTTGTGAATTTTTATAATGAGGAGATGATGAGTCCTCTCACCTTCTCGAGCAGGTAGTTGTTGATGTGTCCACCTGTTGGGTCTCCATTAAAGTTGAAGTTGATGTCCATGTACTTCCCGAATCGACTGGAGTTGTCGTTGCGATTGGTCTTTGCATTGCCGAACGCTTCTAACACGCAGTTTGATTTGAGAAGAACATTCTTTACACTGTGGATAAAACAAAATATGCATGTAAAAAACTGACTGTAGCAGTTGGTTATAGTGTTCGCAACACCAGAATGTGGAAAAAAAAACATGATTGAAGAACTGGAACGCAGCAGGTAATGTACACTGACTACTGTACATTAAAGACCCAAGGTTTAGAGATCAAAACCATTTTCGTCAAATAAGAAAAATATTAAGCAATTCACTTTTAAAAAGACAAATTATTTTAACAAAAACATTATTTCGAACAAGTCCTCTACATCAGTGGTGCACAAACCTCCACAATATGGCACAAACTCGACTGTGAAAATTGAGGTCCACAAAATAAACAAAAATTAAATATGGATATTTAAAATTAGTTTTGATGTCAAAATGTGATGTGATGTGAAAACATCAAGGATAATTGTCCTGGTCATGGTTTCCCACACAGAATCTCAGCGCAGAATAATGATGATGGTCTGTCATGCGAGATAGTGACACAGGCATCATGGAGAAGATTTTAAAATCAAAAACGCTATTATTAATCCTTCACCTCTCGACTTCTGCTCTCTGATTGGGGTTTGTAATGGCGGCGATGTACTGCATGATGTACTTGCTGGCTTCTGTCTTGCCCGCTCCACTCTCCCCTAAAGAGAAAGAACGATAAAAGAAAGTAAAACATCTGTATTGATCTGTATTATTTAACAGCATACTGTAAAATAATGAATTTACGATCACTTTACAGCATAATACTAGTTTTGTTATTGACAGCACAGTGCTAACAAGTCCTCCCATGATGCATTGCAGAAACAGGAACCTGCTGTCAATGCATTAAAACAGCATTTTGCTGTAAAATAACTATGACAGTGTATAGTGATATTATTTACAGTGCACCAAAAGGTCAAAGTTTACGGCAAGTTACCAGAAATAACAATGCATGTGTCTTTGGCTCGTCTCTTCATGGCTTTGTAAGCGGCGTCTGCCACGGCATAAAGATGAGGGGGATTCTCGTACAGTTCTCGGCCCCGGTAGTTCTCGATGACGTTCTTCCCGTAGATGTCCAACTGCTTGTAGGGATTGACGGACACAACTACTTCTCCAATAAAAGTGTAGATACGCTCCCTCTCAAACCTGTAGGGCAATAAAATGTAAGCATACATCTATAAATTACAGTGTGTGTGTGTGTGTGTGTGTGACAGGCTCGTCAACAGTTTATACACACCCATATTCAGCAGGAAGTGATCTGAGGCTTGGAAGTGAGAACAGGAAGTGTTGTGTGCTCGAGACGACTCACTCGAATTTCAGTTCATAATCTTTCTCGGCAGAACGTTTAAGTTTTTGGCTCAAAATTATCGGCTCAACATTATCAGTTGTACAGCTTAAATGGTGTAATTTTAAAGTTATAAAAAGTTTATATGCCACAGATGTTGAATATAAAAATTTCATAATTCTTGATATTGGAACTGACAAAGATCAGCACATTCACATTGAGACAACTAAGACACTGTATATTTGTGACAGAAATGATTTTTTGAACCAAGATTTCCGATTATTTTTTACAAATGTCGTTTTTAAGCGCGTGATTAACGGTGTCACATGAAGTCTTGTCACATCTCAGCTGACAAATGACATGACGGGAGGGTTTAATGTTCCAAGAAACGACAAACGACATATAAGTAGATCTACCAGAACCATAAAGGCCATCGATGCTGTTCCACTAGTCACAGCATTGAAGGGGAATCAGGGGTGAATTTACAGAAAAGGAGAAATAAACTTATGATTTCATCATCAGAGCTGCTCAAGTTCCTTTAGCTCATGACACATTGCTGGGGCTGGTGATCCCCAAAACAATCAAAAGCGACTTGAGACTCATGCAAAAGTTTAAAAAGAAAAAAAAAGTCTATTATTAAACTATTAAAAAGTTATAAAAACACAGTCGCATGTCTTACCTTAGTCTCAGATTCTCCATGAACTGACCCATGGCCACCTCATCTAGAAGAACAAAGTCTGACTTTCCAAACTCCAGGCCCTCCAGCTCGGCCATCACCGCAGGACGTGTGTCTGGAGAGGAAAGGGTCTTGATAAAAGATGAGAAAACAGCAGCGGCTGCGTCTTCAGTGCCGGCAGAGGCGAGTGTCAAGTGGGCGTGGCCTGCGTCATGATCTTTACACAATCGAAGGCTGGAGTGAAGTCACAGTCACTGCGGTCGAGAAGGTTCAACAGATCATGCTGTTAGAAACTCACATCTTACGTATGTGCTTCCGTGGCTCGCTTTTACATCTTTATTCATCTGCCACCATGATTCCTAAAATCTCTCTACTGTGTGGAATCCATGTGTTTGAGTTAGTAGGTGAGAATATTCCATTTTATTATCTCTGATTTGCATACAAAGACAATTTCCATCAACATCAAATGTTTGAGTTTTGAGTGTGAACTACCTTAGTCAGACCAGTCCTGCCCACACATGCTAATCTAGGATCAGTTTCATTCTTACACGGCCTTCTGAACGCTCAAAGAACAGGACCCAACAAGACACAGGAGGAAAAGGAGCCACTGCAGACCATTTAAGGAGAAATAAGGGGCTTCTGGGAACATTCCCGATACCAATCAGCAGCGATAGCATCAGCTAAATGCTTCGACATGATCCAAAATAACATGACTTAATCTTAAAGCTTCCGGCTATTAGGACTTGTGTATAAATCACACTTTTACCCTTTAAATGTCATGAATTTACTGTATATTATTATTATTTACTGTATAAATGTATCTTTTTTTTTTCCTTGTTTGTCCCTTTCGTTTCTGTTTTTTTGCTGCTGCTGAAGCACAAAAATGTCCCCTAGTGGGGTTAATAAAGTCTTATCTATCTATCTGTCTATCTATCTATCTATTAAATTAGTTCTGTTATTTTGTTTGATCGCATGGCATGAGTTAATATTGCGTTACTAGAATTATGCATAATCCGTAATGATTTATATGCATTAATAAGTCTTGAAGCTCATCACTGTTTAAAATGCAAACATATGATTATAGTTAAAAACAATCAAATAAATTGAGTTTTGTTGCTTTTTTACGGTTATGGTTTTACAGCAATGCACACATTTGCATTTCACATTACTATTTGGCTTTTAACGGTTTAACAAACAATTTTCAGTGATACAGTTTTAAGCTACAGCTCTGAACATAAATACAGTTGTGTGGAAAAAAAGGCTTAAGTTAGGGCGCTATTTTGGAAAATTTAAATTCTAATCTTGTAATTGTTTTTAATAGAGAGTTCCTCAGGCCTGGTCAACCACAGACCCACACTTCCTGTGAAATATATTAAAAGCCTTCCTCTTCAAAATTTCATTTTTTTTGTTTTGGCTTGGTGTCACTTGTGATTCAGGAACAATAAAAAAGCAGCCACTAGTTTAATTGGTTAGATCGTGTTAGATCACAGAGAAATGTACAAAGACCATTCTCAATGGATTTTAAAAGTAAAAACCAAAATATTTGAGACACTACTGAACATAAAAATCCAAACAATTTCTCAAAACTATAATGAACACAGGTGAACGACAAAGTGCATCTAAAAAATACAAATGTTGACAGGTTTTCTTTTAGTTTTGGTTTATATTATTTTTGCCATCGAACTGAAACTTTGATGGCAGAAGAGTCTTCTTCATGGCCGGTGAAGTCATCTGCTTAGTCGAATGAATTCCACTAGAAGGCGCTGATGAGTCGTGATTTGTTCTGTTTTTGCTTTTTGCTTGCAGCTGAGAGGTTATTGGCTGCCTTCCGCGCGGCACGGTGACGTCAGAGTTCGTGAGACCTTTAAAAGCCGCGACCTGAAGCACTTCATCATTGCTTGATCTCAATCCAGTATTGTAGCTTGTGGCTTGTCTAGGCAAAGAGCTACTACGTCTCAACGGTTTGCTTCTTTCAAAATGCTGCCGTTCCATTCCAGCATTCTCTTCGAGATAAAACCTTGCGGCATAACAGTCGTTCGACAAGCCCACAAGTGTAATAACGTTTTTTTCCTCGAAAATCCAAACATTAAAGGACTTTTGGAGCTTGAGCATTTTATTGGTCATTTGTCTCTTCTGACTCTCATCAAGGTCCTTCAGGTCTATTTTGTGTGTGCGCAATGATACGGTCATCTCCTGTAAAAAGCTGGACAACTCTTCAGCGGCATCCTCACAGTTTTCACCCTGCACCTTCACTTCCAAAGTTTCGGATTGATTCACATGTGAAAGACGACAGCTGTGATTTGACATTATTCTAGAAACGTCATTGGACTTAAAACAGGTTACATAGGCGAACACATCAGGATCCACAAATCTGGAAACCTCTGTGGGTTTGGGAGACGAGGACTTCCTGTGCTGAAACCTTCTGCTGGTGCCTTCATAGTCCAGGGAGGAACTTGCTGAGATAGATTCTCCAGCCTGAAGCTTCCAGTTTGGAGAATCCTGGTCTCTTGATGTTAGATCTGGAGACAGAGGTCTGTCCTCAGAAGATATAGAGTTGCTTTTGATGTGGCTCTGTCTTTCTATGAATCCAGCACTGGATTCAGATTCATCAGGTGATTTTCTCAACACAGAATGGCTGATCTTAGAAGATCTTTGCTCAGACAAGCATCTCATGAGTTTGGGATATACCAGCTTTAGCTTCAGAAAAGACCCTTTCACGCTCATCTGGTCTGGGAAATTCTGGGAGACTTTAAAACCGAAGCTTTTGAGAAGCTTTTCGATCGCTCTTACATTCGAAAACAATGATATGTTGAGATCTGCATTAACTTCCACATCCAGCTGAAAAAAAAATAATGATTTAAGAGGATTTCTTTTTACTTCACATTGTTCAAAGAAAGAAAATGCATTATTTTTCGTGTAGTGATGAAATTATTTTTTGTGCCAGATTTTATTGAGATAGAGCAGTGACCAAAAAAGCCTTCGAGTTTTCAGTAATGTTTTTACACTTCAATAAAATGTTTTGCTCCTACATTGTTATTTTTAGATTAAATAAAGACTTGTCTAATTTGATTCTAATATATTATATATTTATAATAAAGTATATTACTTAAAAAATATTATATAATATAATAATATAATATAATATAATATTACCTTAGGATGATGCACCTTGTTGACAGCGAGAGGGTAAAACTGACCGTCCAGTTCAAATACATGTGTGTGTTCCAAGACACCAGGAACTAGAAGCGAGTAAAACAGCACCTCGTTGAGTATAATGGTGATAAACTACGGATTGAAAGCCATTACCTTCATCGGACTCAAAGACAACATAAGCTTGACCCCTGGTAGAGGTGGGATAAATCACCACCAAGACATCACCTCCACAATTACTGCGTCTCAGGAAATGTATGGTGAGTTTGTCAATGATGTTCTTTTCAGAAGAGCTGTCCGGGATCCCGCTGACTTCAATGACCATTTCATCCATGGCCAAACTGGTCATCCTATGGGTCAACAGAAAATAAGGCATTTTAGCTGTTTTGGTGATGATTTTACCACACACACACACACACACACACACACACACACACACACACACACACAAAGACAGAGATACAGAACAAGGGTGACTCACCAAAACAAGAGCTTGCATTTAATATTATAATATTAAGAAGTGCAAGAAGTGACGTAAGCAGCACGTCAAGGAACGATTGATTTTTGCTCACTTGATTTTGTCACTCTAACACAGCACATTATTTACACAATAACACGCATTGCTATAATGTTACGCATTAAATACATGTGCTAGTTGGATGTCTAGTCAAAACATTCTAGAACCAAGACACTTAACTGCATGGTTTTATAAACCTGCGAGGAGTGTCTAACAATTTAACAATCCTTTTCATTTAACACAACTGAAAGGTAAGAAAAGATAAACAATACCTCGTGTGACTTCTCGTCCGTCTTCGTTTAAAGTGAAAGTGAAACTGATGCTCACGCCAGAAGTTCACTGCGAAAAAAAAGAATCAAAGAAAAGCATTCGGACACGTTCGTAATACTGAAGAAGACCCAGTTTTACTGACAGACAGGTTCGTGATCTGTTTCGGGGTCGAGCAACGTGAAGATAATGGGAGGAGCGTAGACGGATTTCACTTTCTTTTGCGGAGATTAGAAAGCGCCACCACTGTCTCTCGACGGTATTGCACCCTAGTAAACGAGAACGTGTGCAGTACAGTAGATACATTATAATAGATGGATTAACTTTACCGGTCCCACAGTGGGGAAATGCAATTACTGATACAGCCAAATGGAAAATTGTATAAGGTAGTACAAGTATTAAATAAACAGCAAAAAAAAAAAACATGTACCAATTTACAGTTGCTCCAAAGCACAACTTTTTGATATGATATATGAATATAAAAGTAGTATTACGTCTATATTTTGCTTTCCTTTCTCAAGCAAACAGTGAAGTGTATGAACAAAAGAAATAACAGAATAACATCCTCCTAGAATTGTGAAGCTTAATTTTTTCTTTTCCTCAGTATTCCACAGAATGTTTTTTTAAGTCACAAAACAGGACAAAAAGAAATAAAAACATTGCTTAAAATACCAAGGCAGTTACTTCAAAATATTTATATCCACGTGGAAACACAAGCCAGGCTCGTCAAAAAAAAAAGGGAAAACTTATGAGTTGTGTTCACATGTGCAGATTTAATCCACATTCATTCACCTAAAGCTTCACTGGGGAAATTTTATTTTAATGCGTAGCTACAGTAAAAACCACACATTTAGAATAAAACTCATTGTATGAATACAAGAGCAAAGCAAAAATGGAAAAAAAAAAAAAAAAAAAAAAAAAAAAAAAAAACCATAAAGTGCAGACTCAAAAGCTTGTAATGTCGTTCATCTTTCAGAATCGTGACCAATGAGACGCCAGGTTTAGTTCTCGTGATTTAAGTGGTAAAAACTCCAATAAACAGTATTACATATTGACAGAGTTAAAATACTTCTGCAAGACGAGAACAAGCACGAGTATTTCCGTTTCTCCTCTTGCCACAAACCTTCATCAAAAACTTCCAATAAAAAGAAACTCTTTCAGAAATGTCACTTTATTGAGGAAATATCTGAATTTTCAACAATACATTGGAAAGCAAAATAAAACGTAGTCTTTAAAATCTGAAAATGCTTTAACACTAATGAATGTTCTGGATTTTCCTCCTGCAGACCACCGAAGCGTCTTCCTGTGAAAGAGAAAACAGTCTGTTCAACACGAGCCTCTGAAAAAAACGCCACGTTTGAAGATGTCTGAAGATTATTTAACCGTGCTGGGACGTCCACCACAGCAGGCCTCAAACCACCTCACAATGTTCTAGCAGGAACCCAAGGAAAGGCACAGGTCACAGTACTGACCCGACCTTGCTGAACGGCCTGCAGATTAAGAGAAGTGTTCTTCAGATGACTTACTTCAGGTACAGTGGTGGTCCGGCAAACTCCACCAGGATGGCCACCTGTAAAATATATCGGCAATGTTAACACAAGTCAGGGTCTGGAAAACAATTCAGAACATGCAATTGATCTTTTGTCTGGAGATACTATAACCGTGTTGTATGGGGAAACAACAGGGTCTCAAACAACCCCGACTTTTTCTAGCAGACACTACAGGAAAGGACAGAGTCACGGCAGACTCAACCTCGCTGATCGGACTGCAAATAAAATTAATCACCTAAGTGTGTGTGTGTGTGTTTATTCGATGTGCATGTTAACCAACAAGCAGGCAGTGATCTAATTGCAAAATGTAAAAAAAAAAATGTCTTAACTACTAAGATACCAAGTTTTTCATCAATTAAATTACACAAATGGGACATTTGGAATATATGCATGTTTATGTTTGTTTATAGACGTATAATTAAACATATTCTATTTACTCATTCTTTCCTGCTGTTGTAATTTCCCCGAAGTGGAATAAAGATATTTTCCATTTAAATAACTACATCTACATTCAATACACCGTTTGTGACCACGTGTCGCAAACGTGGTAACAAACGTTAGGTACACTAAGACTAGGTGTAAAAATCAATACGTCACTGAAATCAATCATATAGTTCAACCATAACTCTTACTAACAATAGCTTATTTGAAACATACGTTACCAGTTAATCTCTGCTTGATGAACAGGACGAGATGTACACAACACGAGATGAACTTAGCAAAAGACCGACAAGCCGCAGTGTGCTTCTTCTTTAACCCTGGAAGAGGCGACACAGCACTTCCGTCACCCGGAAATTGCGTCACAAAGACTACGTCAGAAAACGTCAGAGAACTTGGCGTTCCTACAGTTAAGTAAACATTTTGACACTTTGACAGTAAACACATTCAGACATTTTATTTGTTTGTTTTAAAGTTGTTGCGTCATAGGTTGGGAAATATATACATAGGGCACTGTGTCGAAATACAGATGTATATGTGCTATTTCGTAAACACACGCACAATGACACACACCCCCGGAACAATATATAGGTATAAATGAATAATTAAGTAATATATTTGAGTGTGTTGAAATTGCCAAAATGGAAAGTAATTAAAATAAAACTGAAATGTTAAATGCTTTCGAAAAGCGTAAAAGTGTCGTCCCGGTTTTCAGAAGTGTCCAAAAAAAAGTACCGCAATTGGCCACTAGAGAGCAGCGTTCGCACGGAAATCGACGAGTTTGACGATTCTGACCCGAAGTGTTCACAAACAGTGTAAACCTTGATGGAAATGTATAGGAAACCCAGTGTTTGCCTGTACAAACTATTAAGATCAATCTTTCCACAAAAAATGTAGATCTAGTAAGTCACCACTTACAACATCCACATCCAAAACAACTAAATTGATTAAAGAAAGAGCTGACGAACGACGAAAATCCTCTGCGCTCACAGATTTTAACCAATAATATGGGCCAAGAAGGCAACACACTCTGATAAACATTTCTCTGATAAGACCTGCATGTTCATGTCTTCCATCAGCCATTAAAAGCCGTAATCTATCTAAGGAATTTTTAGTAAAGAGCAAAGTGTAACATCGCTGACCCGAGCAGTGACGCAGATCACAATTTGCGTGGCTTAGGCCGCTGAGAGCAGCGCTGACCTGGAGGTCACACCTCACTTTCAAAGCTCGGCCTCAACGCTCATGTTCATTCCGCAGGTTTTATGATGCAGAGCAGCTCCAGGGTGTTTTGACAGCGAGTACATGTGGTGTTTTCCTGCAGGAATAAGTACAGTTGGTGAAGCATGGCGTTACGTAAGCGGGGCTGCTCGGGGCTGTGAATGCTGGCTTTGTGTGAGCGTAGTCTTCTCTCTTCAGAGAGGAACGTAACGTTAGACAGGCTAAAGGACAAGATTACTGTATGTGTGTGTGTGTGTGTGTGTGTGTGTGTGTGTGTGTTTAATGACACCTTTTATTGCAACATAAAACTATATGCCATATTCTATGACTCTAGGAAAACTCTCATTGGTAAAGTATCACAATACCAAATATGGATTTCAAAATCCAAAAATAAAAAAATAAAATAATGTTTTTCATTTTATCTTTTCACATTTCTATCTATCTATCTGTCTGTCTGTCTGTCTGTCTATCTATCTATCTATCTATCTAACCGTCTGTCCGTCCATCCACCCATCCATCCTTCCATCTATCTATCTATCTATGTACACCCCCCCACCCACCTATCTACCCATCCGTCCGTCCGTCTGTATGTATGTCTCTCTCTGTCAGTCCATAGATAGAATAATGTCTAGTCTGTTCATTATCAGTTCTCCTGACATGCGACTATCAAACCTGTTTGTGAAGCGTGAAGCATCAGCACAAACTGCATTTAAAGCACTTCCTGCTAGCCTCAAAATCGACGCTGAGCTTAGATCTTCATCTAGTACCATGATCCACTGCACATACTGTATATGGTGCAGGAAGGTTTAGATGTGACACCCAGGATGCTTTGACCTCAATGTAATTTTCCATTGGCTACCCAGAGAGAGAGAAGGACGAGAGCCGCGTGTTCACAGCTGCTGGTGTAACTGGAGAACTCTGGGAAGAGTTTAAAAATATAAAATAAATGTTTCCCAGTGACCGATTTTAAACTTGATCTTCAAAATAATCGAGACGGATGGAGATATCAAAACGGACGCTTAGGCCGTGCAGAACTGTGGATGTGTTTGTATTTGAATGCTCGTTTCTTTGATGACTCGGGTCTAATGTGGTTCTCTTCCGTCTTCAATCCTTTTACAGTCGGTACATTTCCACTTCGCTCATTCATCTGTCCCTTCCTCCACTCCCTCATCCTCCTTCATGGATCATGACTGGCGTGTAGGTCAGCTGACTAGGTAAAGCCATGTTATTTCTGGAGGTCCGAATCCCTGTATAATGGACTTATCACATGACACACTGTGTAATGACACAGCATCCATTTGACCATGTGAACTGACCGTCTGAGGCTTCAGACATGACATAGAGGTTAAATGGATGGCCAGTTCAGACAAATGGCCACCATATGGCTGGTTCTTCAACATGGTTTTTTGTAAAAGAAGTGATTTTTGTTAAGGCTATGGGTGTAATGTTTATTTTAGCTTGTTTATTAGTTTAATAAAATAAATAACTCACTTAATTATGCTGACACTTCCATCTAAAGTTATTTACAGAAAAAGAAGTTAAAAAAGCAAAATGTCACCACATGTATAGTTGTACTGGCCCAAAACATGTTTTTTATGTGCAGCATTTATTATAAGTAATAATGACCCAATGCTGACAACACATAAACTACAGATCCCATAATGCAGTGCTCTAGCTACCTTGCCTTACATTGTAATTGTATGATTTGTTACAATTGCAGGCCCATTTTTGTCATAACAAAATTTGGTATATATATAAAAAATGGTATATTAAAAAGTTTATAAAATACGTATTTATTTGGAGGACAAATTATTTGAAGTTACTCAATGTTACAGTATATTTATTTTCAATATTTTTCCGGTCGGTTTTGATGAGTGTTTATAATTAAAAAAAATATTTTCATTTTAGTGTGTTTTATATATTTGTATTCTCTTTGGCCCTCGATCTAAAGTGTGCTTTGAGTTTTACACCCCTGTTCAGACTGAGAATTAAATACATTGTTATTTGTTTCTTTCAGTGATTTTTTTTTTTTATTCTATTTATAAGTTAGATAAGTGTAAGAGAAAAAGTTCACACTTCAGTGCTTTTTTAAACGTTGTGAAGAAGAAAGAGGATCTACTAGAAAAGCTAAGACTATCCACCAAATCCCATCTAATTACCATGTATAATAATATAAAACAACAAACATAATTTTATTCTAAAGCAATATTTACAAACCAAAAGTAGAATAGTCCCTCCCTTTGTACAAAACGAATATCCTAATCTAATAATAACAGAGCATTTAAACACATAAACAACTCTCTGTCGTCTGAGGATCAAAATGTCCGGCACGTAGTTTATTGCCGTCCACACGGAACATTCTGACTGTTTCTCTCCTCAGAACAGAATGTTGTGAGAGTTCATGAAGTATGACTATGCTACTGTTAGCGAGTTCTCCGCCAGTCCTGATCAGCAACCGTGATGTCGTTCTGATGCCACGAATGAATCACTCAATTAACTCTTATGAAAACTCCTATTAGTCACAATTGCGTTTGTTGTTCTTGCATTTCACACATGCCTTGTTTAGGAAACTACTGTCTTTGTCCTTCCAAAAGGGCAGAAGGAAGCGTCTCTAAATTTAGCATGTACTGTAAGCATCAATGCTAACACAAGTATAATCACAGCAGGTCATGGATTTATTTCATTCAAATTTTGTGAACTTTACAGTTGTTTTGAATTCAAGTGTCTGGAAACTAGAGGTGTAAAGAGTACCTGAAAACCACACAAAAAGTACGGAAACCTTACTGTACAAAATCACCACTTCCAAGAAGACTTGAATAAAAGTCGCAAAGTATCCAATTTTAAAAGAACTTGAATTGAACTGAATTGAGGCTCAAAAAACACCTGTGTGAAAAACAATAAACTATATTTATGATGTTTTATTTCCTAATATAGAAAGTAAATTTAACTCTTCAATGTTTAAAAATTGCAGAATAAAATATATAAACGAACAAATAGTCAGTCTTAGTCAACTCAAATATGTAAACCGCTTATGGACCTACATGGCTACACTGCTTGTAACACTGCTTAGTGCAACCGCTAATTCAGCTTCAGCATCCTGCAGATGGCGATATCGCCTCGTTCGCCCAAGAAATTAACTGCCGTAGAAAAAGATGCCGACTTTTCGCACACAATTAATAGCAGCAAGTACAATTATCCGTTCAAATATAGTGGAGTAAAGAGTACAGATACTCAATTTCAAATGTAGTCAAGTAAAGAGTAAAAGTTGCAAAGAAGTAGCAAAAATACTTAAGTAAATCAGCATTTACTCAATTTCTTTACACCACCGCTGCAAAGACATTAACTTTAATGTACAATAAAAAGGAAAAAGGTTTAATGTCACACTTGATTCATAAATAATGTGTAAATCTACAATGCTCTGTGGAGGATTGCGTTTATAACAAGGATTTCCCCATTCCCAGTCTTCTAAAGATCTTTCAACCCTGCATCTGTTTGTCTGGCTGGATCTGTGCAGGACATCGCGGGTCAGGCCTGTGCCGAGTTCCCATCCAGCTTGTCTCTTCTCGTTCGAATCATCATTAGCGCGAGTGAAGGCTGCGACAGAAGCTCGACCTCACCGCAATCTCCTTCTGTCCCACAATCAGTTTACTGACAGAATCCAGAACAGCATCACGTGAGCTTTCCCATGGTAGCACACTCTGAAAGAGGCTGTCACCATCTATTTATCAGGTGTGTGTGTGTGTGTGTGTGTGTGTGTGTGTGTGTGTGTGTGTGTGTGTGTCTGAAACCGAAAACGGAAAATGAAAACGTTCATTAATAAGTTTTACATTGCATTATTAGTTTATTTTACAGTGTCATTTGTTTTAATCACATTAATTTTGTACACGGTCATGAAGAGGTTAAATTCATTTATCAACCAAAGTTACCTCAGCTGACCAGATGTTTTACAGTGGGATTATAATCCATCACAAGGGAAATTTTGTGATCACCATGTTTCCATTTACTCAATTTGGCCTGAAGAGTTTGACTTTGTATTACGTAACTGTCACAGGCTTTGCAAACATTTTCACATTATTTTAATCCAGTGTCCAAACATTTTCCATAGAGGACACGAACTGGTGAAGAGAAACTTTGTGGGAGACATATACTGTAAGTATAAAATTCTTGCAATAAATTACATTTTTGAAAATGGCTCTCACTATTTAAAAACAAACCGAACAAACACAGACTCTTCAGATGGAGAAAGTGGATTTTCAAAACGGTGGCTTTGAAAGTACAGTAATATAATAAAATAAAACACATTTATAGGTTTTAGGATTTATTTACTCAGATGCCTAAACAATAACTTGTGTGTGTAACATAAAGGTGGAAAGTGAAATCACGTTCATACTGCCAAACCCAAAATTGTGCAAAAATAGAAATAGCTTTCTCGCACATGTGTGTTTTATACAGTGGTCAATAGTACTGTCGGGCCACAGATTAATATTTTTTATGTCAGATGTGGAAGACATAAATGGATTCGCCCTTTCCGTAAAGTTTGCTGTCTTCAATAATTTTTTTATCTCTTATAAATCTCCATAAATAAAAAAATACGTTGGATAAATGTATACGTTTGAGTCAATCCATATTACTTTTTCTATTGCCTTTAATGTAAATATTCTAAATTAATGCCAATGAATTGTGCATGCGATCAAATCTTCAGCTTTTGTCCATGTATATGGTGCATTTTAAGATAAAAATAGCTACTCGTGTAAACACACCCTGCACGAGAACAGAAGAGAGATTGCGGTTAAGTGCCACAAGTCCATTTACTGGAACCTTCCGTGTTTGACAGCAGGTGAGCGTGTAACCCATAGTAACCAGTCTTTCCACTTGGCCCACAAATGAAGTTTTAAGCTTCCAGTGTTCTAACACACACACATCAGGTTTAGCAGAGGTCATGGTCTGTACCAGACAGATTAGTCGTCCTGAACAACCTGCTGCACTGATATTTCTGTACATACATCACACACATTTGCTCAGTCACAAAAAGGCTGGACAATTTTCGGTTTCCCAACAAGTTTGTATTAAACATAACTAAATATTATTCATAAACAATAAAAATATTGCTTCAATATGGTTTTATTGAGAAATATCATTTTTGAACAATTGAACTTTGAACTTTTGAATATGTCAATTGAAAATGATTTACAATTGAACAATTATTTAATAATGATTTATGAAATCATGTATGATTGTAGTTTGTAGTAGCATTTAAATATATAGTTATATAATATTTAGTTTTAATGACTAAACTACATTATTTCTTGAAACTATTGGCGGTATACACAGTCACTTTCATTCAAACAAGTACAACAAGCAAAATGCTGAAATCTGATTGGCTGTGTGATGAGGGCGCTGAAGAAGACGGCATTGGATTGGACTGTGTTGTGCTACTATGCATTACAAATGTATATAAGCTTCTGTATTTGTATTTTTGAAATTATTATAGCTGATAAAGTCAAACCCAAAATTACAGGATCTGGAAAAACAAAACAAAAAAAAAGTTACACAATATCCACTTTTTTTAAACAGTGATGCAGAATTTCACCCATTCAAGGTTTGATGCAATTTTTATGTCTGAAAATGTGTATAGGTATTGTTTATATAATTGTAGTAGACACGGTATATTAATATGTATATAATAAGACAGGAGTAAAATAATTCGAAACAAGTTCAACTAAATGTAAAGAAAGTCCATTCCACTTGCTTCAAAAACTCAGTTTCATCATTGTTGTTGGTCAATCACTATGATCCCAAATTAGAAGGAGTTGAGAAAGTGAAACCTTCATAAGGTGCACAGAAAAACTGTTTGAAGTATCGAGGGAAAAGCCTGACCTGTTGTGTCAAGAATGATCTTTGGAAACAACACATGCCAGTAAAAACAAGCAGCACGGCGCTTCACAACAACAGCTGTCTAAAGACGGCGAACCGGCTATTATTAGTGTTGGGTAGAAGATCTGAAAACCGATTCAACGCAAAACGTACCAACTCGGATATTATCTTTAGAAAATCTTGAATTGCTATGTTCTGATGCTGCATTACCTGACAATAAGATCAAGATTTCAAAATCAAGACATGTCAAGAAAACTTTAAAATAAATAAAGCGTTTTGGACTTAAACCAGACACAAAATCAAGACATTTCAGAAAGACTTTGAAAAAAGAAATCAAATATTTATATGTTGTTTTATTATGTAACATTGCATTAAAATATAAAATTAAAACATCCAATATTAAAAAGAATAACCACAGTGAACCAATGATCTAATACAAATGACTTATTGTATATACTGTACGTATGTATGCAAATATGTATTTATGTTTACATACAGGTATGCACACACACGCACACACATTTAAGAGACGTGTGTGTATGTATATAAAAGCTTATTGTTATGTAAAAAGCTAATGAATTTTGTTTTTTTTTTTAAACCTAAACCCTTGTTTCCAATGTTTAATTGTGCTTATGTAACAGAATGTAACATTTATTTATTTGAAATGCACTAAAAATGATTCATGTTGTGAATCGTTGATGTGTTTTCCTGCAGCTTGCTGTATATAATATTTAGGTCTGTTCTAAGGATCCATTATTCTCATCCTGAACCTTCTCACCTTAAGCCACCTGCTTCAGGAAAAACATCCGGCACGTGAAATCCCGTCCGTCATTCATTCATAACCTTCTGTCATTCTCACAGTTGCACTCACACACTTCTCCAACACAGTAAAACACCAAATATATTCTACAATAAACTACAAACAATAGTGACTCGTATTTATGTCCATTACCGTTCCATACATTTAGACGCATCCACGTAATGCTGTTTTTTCATGAATGAAGATTAATCTGATGGATTCTCAGTGAAGAGGGAATAAGCTTGCATAATCCCATTTACGCAGAAGCCGTAATTACGCAGCCACTTCATCCATCTGTTTGACCATGCAGATGGAGGCTTAGAAGGACCAAGAGCCCATATGCGTGAGACTGAAAATATTCCGAAGCTTGGAGCTCGAATTAAACTGAACACTATTTGTGCACTACACTAACATGCGAGCAAATGCACAAATGAAGAATTTTTAAAACATATGCACTTTTCCTAATACAGTATTATTATATATTATATAACAGTTTAACAACACAAGTATACTTGAGCAATGATTGCTCTGTAAAGGTGTTTATATTTGGAGGCATATGATTACACACTCTGAGAGAGAGAAAGAAACACAGAGACAGAAAGAGAGAGAGAGAGAGAGAGAGAGAGAGAGAGAGAGAGAGAGAGAGAGAGAGAGAGAGAGAGAGAGAGAGAGAGAGATTGATGTCCAGTAGGTGTTCTATTGCTGTAGGAATGATGACTTCCTGCCAACAATCCATCTCATGAACACATTTACTGTAGCCTGATCAACACACACACACACACACCCACACACACACACGCACACACACACACACCCACACACAACCCACACACACACACACACACACACACACTCTCTCTCTCTCTCTCTCTCTCTCTTTCTCAATCTCTGTGTGTTTACCTGAGTTTGCACCGGTGCTTCATGTTCTTCCAACAACATTGTGTTAAAATGAATAGTGACAGGTGCGCGCGTGTGTGTGTGTGTGTGTGTGTGTGTGTGTGAGAGAGAGAGAGAGAGAGAGAGAGAGAGAGAGAGTGTGCTGGCGTGAAACTCATCTCCATTGGAATTTGGAAACTGAAACAATTTTATCACTGTTCTTGTTCCACTGAGACACAAGATGCTCTTGTGAGGAACATGAAACGGGCTTTTGATATCACTCCACTCGTTTCTTCATGAGTTTCCAATCAAACAGACTTATGTATAAATCATGCTGTGCTGCAAGATTCTACAAAAATATTATATAATTCATACATGGTCAGTAATAAGCACAGACCTAAATTATAAGGGAGAATCCCAAATCAGCTATTGGATATTTATCAATTTAAATTTATTCTATGTGATAATTTAATCAATGAATCATTTTTTACTTACGTTAACGTGAGTTAGCGGTTTCATTTTGAAACATTGAGGTGTTAAATTTCATTTCTCGACTGGGAAATAAAACTTGATTAATAAAAAGTTTCTTGTTTTTCACATTTATTGGTGCTTTTTGAGTCTATTTTGAGTACACGTCAAATACACAAATTGAATACTTTACGACTTTAACTCAAGTCAAGTCTCCTTGGAATTGGTAACTTGTAACTTGTAATGGAGTCATTTTTACAGTATTCGTACTTTTACTCAAGCATGGTTTTCAGCTACACTCTACACCTCTGGTCTGCTCCGTATAGTAAGAAAGGGTTTCCCACAGAGATGTGTCTGGTAAACACGGTTTAACTTAAAGGGTTTCAGCGGAGATTATACAGTCCATCTAATGAGCTTTCTTCAGTAATTGTAGACTTCTGGACTTCAGACATTCCTGCCACACATGACTGCACTTAAAAAGCCTCTATGGATTTGTACTATAAAACCTGATTATATAAGGAACCTTCCTGTGCATATTAGCGTAAGAGAGCTCATGTGACAGCTCGGAGTCTGTACAGTTACGAGCACAAGGAAGGGATTCGGGAAAATCTCATGACCACGCTAACTGGAAAGTGTGTGAGCCACATAGGAGGATGACTGGCTTGAAAACTGGGTTAAATTCCCAGTTTCGGTTTTCACTAAAGCCTGATCTGAGATGCTCATGGCTCTTCTAAGCCTCTAAAGCGCACGTGAAAGCTGATAGCGGGAAGCTGAAAGGGACGTTCACAGATGTAGAACAGGGTTTCAACCCTGTGTGGAGTGGACACCCTTCTTTCTGCCGTTACCGAGGTGTGACGAAGATAACCGCAGAACCGTTCTGATAATGCACATTGCCGACCATGTGCCAAGTCTGATGTCAAAGGCGCCGCCGCAGCGTCTCCAGATCAAGACCAAAGGGAATAAATCAAAGCTTCAGTTAGAGGAAAAATAATACAAATATTATTATGTAATATTACATATATTATACATTGATATTATTACTAATATTATATTATCTGATGAAAAAGAAATCGAGTTAAATATTAACCCTTTCTAAGGTAGAACCTTTATGTCTGAAATGTTTGGGAGTGTTCATCTTGTGCTTACGTGGGTTTTTCCTCTGTCTCCTCTCAGTTCAAAAATATGCTTGAGGAACATCGTCTAATAATTGCTCTTAGTATTGTGTGTGTCTGTGCGTTCCGCTCTGTGATTAGTTGGCCCCCAATCCATGGTCCCGCCTTCAGGTCAAGACTTGCTGGGATTGGCTGCAGCTTCTGTGACCAAGAAATAGAAAATAGGTTCAGAAAATGATGGACAAAAAATTTAAGAGAAACATTGTAAATCGGACAATATCTGAAACCCTTGTTATTGAGGTTTCGCACTTTGCTTTGTTAAACATGATCGGATCTTTTTCAGATCTGACTGAGCTTGAGTGTGATTCAGTTTGGCGAGACAATTATTTCTTGACTTTGAAAACCGTTTTATTGCCTTTGCACTCCAGAACTTATCAGGTGAAGGTCTATTAAAAGACTGCAAGACTCACATCTGCATTTACAGAACTCTCGTGAGTCGTGAGATAAAATATGAGCGCTGACATGAAAGTTGGAAAAGGAAAGAGAAAGTTGTCCAGTGCGTCAACTGAACGTCAGGGGGCTATTTTAAGGGGCGTTGAATGTTCATCAGCGTTTTGCTTGGCGGAATGTCGGCAGTAAATATTAGTGACATTTTAAACATCCTTGTGGTATTTTTAGCTTCATACTAGGTGTGAATGTCATTGTGCTGAACTTATTCTCTCATCTTGATTGAACACATGAAGTGCAAAGGCATCGCTGACCAGAGGTGTAAAGAGTACCTGAAAACCATACTTGAGTAAAAGTACGGAAACCAAAAATTACTCCATTACATGTTGCAAGTCACCAATTCCAAGAAGACTTTACTAAAAGTCGTAAAGTATCCAGTTTTAAAAGAACTAAAATCTATAAATAAATGTGGACAACACAATGTGGACAAATGTGGAGGTTTTATTTTCTAATATAGACATGAAATTTAACACTTCAATCTTTCAAAATTGCAGAACAAAATAGATAAAAAGAACAAAAAGTCAGTCTCAGTCAAGCTCATAATTAGCATCCAGTACCTTCAGCATCCTGCAGATGGCGATATCACCTCATCCGCCAAAGAAATATCCAGCAGTGAAAAAAGATGCCAACTTGTCGTGCACAATCACAACATAAAAAGCTGCAATAAGTGTCCATTCAAATGTACTGGAGTAAAAAAGTAGTCACAATTGTAGTCAAATAGAGTAATAGAATAGAGTAAAATTGTTTTATGACTTGTACTGAGAATTAAAAATAATTTTATAAGTACAAAGTAGCCAAATATATGTCACGTAAAGTTACAAAGTGCCTTTGCCAAAGATGCCATCGACAGGTTTGCGTTTACGTTACTACAGTCTAAGTCAGATTTGAAAGTATGGTGCAAAAATCATATTGGATTTAAATAATGATTTTACGTGACCTACATACCAGGTGTTCTTTTATTAATCAATGAGCCCCATTCAATAGGTGTTAATCATTAAAAAAGATAAGAAAAGTTAATTTATTTCTTTTAAAAAAACAAACTTCTTCTGTTTGTGCGTGAACTTTTAGGGTCAAGACATGCTGGACAAACTCTGCATTGTTCCTGTGTCTGAATCAGAGGCGGCTGCACTGGAGTAGGTGTCCGGACAAAAGGGAAGACCAGCACTGAGAACCAACATGGACATTCCAGAGCAGACAACATGAGAAGAAAATGTGTCAGATCATACGCAGAAAGCGAGAACCATCACGACAGGACTTGAACCACTGAACGAGATGAACTAACAAACTAACAAACTTTTGTTTGGTGTCAGCTAACAAACTTTTGCCAACTACAAATAAATCTATAATACATACACAGATACATACTGTAGTACACTTAGACTACACAAATATTTTAAAATTTAGTTGTAAGTAGCAATGTCAGGGTCTGTGCATTCCATCAACAAAATTGTGTACACATCTAAACACAAATACACATGTGATTGTAAAATGAGTTTTACTATACTTAAAATTAGTTTTTTTTTGCTTTAAAAAGGTACATGTAGACAAAACACCCTTTATGCACTAATAATAATAATAATAATAATAATAATAATAATTCTCTTAACTTATAACTATTTGTTATAACTTCTGTTCTAGCTACTTCTGCCAGAAAACAAGCATATTTTTCCACAAACTGTGCCGAGAAGAAACTCAAAGAGCAAAACTCAAATAAATATTTCACCGACGTGTGAGAACAACTTTAAAAGCAAATTGTTAAGAAAACGTCAATTTTCCTCTAGAGAAGCTCTTGGACTAGTAAACAGGAAGAAGCATCTGTTTTCATTCCTTAGTATGATTTGTCTACTGACATGGATCTCCAGCGTTATATAACCCAAACCAAGCGCTCTCCTGGTGACCTGTAACAGGAACCCGTCTGTCTTCCATTATTAGAATCGCTAGGCGGAGAGAAATTTAGACGAGACCTGTCCTCCTGTGGCTCTGTAGATTTTAACTTCTGTACTCTGGGGTATTTGGAGTAAATGGAAAGGGTTTGGTGAAGCGTCTCTTCATGGCAAGCAGTCATGAAAGGCCTTTCACAAGGCTGTGAGTGTTCTCGTGGAGGCTGTATGGTGTGGAGGAGTGATCTGACAGATGACTGAGGGAAAAGTGTGATGAACAGATGAGAGGTGGATGAGTGGAGGGCTGTGGAGGTGGAAGCCTCTGTCTGAGCATCACCAAAAGCCGACTCGTGATCTGGGTCACATTTGCTTTTACAGACATCGCTTGATTTCCCAAGCGTCTTGTCAATGTCACACGTATGCTCCAAATTTCCACATTAAAAGTCCTTCAGAACAGAATTTCATACTTCATACATAAAAACGTATAAATACGTACGTACATAAATAACCATTCAAAATATGAGTTTGAATGAATAGAAAGATTGTAAACACTTTTTTTTACATTTAATTTAATACATTTAGCCAGTTTTTTGAGTCGTGTTTATTGAGGAAATTCTAGAAATGAACCCATGACACCATGATCACAAGTTATGTGACCTTTGACTTTTTGTTTTTTCCCCCAATACAAATATTTAAATCAATTATTGATTATGGGATCTAGCAAAATTCTTTAAGCAAAATGCTAAGGCTAAAATTCCAGAATGAAGTTGCCATTTTTTTATGGAAATAGATTTATGGAAATAAACAACGCTTTAGATGAAATATGAATACTTCGACAAAAACGTAAATAGATTGCAATTTCTCATTTACAATAATCTTTCCGAGGATAAGTGTAAATCTGCATCATTGTTATTATTTTCTTGCTGTTTGAGAATCGGATGACGTGGGTGATGACCTGATGATAGCTTTCAATGCTTTAGAAAGCCTGAAAAGATGTGGAATAAAATGAGGATGAGTGTGATGTCTATGCTGCGCTAGAATATTTCAACACAGCGCTGTTACGTCTTGTACCCAAGCAGAAAAGCTTCTTGTTTGAGCGCAGGTGGTGTGAGGTTTAGACGTCTGGTTGTTTCGGGAACACCGGCAGCAAAACATATTAATCTCACAGTCTGAAGGAGAGGCTGACCGCACCTGCACAAACTCCCTGTGGATGATGGGAAAGCAGAAGCTGCTTCCAAACCTCCGAGTCTACAAATCAAGCCCACGTACTTATGCAGAGCAGCCCATTCACACATGACTGCAAAGTTCCTACTAGCTGGAGACAAAGACTTCTCTTTGTTCTAAACTAGTTTGTGTCCAAATGCTAGTGTTCCGAGTTGAGTATACAATGCATCTCTGCAGGTTAAAGGTCACCATCATATCAAATATAATACAGTATTGTTCAAGTGGCAAAGAACTTGACTTTCAGGCAATGGTGAAATTCCTATAATGTATAGAATAAAATTGAACAGTACAGAAAAACAATAGAATAAATTTGAATTGAACAAAACAGAACATAAAATATAAGAATACAATACAACAAACTGAATAGAACAGAGCAGAAAAGAGTAGAAAGGAACAGAATAAAAAGAAATAAAATAGAATGGAACAGAATATAATAGAACAGAAAAAAGGATAGAACTAAATAGAATTGAGTAGAAATGAATAGACAATAACAGATTTGAATAGAATAGAATATCCTTTACTGTCATTATAACAAGAATATGTACAATAAAATCGGTTGCGTTCTTTGGGACATTGTACGTACAAAAATATAAAAATACACAAAAATATATAATACAACACGTACAAAATTTAAAAAAGGTACATCTAAAAATAATTGAGAAAATATATTTATATTTTTGTAATCATGAGACTATATTGTAATCTTAATATACGTAATACATTTTCACTCTATAGTAAAAAAAACAGTAGTACTTTTTTTATGAGTAGCAAATGTTATTTATGAGTAACTATTTGACTGTATTGATGATATGAATGCAACTAATTGAGGAATAGCACGCCTGGCTGTCTTTTTAAGAATAGTTGGTAAAACGCTACACACAACATTGATGAAACCGATCTGCAGTTCGTCAGAAACACATCCGGACGTAACTCGTAACTTCACTGTAACTCGAAACTGTTTTTATGCTGATTGTATGAGAAAAGGCCAGGCACAGACCCATAAACAAACTGGACAAACTGTTCCCGTCACAGTGTCTGGCTCGACATGCACAGTTCAGCCCGTGTGAAGGACTTATGAGATCTTCAAACAAACTGTTTAATACACAGACGGGTTCAAACACGACATAAGACATTCAAATCTCTTCCATAAAAGCGCAAAAGACTCACGGAAAACAAAATTATGTTCTTTTTACTGATCCACCTCGTAATTAAGCTGCTGAATGAGCCTGTGTGTTAGACACAAATCACTGTGGCTCGCAACATCACCATTATGGGTGTAAACACTCATGGGAAAAAGATCCGAAAGACTAAGCTTGAAGCTCATAGCTTGAAAAAAAATGTAAATAAAAAAATCGGTGTGTTCACTGTTCAAAATCTTCTGAAATAATCAAAATGTATTCACTTTTACTTTTGCATCTTTATTTTATACTGCATTTACACTTAACTAAATGTAAAGTACCATAAAGAAAAGTCTATTATTGCTATTAGATCATTAGTACAATTTAGGCTCAGAAAGTATAACTAGTGCCGATACTTGAGTGTGTGTGTGTGTGTCTGTGAGCAGCATTTATTTTTATCTGATCAGGCTAATATTAAATGTGTCGGAACATCCCTATTAATTAGACCTTCAGTGTCTAATTTTAAGATGCACTTAAAAACCCGTTTTTACTCTCTTACTTTTTACCCGGCATGTTTGTCTGTTCTGCTGCTCAATTCACTTGTGTTTATTGTCACTTCATTTAGCGTTTTAAGAGCTTTATAAACAGATAGATAGACAGACAGGCAGGCAGACAAACAGACAGACAGACAGACAGACAGACAGATAGAAAGATCTTAATTTATAAAAAAAAAAAAAAAAGAAGTTGATTTCAAACAGGATTGTTCACAATCCCTGCCAAACAATGACATCATTTTAGACCCAAGCTCTAAATCTGAATCCACTAATATATCACATATTTTCTAACGGGATAAAAGTGGAATTATAAAAAAGCATGTTTTATAATCTAGCTCCTGGAAAAATCCAAGGGTGAATGTCACAGTCTCTCAATCTGCTGAATAAGAGTCAGTGGTGATATAACACATTTAAGCTCAGGGATTGAGCCGAGAAGAGGAATGTCTTATTTAAGCCCATGACTGAACAGATTTACCGTGGCCTCTTTTCAGAGGTGACGACTGTGGCACTAGTGTGAAAACTCCTGACTTCCCTGTGCCAATATTACTCTTAAAAACGTTCAAATAGGTACACCATTCATTTCACTTTACACTATTTATCCTTACATCATTCATTTTACTTTTTCATCCACACACTATTAGCCCTATAGATGTCTAGATTATATAACTTATCCATCAGATAATGTCTCAGAGCCAAACTGTAAGTCTCAAGTCACAAATTAATAAAAATGTGTTTCATTTCCTAGTATTTGATGCTAATACAAAATGTTTATTATCGTTTTTACTGTAGTATTATTAGGAATACAGATAATTACAAAGTATTACAACTGTACAAACATTGTACATTGTATATAAAAATGTATAATTACATTGAGATATCATAGCAGAATAATGTTAAATTCCGCGTGTGAAAGTCAGAAATATTGAGCTTTTCATTAAATTTTTGTTTAATGACACTTGTTCAGAACTTTAAAACTGAACAATTTGTAATATTTAAATCTTTTGCATTTGAATTTTTAACCTTTATTTATTTTTTAGGATTGTGTATTTTTTTTACCTGCTTTTGTGGTTGCTGCTGTAACATGTAGATTTCTTATTTATGGGACAAATGAAGATTTTATTTATCTGTCTGTCTGTCTGTCTTTTGGAAAAGCCATTAAACAAAAAAAATATTTATTCCTTTATAACATACTGTAATTTATTTACATATTATAATAAAACCACCATCGTTGCTTTCACTTTCGAATCGGAAAAAAAACCTCAGACAAGAATTAACAAGCAAGAAGTCCAACAGTTCCTTTTTATAATCTTTCTTCTTCTTGTAATTGATATTGAATTCAAAATATTTGT
Source organism: Paedocypris micromegethes (assembly GCA_028031935.1). Taxonomy (NCBI): domain Eukaryota; kingdom Metazoa; phylum Chordata; class Actinopteri; order Cypriniformes; genus Paedocypris; species Paedocypris micromegethes. The sequence continues at coordinate 4,895,932 of CM051498.1, forward strand.
TTTCCCATTTTGAAATTTTTGCTGAAAAATGCAATAACCTCTAATCCAAATTCAATTATCAAGAGGTGACTGTGCGGAATTCTCCCTCGTGATTTGTAACATTTTCCACCGTTTTTCTTGGACATGTTGACGAAAACACAAGGGCAACGTGATCCACAATAAAAACACGTCCAGCGAATGCTGTAACCGAATCATCGTTTTCTGGGATTAAACAAACAGCGGAACACTCTGGACTGGCAGCGTTTATTAAAGGCGCTCATGCTGGGCTTTCACCGCTTGTGTTTCTCCGCTCATCTCTTCCTGTCGTGTCCCTCCCTGGTCTATCAGTGGGATTCTGGGTACTTCAGCTGTGATTTTCCATGATTCGAGGTCATGGAAGGATCAGGGTAGGATCAGATGGTTCATCAACACTTCAGCCCCATGAGAACCATCTCGTGTCTCAGCATCACTGGAGCGCCATGATGCCATCTCCGCTGCCTCTGCATCACCCCACTCCGGACCACTGAGGATAAAAGCTCCATTCAGCCGAGTGTGCGCAAGCGTCTCTACACACTATTCCCCATTGATTCAGCCTGTACGGGAACATTGTGTTGGGCTCAACACCAATCAATACATTCACTCTTCAGCCATGATGGAAATCACCAACCAGTCAAGAGCACGACAGGAAACAAACTAGATAAAGAGTCCTGGTCGAAGATCTATTTATATGCGGGACTTGATGACATAAATTCCGTGACTACTATCCGCCGAATCTCAGTCGAGTCGGACTTTCGGACATCGGATGAGATTCCATCCACTTGCACACTCTTACATCACAAGCTCTTCTGCCGCTTCGCTTAAGCACCACATGTGCAAAATAGGTCAAATTCAAACTAATTTGCTTAAACATAAAAAAATTACATACAGGTCACATTCAAATTATGTAAAGCCATGGATTTGACTAGGAATACTAGGACACTTTTGAATCCTGCAATTAAGCCTGGTTTCTAATGTAAAAATAGTAATCAGTATATATATATATATATATATATATATATATATATATATATATATATATATNATTGATTAAATAGATAATGTTTTAATAGATAGATTTTTTTTTTTTATAGATAATTAGCGCGTTGACAAGAATATTATATGATATGATCAATGAAGATTATGATTTACTTGCTTGTGGAAAGCTTGTCAAACTAAAACATGACATTTTAATTCAAGTCTGACTGTATCACAACTAACTTTCATTGTAAATTAAATTATTAATATAAATAGTTATTGCACATATTAAAAATATAATTTTTTACACTATTTACGCTTATACACACACATATATATATGAAAGTAGTATGTTTGCATGTATCATGTGTAGGTATATATATATTTATATACATTAATAAATATATAGTTATTATAACGTAAAACCTCTAATAGAAAGCCATCTTTCTTAGAAGACCACCATGACTGAAGAGTAAAAATAGAAGGCCACGGTATTTTCTATTACAATTAATAGATACAATAATTAATAAAATTATTAAATATAATTTTGCTGCTTTTCAATATTCCAAAAAGGGAAAACTCATATGGTAAGCTGACAACGTGTTCTCTACAATCTTCTTACGCAATCAGACAATTTTACTCAACTTTACCTCGGGCCTAAGAACCCTAGTGGACAGGAGACGAGGAGGAAAGAAAAGGACAAAGAAGATATCAACGTCAGAGAGCCAGTAATGCTGAGGGCCCGGGGCCACTGAGCCGCACACTTCATTGTGAGGCAAAAGTGTTCAGAAAGCAGCGTATGGAAGATATCGCAGTCCCGGGACGCTGGTTTATGTAAGAGCTCACACTGACGTAACTTAAAAATGATTTAAACAGCAAAAGCAAGCAACCAGCCAGAACCTTTCGAAGATACATATCACAAATGTTTGTAAGAAAAGTCGTGTGAACAATGGCTTGAGTCTGAACTTTATTTTTAGTGTTTACGTGATTTGAGGCTGAATTAAGCGGCGACTTGTTCTAATCCTAAATATGACGACATCCCGCTGTAAGGCAATGAAAGGCTGTGGGGAACATGTCATCAGAAACAGCAGTCTGACAGTCTGTTCACATGAAAACTCAGGGGATAATCTGAACTTGGAATTTACATAAGCTTTCATTTGTGCTGCTGTCAGTTCTGACCCAGTAATATGATGGTTTGAGGGCAAAGCAGAAGCCAAGTCTCACGCTAATAGCGGGGATTTAAAACAAGTCACACTTCGTTTTTTTTATGGACTACACTTTCATATATGCCACAGTATTGCCATAGCAACCTCTCTGTTTCCAGATTATTCAGAGTTACCAAGAAAATAATTAGGATAGTCATGGTAATGGAGATTGCTTTTCCATTTTTAAACCAAATAATAGTTTTTTTCTCTCTTTTTTATATTAGATTTTAGAGAATCAAGTTTATTAACAATGATAAACTTTTTTTTTTTTTTTAATTAACAATTTTTTATACGGAATTGGATTCAGCAATATAGAAAACAAGTTTTACACATGTTTATTAATTTCTGACTGTATTTAATTACTAATAATATATTGTTAATTAGTTTTAATGAACAAATCATTCACAATTTATTTACTCTTCAGTTATTTACGACATTTGTAGTTATTTTTTTCATTCGTGAAGCATTGTTCACTATTAATCTTTAGAGTTTATTTATATCAGCATTATTAAGTATTTATAAAATTGATACTTTCCTAATAGTGATACTAGAATGACTAGAAGTTGCCATGAGCTTCAGATGCTATCCAGAACACACAAGATTCTTCAGAAAAATACAAGCTTGTGCCATGACTGGATATCTGTAGAAGCACAAACCTCATGCTTTACTATTGTTTTACAAATCTTATCAATTTTGCATGTATGGGAACTATATAGGCATGATAATTATGCCTATAGGCTTCTCAGTATTGTGCTTTTCAATGTTGTCCTTTTTGTGACAGCTCAAACTGAGTAAAAAATGTTTTGAATGTGCAATCAATATTTGACAATCTATATCAATGTTAAGCAAGAACTACTTTGTTTGCTCATCAATAGTATATCTGTGCTACACATGAGTCTTTTCTTTGGTTTTTAACCATAATCCCAAAGGACAATTAACTTATGTACACTAAGAGTTCAAACTATATTTAAAATCTAGAGATACAAAATAAAAGCAAGTGCCATTTGTTTCCAAAACTGCTTTTTCATTTCTTGGTCACGGGGAGCTGAAGCCAGTCACAGCAACTGTGGGCCTAATTGCGTGGCCACACCCTGTATTAGTGGCTACACACACACACAGTCACACTCACACTTATGCACAATTTTCTTAACGTATGTTTTTGAACTGAAGAAGGAAAACGGACATCTGGAAGAGACCCGCACAAGCACAAGGAGAACATGCACAAAGAAAGGCCTCAAAATGGAGCCCCAGCACTACCCACCATGCCATCGTGCCCTTAAACAAAGCCTTCTGCATGGAATCAATTCAAAGTGTTTTCACATGTGACATACCGTCCACACACGTTCGTTGACTTTTGAGCCTTTTAGTGTTTGTTTAACGTCATGTGACGAGTAATTCCAGTGATGTTTTTCTGTGACGTGTGTATTCTCCCTTTGGGACATTCCAGAAGCTCGGAGAGAAGCCACTGACCTCACAATGCTGCAGATTATGTGTGAAAAAGACATGACGGAGGGAATGGAGAAGACACCAGTGATACCCCGAGGTATCTCCCTTTACCGGCTCCAACATCATGAATAATGAAGTGGTGCTCTCTTACAGAAAGATCCAGATTACCCTCTTCTTCAGCTCTGATGGTCGTGTCACTACCCAAGTACGTTTAAAACAAAAACAATATAGTACTTACGCATAGATGATGTCATCCTACCACATAATACTGTAAATTATTTATACTATTTTAGTTAAATAGGTACATACAGGCGTTTTTTTTTTAATACTTCACCTAAACGCCGTTTACCTAATCTGCTGTCAATCATAGGTATAATCTGCTAATAATCCTGGCTCTTTTCCAAAATCTACTAATAATCCTGAATTTGTATGACAAAAAAAAATAAACAAATAAAGAGTTATAGCCATTGTAACAAACCTAACATTGTTTTTTTGTTAAACCCACTGGGATTAATCCGTTTAAACTTCAACCAATTAAACTGTCATTTTCTCACAAGAACATTCAACCTCAGGCTCCAATTGTAGAAATACTAATATTTAAAATTCAAAAGACACCATTTCATATTTTAGATCTAAAAAAGCATTAAAGACTAATGAGGACGAGAAATGGAAAGCCACTTTCGACTAGGACATTTTTCATTTAATTTGGCTAATAAATGCTATATTTTTAAAGGAATGTTGCATAACACATTTCGAGTTCATACTGTGATAGCAATAATTGAGTTTATGAAGTGTGATGACAGCAGCGCACACACTTGACTAGCGACAGAGCGGCGGTTTGTCTAAACCAAACCTCCGCATACACTAATGAGCAGACCGGATTAAATTGGTTTTCTCTGTCAGATTCCACATGTTCATGCTTGTTTTGAAGGCCGCGGCGTGTGAAAAGCTCACCAAAACAGAGCTGGTCCTGTGGACACAGCACCTGCAAAGGGCAAATCCTTGTTCTTTCTTTAGATCTTCCGCGATGGGAACTTGTGCGAACACGGATGGAAAAAGTCAACATGCCTGTCCCGCGTGTTCTCAACATGATCCACAGACCCGCTGCTAGAGAGATGCTCGTTTCAGAATCAACAAAAACCAGAGCCGAACACTGCAAATACTGTAGACCCAGTAAGGGAAGGGACTCATGATATGCACATTTTTGCTAATGCTTATTTTCGCATTTATATATATTTAGCAGACAATGTTCATTGTTAAATCAAATTAAGAGCAAAAAGTGAAATAATTATGGTAAATACAGTTGAGGATCAAATTATTAGCCCTCCTATAAAATAATCATTGTTTTAAAAGTATTTCAAAAGTGTTTTTAAATGGAGCAAAAAAAAGTTTTTACAGTTTTTTAATGTAATTGTATCTATTGATCTTCCTTTTTATTGTATTTTTTGCTTGCTTATTTATCCTCTTTCTCAAATGCATCCCCTCCCTCCATACCCCCACGTTTAAGTGCTGGACAATCTGGAAAATACATTACACTCCATCTCGTACCATGTATAATGTAAATAATAACTATATAATAATAGTGACAAATATTTGAATTTGAATAACAGACAGTGGACAGAAAATAATGAATGAAGGACCCTTAGGGTTGTAGGGTTGACTGGACCCTACAACTTTCAAGGCCTGTTTGAGGGTCAGAATGGGATCTTACGGTTAAAGTTACAATTGAGCTTTGGTTAAGGTGTGTGTGTGTGTGTGTGTGCGTGTGCGTGTGTGTGTAAATAGAATAAATAGATATAAATAGAATAAACAAAAGAGTATTTGTTTAATCCTTGAATTGGCTAGCAAACTCCACTACTTGGAGATATTTTCTTAAATCCAACTATGCAATATTTTAAAATGCTAATTTAACTACTAAGTCTGTTATTAGCCGTAAACCAGCTATAGATGTCAAAAAAAAAAAACAAAAACAAAAACGTAAAAACATTGCGCAGTACTGTTCACATGGGGCACACGCTGGATGTTATTGCATAAGGTCAATGACCTCTCCGCTTCAACTAGCTGAATTTACCAGACCGGAGCAATTATCCACTGTTACGCAACACTCGGTTCCGGAATCTGATTGGACGGAAGTGAGCTTTGCAAGAGAGCTGCAATAGAAACCAGACAGCACTGGGATTCTTTACTTCAGGTTGAGCAAAAAATTCTACATTTGGCTGCTGTATTAAAACAGTCTGGATGGTTTTAAAAGGTTTGATACCATGTACAGAGTAAACAAGTTATTCCTTATAGCAAATAAGTTGAAGAAAACTGTCATTTTGTTAGGTTCTAATATAGTAAAAAAAGTATATATATATTTGTCTATACATTTATACAGTACACAGTATATTCTATATACATACATACATATATATATACATACACACATATATATATATATACACACACACACACGTGTGTTTGTGAGTATATGTACGTCTGCATGTGTGTGTTTTTTATTAGCAAAATAGTTTGTTTAAGCTACATTAAGCAATAATTTGTGACTAAACTAAATAATAAACAAATAGTTTTAATTTAAACATGTAATTATATATCTCTATGTAATTGTATAAAATGAACCTATAATTTTAACCCATTTAAATTTTTTTACATGTGATCACATAAATGACAACGCCAGACATTCTCTCGAAACTAAAAGGTCTAAACCAAACATCAAAGAGTGAATCATACGTGCATTCACCACCACACTTTATTAAATCAATATTACAGGTTGCCCATGATAAAAGCAGCAGCTGAATGTGAAAAGCGTGTTGCCGTGGTGACATAACACCATGTCGGTGACCTATTTGCAACCCGATCTGTGGTCAGCACACCTGTCTCAGCGACATCCAAACGTCATGAAGGCCGTCTGTGTTCTGGTGAACCAGCCCAAATCCAGGTCCGAGTATCAGTGTGGCACGGCGGTCCTCACTTACTCTACTTAAACCCATAATCCCCATTCATTACCCATGCACAAGGCTGAAGGACTGTTGCGTAACCTTTTCATCCACAGTGTCATAACCATTAAACTGCATAGGCTTCCAATTAGATGCTTTTTATGGCAACAGGGCCGAATTGTGCAATTGCACCAAGGACAATTGAAAATGATTTTTAACCCCAGAATGGATGACATATGAGCAGAAGCTGGACCGTCTAGGAAGCCTGACGCAATGACACTGTGGTGTTTTATTAATCAGGCCAGTCACAGCACTTGCTAGACTTCTGGGAACTGCTGACGCAGGAAAAAAAGTGGGCACGGGCTATTTTAATGACAGGCCATGCTGTACACTCGGTTGGACTACTCTTCTCCTGACGGGCAGTAAATTAAATCAGTGTTCTAAATGCCACTGTCTCTTTCAGAAGACCAGCAGAGATAAGAAGACATATTTAGTTACACACACTCCTCTTCAGCTATATGCTTAAGTTCGGTGGAATGCTTAATGCTCTTTTGTTCAAGTGTGTGATGTGCGTCATCTGACTTTGGTGCAGACCTTTAAGATGCCACAGACATACAAACCCACACACACAGACACACACACATTCACATTACAATATATACCAAAGTGGGGACCTACAATTGACCATATTTGAAATATAATTACAATCTCTGCCTTAAAATTCCATCTTGACCTTCAAACAGGTCTTCAAAGTTGTGGGGACCTTATAATACAATTTTAGTATAGAAATATTAGTATTCAGGTCCCCACTTTGACCACACACACACACACACCGCGCACACACACACACACACACACACACACACACACAAACTCCAAAGTTAACCAAAATTTCAGATCCATCTTGACTTAAAAAACAGACCTTCAAAGTTCTGGCAAAGGTCCATATACAAAATTTACCGATAGGACCCCACTTTAGTGCAATAGTCTAGAATTTGGGGCCCCACTTTGACTTAAATGCCTGTACAGACACACACACAGACAGACATTACATAACGTTTTATTACTTGGACCCTGAGCATATAAAGGGACAAAAAGAGCTAACATTGAAAACTTAATAAAATTACAAAAGTTCCAGATGTTTCATTAAATCAACACAAAAGGCATTTTTTACATTCTTACACTAGATGTTTTTGATCTTCTTCCATTGAACATTCACATATTAAGAAACAGTTAAAAGTACGGTCTGTCCTGTTAAGCATTTGATACGCCTTTGTTTCTTGCTTTGCTTCACTGAGCACAAAATGCTGATTTGATGGAAACGATTGTTAAATGTGAGGAAAAAGCCGTCAGCATCTGCTAGAAGAAACAGGATCCACGGAAATGTAGCAAATGATTTGCCTGACTAAAGTTAATTTTATAGTCAGCATATCTTAAAACTAAATCAGAAAACGGTTCAAGTTTATAAAAACTCAACACCTTTACTCAACATATAACCGGCTTGTTATTCCAAGGCAAATACATTACACTCTAATGATATAAGAAAAAAATAGTTACAATTTTTTTGTGTTACAAAGTTTTGTAAGTCACAGTGCCACACAGTATTTATACACATTTGACTATTTAAGACACAATATTTTTATACACAATAAAATTATTCAAGTTATATTCATATTATTCAAGTGTAATTATACATTTTCTAATAATTCAAACAGTGGAATGTTAAAAAGAATTCAAACAAAAAAACCTTAGGGCAGAACAGTGACGGAGAACTAAACGCCTGAATGACGCAGTCTTAACCTCTTTCATGTCATGCAATGTCTAGCACATGCCTCTCACATGGATTTAGACTAATCCATTTCTAATCTGGAATGAATTGAGTTCTTTCTTAGAGCTCAACAATGTCCACGGCAGCATTACTCACGAGACGACTGAAGTTTGCCAGGCAGAGATGGATGCCTCAGAATATCTGATTATATTTAATATTTCACCTAACACATCGATCAATAATTTGCTTTGCTTTCAACCACAAAAGCTATTAAAAATGAGCAAATGTCATATAAATCTCCCTAAAAATGTCTGCACAAACCCATCCCATGTTAGTCTGTGTTTATTTGTTAGACTGTTTAATTAACAGGATTTCTGGCTCAAGGTCTCTGTGGACATCACACGCTGAATTTCTATTAGCATTTGAACTTGGATTTCTCCCAATGCAACCGGCTTATCTAGAAAACTGGCTCTATGTGTCACGCCACAGACCAGGTCAGAGAACGACCTTTAGCTACACATGTGACTTTCACTGGCTAACCTCATTTAAACAAAAACAAACAATGATTGAAATGAAACTGTAACGCTGGTCTCTAAGTAGATCAGCAGAACGTGTGAAGAACAGACCCTTGACTCCAACCTGAACCTAAATCCAATCAATTCCGTCCTTAAGTCTAATCAGTCCAAACTCTGCCACGGTCAAAGGCTCTTTAGCGCGTCCCAGACACAGAGCGACGTCTTCTTCACCTTCCTCCCAACACTTCATCGTGAATAAGCGTGAGTGAGAGATTGCTGAGTGATGATTGCGCTGAGCGGATTATCACTGAATTATAATGGCGCTTATCACGGCTCTGAACTAATGTTTCTCCGGTACATTAGTACATTTATTCATTAGTCACAGTTTCAGTCCAGACTTACTAAGCAAAAACTGAGCGATGGATTAGTTGGAATTTATGAAAGCAGAGCTGTTTAGAGTCTTTATGGATTCCAGTTTTGTGGTTAATAATTATTTTTCTATTTAAATTTGATTACATTCATACTGCTCTTTCCTCAAATAATGTATTACTTACTGTTAAAAACAGTGGATGTCAAGTTTGTAAGATTAAATCAACAGTTAAAGGTGATTAAAATGTTAATTGATATTTACAATGTTCATACGGAATGTATTTATAGTCTATAACACAGATTTTAATAATATTAACAAACACTAAAGTTTTAAATAAACTTTAAATTTAGTAAACTTTAAACTAAAATTGATTAACAAAAACAAAAATAAGTAACTTATATAAAAATGTTTTAGAATACATATTTTTAAATAATAATGATATATTAAAAATTAAATAAATGCCCAATATTATAATATAAATGTTATATTACTCCCATAGTTTCCATAGTCCGTCATTACTTTCCTACAGTAGATTCAGGAAATAAAGCCAAAGATCCAGCCAGACAAGCAGAATAGTGTCATCAAGCTCAAGTTTAACTGGAAATTCCAGTGAATTAATATAGTGGTTTTTACATAATGAGGAACTTTTGCTTTCAGTTTCTCGATAACATGTTCGAGAGGACATTGCTCTCTGTAATCCTTGAAACCTTGAAATCCATTTGAATTGAAATCGCAGCCATGTATTGTCTGTCCTCAAAACAATCAATTTAGATAAATTAATTAATTAATAGTAAATATATTAAATTATAATAGTTAGTATATTATTTAAAGTAAAATACATATAAATAATAAAGTGAACTTAAAAGTGAGTATAGAGGTGTTCTTTTATCACCACAAATCAAGAGCTCGCGATCACAGAAACTGCACGGCCATATTGCTTTCATTATCTATTAACACCAAATGATCCATGCAGAGAAAACCCTGACCATTGTTAGGTCTCACCACTTCTGCAGCAGTGGAACACTGACATTTTGAGTGTCCTTCTCTGAATAAAACCTCACACAAAAAGCAGAAGATCAATTTTGCAAAGCCGGAGAGCGGAACACATTTATACGATTTAATGGTTTCATTAAACTTCCTCCGACTCATTAAACTGGCCGTTTAGATACCTTTCTTTCCTGGATGCCATTTGCGAACCCAAGCCTGTGCGGTCTTGATCGGCCATGGAGCTATTAGCATAAAATGATTATAATGTGTGCAGCCGATAGCGACAGAGCAATAAATTTAGATTGTCTTCCTAAAACCGCCTTTATCTTTGCACTGCTGTG